>JAVIWB010000565.1:0-164456 GCA_031893035.1 Dermolepida albohirtum | reverse complement strand
TTGTTAATAGATTTTATTTATTAGTTTAATTTAAACATATTTCAGAATTCAGTTAGATAACAGAATTATATTCACCATAGAATTAATCTTTTAATTATTTTGAATTTAAAAAGAAAATATATTAAAGTTAACTATAGTTACAGTTGAACTCTAATAATGAGTACTCAAGTGTTTAATGATATATTTTCAAAGTATTGAAGTAATACATTTTGATATTAGTAACAGATTACATTCTATGAACAACTTTAAATATTATTGCAATGCAAAAGATATTAAAGACAAGGATTCTCTTTCTGTTTGATTGTATATATGAGGGTGGTCTGAGAAGTACCCGACCCAACAAAGAAGACACAAAAATTTTCGAAGGAATTATATTTATTTTTCAACATAATCTCCTTTCAACTCTATGCACTTTTCCCAGCGATGTTCAATAAGTTTGATACCCTTTTTATAATAAAAACTGTCTGGCTCCTCGAAATAGCCATTAACTCAACCCAACCCAACATTACTTCTTCATCGTTGAAAATCTTTGAGTACTGAGCCATTTTTTTGGAACAGGAAATATCCGAGGGGGCTAAATCTGGTGAATAGGGTGCATGAGGTAGCAATTCGAACTTTAATTCATTAATTTTGGCCATTGCAATAACGGATTTGTGAGCTGGTGCATTGTCTTGATAAAACAACACTTTCTACTTAGCTAAATGCGGCCGTTTTTGCTTGATTTCTTTCCTCAAACGTTGCAATAATTTCGCATAATACTCGCTGCTGACAGTTTTTCCGTTTTCAAGAGGGTCGATGAAAATTATTCCAGGCGCATCCCAAAAAAACGGTGCCATGGCTTGCTACATTCTCCCTCTTGAGTCCATTGTTTTTATTGTTCTTTTGTCTCGGGTGTGAAGTGATGACCCATGTTTCATCAATGGTTATGAAACGATGCAATAATTCTGCTTTGTTGTTGTGAAACTTCGCTAAACACTCAATTGAAACATCTTCAAGACACTGTTTTTGCTTTCTCATGTCTAAATTTTCAGATAATATGCGACGTACCGCACTTTTTGAAATGCCTACTATGTCTACTAGCTCGCGCATTTTCTTCACCATTTCTGGAGTCGTCACTTCACTTGGTCGACTACTGCGATGCTCGTTTTGGCAACGCGTACGAACTCGTTTAAACTCTGCTACCCAATATTTCACTGTTGTAAACTATGGAACGAACGCACCCATAGTGGAATCCAGTTCAGCCTCTATATCAGTTGGGCTAAGGCCTTTCAAATAAAAGTCTTGTATAACGTAAAGATGACCAATTTTCTCCATTTTTACAAATTCACTGAAAACGTTCACTATTAATGGCTGCCAAACAAATACTATACAACGTGGCGTCTTCGAACTTGAAACATATGCTTTGTAGATTGTGTACTTTCTATTACAGTGATATTTTTCAAACTACCACCATCTCTAGGTTAGGCCGGGTACTTCTGGGACCACCCTCGTATATATCAACAGTATACCAACTTTTTCGAGTTAAAACTATTAATCCTCAAAAGAGCATTATTTAAAAAAAAATAAATATTTAAGCTAGCTGATTAAAAAAATAGAAGATAAGATATATGTAATTCCAATAAACTAAGTATTGATTTGTATTATATTACACTAATATATTATACATCACTACAATGATAACTATATAACATCATTACACAGCAAAATCACTAACTGTATCGTATATAAACACAAATAATGTAATTACTATTGAAGCAAAGCTATTCAAATTTATTTAATTTAATTTGTTTATTTAACAAAACGAAGTATAGTGCAGATTCGCAACAATTGGTGAATCAACTTGAGGTTTAACAGATGTACCGGAAAGTTAATACCGTGTTTTTCGTAAAAAAAGTACATAATTTTCAATAAAATGGAAAAATTTATTTATTCAAAGTCTTGGCCATTTGATTCTACACATCTTGCCCATATTCCAGGCAATTTATGGATGCCATCCCTAAAAAACTGTTTATCCTTTGAGCAAAACCATTCATCGAGCCATTTTCTAACTCCTTCGAAATTGGCGAAGTGCTGCTTTGCAAGCGCGTGTTGCATTGATGCAAAATACGGCGGGTGCGATATTATGTCACATCTAAGTGCTTTCAGCGCTTCTTTGACCAATTTTGCTGTATGAGACGGCGCGTTATCGTACTGTAAAGTCACCTTACTATGTCTTCGGGCCCATTCTGGGCGTTTTCATATCAATGCATGGTTCAAATTGATAATTTGTTATCGGTAGCGATTAGTATTAACTGTTTCATCAGGATTCAACAGTTCGTTATACACCACGCCACTCTGGTCATAGAGCAATGTCTTGCAAACAAAAGGATTTGGCCTTGGAGTCGATGGGCTGGCTTCGCATAGTATGCTCCTGTAATAGTTTTTCCTTTTCGAAGATAATCGATTACGATTATTCCATGATTATCTCAAAAAACAATCGCCATCACTTTCCCAGCCGAAAAAATAGTTTTTGTTTTTTTTGGCAGTCCACTGTTTTGACTGTATTTTTGTTTCAGGCGCATAGTGTTGTATCCGAGTTTCATCTACAGTAATTAATCAGCGCTAAAACTCGGATTTATTGCGCCTAAACTGCGTTGGAAATGTTCATTCGAACACGTTTTTCGTCTAATGTTAGCAAACGCGGCACCAAACGCGCGGAGAGTTTTCTTATGCCTAAATCTTGATTTAACATATGACAAAGCAGTTCTCTGGACATATTCATAGCTTTTGCTATCTCCCTCTTTAATTCTATCAATTGGTGAACTGTTATCGTGAGTAGTTGCAGTTTTTGGACGTTTTGAACGTTCATCCTCTTCCAAGCTCTTACAGCTACGTTTAAATTCAGCTGCAAATTTTACTGGTGTAAATGATGGTGCAGAGTCCTTTTACACAGAATCCAACTCATCTTTGATTTTCGTAGGCGTATTGCCTTTCAAAAACAAATATTTAATGACAGCTCGATACTCGACACTCACATCGACTCACTCAAGCGACTAACAAATAACAATTGCAGGGCCAAAATGGGTGACACTTTGGTGAGTACCTGACAATAGATACACAACTACATTCCCAAACTTTTATTGATGAGTGCTGCCGTCTTCACGTTGAGGTCGGAAACTTTTCAGAACACCCTCGTATGTATATAACCACTGTATCGTATTTTATTCTAAAGCCACGATAATCGATTTTACTAACATAATTCAGCAAAGTATATTCGGTGAAGATGTTATAACTTCAATATAAGCAAAAATGGTATATAAATCTTTTGGTTAACTAAGTATTTTTAAGTGGACGCATTGAAATAAATAATGATAAAAAGTTCTGCAAAGGAGATTCGGCTGTCCTTGAATGCCACGAATGATGACACGGCATCGTGTTCGATTTTGACGAGTGGGAGTAATGATCGCGAGATTCATAATAAGTATAATACGTATTATCGGTCGTTTATGTTTTATATATATATATTGTACTTATGTGTGTATATCGTTACTATTACTAGTATTATTTAATTTTCATTTGGAAAGTAATTTCTAATTGTCGGTAAATTTGTCCTTGGCAAGTAATTTTTGGTAAATTTGACACTTTCATTTATTCTTCTAATTTAGTAAAACTGTATGAAGTGAATATATAAAAAATGACGTTCTTCGATATTATTGTGGTGTTTTTAGCTTTGATACTTTTTGTACTAACTTATGTGAAATGGTCGCATAAATACTGGAGTAGAAAGAGTATTCCACAAATAGATCCACCATGGATATTTGGTAACATTGAAAGTCTCTTAAATTTGAAGTTTGGTCATTTGTTTGATGCTAGAAATGCATATGAAGAATTCAAGCGACTTGGACACAAACACGGTGGAGTATATTTCTTGAACGATCCAATATATATTCCAGTCGATACAAATTTAATAAGAAATATTTTAACAAAGGATTTCGGGCACTTCGTCGGTCGTGGATTTCTCATTAATGAAAAGAAAGAACCTTTATTGGCGCATCTTTTCCATTTAGAAGGGGAGAAGTGGAGAAACATGCGCGTTCAATTCACTCCAACATTTACTTCAGCTAAGATGAAAATGATGTTTAAGACTTTGTTAGATTGTGGTGTTCCGATGATAGAACACATCGACGAATTAAGTAAAACTAGTGATACTTTAGATATTAAAGATATTCTTGCATGTTACACCACTGACGTTATTGGTTCTTGTGCCTTTGGTTTAGAGTGTAACAGCTTTAAAGATCCAAATGCTGAATTCCGATCGTACGGCCGCAGGCTTGTAAGACCACCTCAGACTAGTATAATACGACAAATTATTGGCGTTTGTGTTTTTGCACTCTACAAATATTTACCTATGAAATTAATGCCAATTGATGTTGAAGAGTTCTTCATGAAAACTGTTGAACACATTTTAGAATATAGGAAGAAGAATAACATTATTCGTAACGACTTTATTCACCTAATTCTGGAAATGCAAGACAAAGCGAAAGCCAGCGGAACCAAATGTTTGACTCTGGAAGAGATTGCAGCGCAAGTTTTTGTTTTCTTCATTGGCGGCTTTGAAACTTCTTCTACCACCATGACGTTTTGTCTTCACGAATTGGCATTCAATCAAGATATCCAAGACAAGCTTAGGGAAGAAGTTAGGGAATCCCTGAAAAAGAATAACGGAATGCTAACCTACGATTCTGTTATGGAAATGAAATATATGGATCAAGTAGTTAATGGTAAGTCTCATAGAAATGAAGCAAATAATCCTAGATATCTAATATACAATATAATAATTAGGGATAGTTTGAATTTGCCGTTACATTTAATTTTCGATTATTGACAACACTTGACTGTTATATGAATCTTCACTCAATTAGGGTTTCAAATAGGTTGGTGAATAATTTTAAAAAAAGTTATCAAATTCTAGTTTTCATATTGCTACTAATTTATTCTCAACATTTTTTTAGTGAAATGATTCACAATAAATATTCAAAATACTATTAACATCTAAATAAACTCTTTTTCAGAAATTACCAAATATTCTTTAGAGTCTCTCCTCATGTATATTGATTATATGTCCTCAATATTCCTTGTTTGCAATTCTTTTAAATTGTACAATCGATTTTGAAAAAATCTTCATTTTCAAGTATTCAAACAAGTGGAAATTCAAGAGAGTCCTCGCCAACATATTCCTGCAAGCAGTCCAAAATTTCTAGTTTTTGTATATTGTACCTTTCTCTATTAATTGTTGTACAAAAAATATTGGAAAAATTCAGTTTTATTGGGTGCAGACTATATTCTATGTAGTTGTTAGGATTTTTAATTACCAAAGTTCTGTAGTTCTGAAATCATTTTACATTCAAAATATAATTATTAAGGTTTAGGTTGATGTATTGAGAGTATTTTACTGATTCTATGTAATCAATACTTAACAATCTTGTAATGGTTACTCTGTATGAATGCTTATACAGACTTTTGGCTAAAGTTTCTCTGGTAGATGCAGCATAAAAGCAGCATAAAATATCCAAATTTATAATGGAAATATTCAAAATTGGCTCCTGTCGCTCATTTGGGTGGTTCGAATACTGATTTTTCAATTTTCGACGATATTCTCGCATAAAAGTAGTTGGATGTCTCTAATAACGGAAGTGACGTTAATTCTTAGAGCAGCAATCATTTACGGTTTGTCAACATACATCAAAGATTTCACGTGGCTCCACAAAAAACCTCTAATGGAGATAATTCAAAGAATCTGAATGGTCACTGCGCAATATAACGAAGTTTTCGAGCTTCTCAGTCAATAAAAGAACTGTATCGTATGCAGTGTGGCACGTAGCGCCATCTTGATAAAACATATGTTTGTGGGATCTACTATATATCACCCAATCTGGGCAATGGGAAACTGGTAATTATCGCCCGGTATCGATCGCCCTTCACAACGAACAGTGCGAACTCAACTACATTTTCGACAAAATATGGCGCGATGATTCTGCCAGATCAAAATCCATATCAAACAATTATTTTTTCAGAATAAAAGGGAATCTGAATCTCCTGTTTCAAATCAGGCAGAAATCAAACCCGTTACTAAAGATAATTTCCCGCCCAAACATTGGATCAGCTTCTAGTTACTCTACAGACCAGTCAGCGAACACAAGGGGTTGCCTACAATAGTTGGCCTTCAGTCTTCGTGTTAATTGCACTTTATACGGTTGATACGGGTAAATGCCAAGTTTAACATTCTTACGCAAACTGTTCGGGACAATAGCAATATTTACAATCGATTTTGAGTTTCAAGAGTTTCTTTTGGTCTAGCAACGCTCCGGCTATTCCGAATTTATTAGACAGCGTATTGTAGACTCTGCAGGACGCCCATGAATACCATAAATTGGACGCAATGTATGAAAGACCTGTCAAATAAGGCACTGATTTTGATAATAAATTTTCACTATTGCCGCTTATTTAATTGTGTTGCGTTACATTGCTAAATATCAAGTCCAACTGTACCACTTAAATACGACAAATTCCATTCCTTCTTATTTGTGTTGGATTTGAAATACAACAAACATTCCTAAATGTATTTGTTTTAAAAAGTATAGCCTCCACTTCACCTTATCTAAGAATTGACCTTGTAAGTGAATTATTATTTCTGGTTTCGGGAAACATGAATTTAACAGTTCTAATCTTGACGTTACAAAACACTTTTAATCAATATTAGAAAGTAAATTTTATATCCATATCTTCCTATCTTTTAGATCAATGCAAGATTAGATAAATTACATAAAAAGTTACGGTATTTCTAATGACATAAGGAATATTTAATAGCTATGTGCTCATGCTATGTAAAGCCTAGCCTGCATATAAAGTATGCCAGTGTTTAATATTATAGTTAATTATTAGTTCAAATTAGTTACATTAAACAAAGCTAAACTAGTTGAATTTGATGGAGCCTGTGGTTGATTGACTTGATCAATAAGGTTGATATATAACCCCTTTCCACATTAACTTTTGTAAATTCTGTATACGCATTTCGACAACCAAGTTGTCATCATCAGCAGATAATTTCAAAGTGTCGCACCTGGTAAAACACGGCGAAAAAATTGTACGAAAAAACAAACTCCGTACGCGATCCACACCGTTCAAAACCAAGATGTGCACTGTCTGTTTCACAAGATTTTTAAAAATTACTTTTACTTAAACTAACATGCACTACATTGAAAAAGGTTATTATAGTCAAGCAAGTGTCTGTGTGATTTATGTGTGATTTATGATATTGTTCCTCCTGTCTTTCAGTAGAGAGAAAAGAGGGGTTTGTAAGGGCCCGGCGTCATTAAAGTTCACCACATGGCTTAAATTCTTTAAGATGTGCATGCTTTCATACGCGTCCAGTTCGCGATAATTGTACACGTTCTTTATCAAATGTAAACAATCCATATTAACACTGTGGTTATTTTCTAATACATGTCTCGCTATACCCGATTTTTCCGGTCGGTTGAATTTTATGTGCGAAAGGTGTTCTTTATACCTGGTTTCGATCGATCTTTTAGTTTGGCCGATGTATTGTCTATTGCACTCTAAACATTCAATTCGGTAGATTCCCGATTTTTTATTTTCTTCAATTTTGTCTTTTGCATTTCCTAAAAGCATTTTAAGGGAATTATTAGGGTGGGAACAGACTTTAAACCCGCGATCTTTAAAAATACTATTCAGATTTTTTGTCACACGATGGAAAGGTAAACAAACAAAATGCTTTTCCCGATTGCTCTGTGGTGAAAGACATGTGGTGTCACGGATTATTTTTCTTATGTTGGCCTTTCTAATTAATCCATTGATTATTTCCGAATCGAAACCGTTGTATACCATTAACAAAAGTAAGATATGAAAGAGAATTGAACCTCATTAAGAATATCGCGGTATACAACGGTTTCGATTCGGAAATAATCAATGGATTAATTAGAAAGGCCAACATAAGAAAAACAATCCGTGACACCACATGTCTTTCACCACAGAGCAATCGGGAAAAGCATTTTGTTTGTTTACCTTTCCATCGTGTGACAAAAAATCTGAATAGTATTTTTAAAGATCGCGGGTTTAAAGTCTGTTCCCGCCCTAATAATTCCCTTAAAATGCTTTTAGGAAATGCAAAAGACAAAATTGAAGAAAATAAAAAATCGGGAATCTACCGAATTGAATGTTTAGAGTGCAATAGACAATACATCGGCCAAACTAAAAGATCGATCGAAACCAGGTATAAAGAACACCTTTCGCACATAAAATTCAACCGACCGGAAAAATCGGGTATAGCGAGACATGTATTAAAAATAACCACAGTGTTAATATGGATTGTTTACATTTGATAAAGAACGTGTACAATTATCGCGAACTGGACGCGTATGAAAGCATGCACATCTTAAAGAATTTAAGCCATGTGGTGAACTTTAATGACGCCGGGCCCTTACAAACCCCTCTTTTCTCTCTACTGAAAGACAGGAGGAACAATATCATAAATCACACATAAATCACACAGACACTTGCTTGACTATAATAACCTTTTTCAATGTAGTGCATGTTAGTTTAAGTAAAAGTAATTTTTAAAAATCTTGTGAAACAGACAGTGCACATCTTGGTTTTGAACGGTGTGGATCGCGTACGGAGTTTGTTTTTTCGTACAATTTTTTCGCCGTGTTTTACCAGGTGCGACACTTTGAAATTATCTGCTGATGATGACAACTTGCTTGTCGAAATGCGTATACAGAATTTACAAAAGTTAATGTGGAAAGGGGTTATATATCAACCTTATTGATCAAAGCTAAACTACGCGTTGAGAAATAGTTATTAAATTATATCAAGGTCGAAAGTACCAGGTGTACCGAAAATTCATTACCTGTATTCCCAACAGATGTAGGTAGGCTTAAGTGTGCAATGTTATGATTTCATACATGTCATTTTATTCTACTGATATCAAGCTTCAAAACCATGCATGTAATATTTTGCGAAAGTAACACCGTCATAGATTTATACCTCTTTGAAAATGACGACTTTCGTGCCTGAAAAAGTGCATTTGCGGCACGCATTACTTTTCTTATTTAATCAAAAGAAAAAAGCCGCTGAACGCCATCCTTTGCTGATAGGAACTTACGGTGAGTATACTCCAACCATAAACATATGTGAGGCGTGGTTTAGACCATTCAAAAGTGGTAGTTTAGATGTGCAAGATAAAAAACGTTCTGGTAGCCCGACAAAGTTTGAAGATGTGAAATTGCAGTAGTTATTGGATGAAAATCCAACACAAACTCAAAAGCAATTGGCACAAGCGTTAAATGTGACCCAAGAAACGACTAGTGAGTAATTACGAGCAGTGGAAAAAATCCAAAAGGTGGGAAAATGAGTACTACATCAATTGAATGAGAAGCAAATGGAAAATCGAAAAATCGTCTGTGCAATGCTGCTTCAAAGGCGTGATCGGAAATCATATCTGCATCGAATAGTGATAAGTGATGAAAAATGAATTTATTTCGAAAAACTTAAACGCAAAAAGTCATTGTTATCACTTGACGAAGCCGGCCCATCGATTCCAAGGTCAAATCGTTTTCGTCGCAAGACAATGTTCTGGGTTTGGTGCGACCGTGGTGTATTGGTAACTGTTGGAACCTGGTGAAACAGTTGGTACTGATCACTACCGACAACAAATTATCAATTTAAACAATGCAATAATAGAAGAGCGTCCAGAATGGGCCTGAAGACGCGGTAAAGTAATTTTACAGCAAGATAACGCGCCGATTCATTCAGCAAAACCGGTCAAGGAAGCGTTGAAAGCACTTGAATGGAACATAATATCACACCCGCCGTACTCTCCAGACCTTGCACCTTCCTACTATTACCTTTTCTCATCAGTGGGATACGCGCTTGCAGAGCAGCACTTCGTCAATTAAAGAAGTTAGAAAATAGCTCGATGAATGGTTTTGCTCAAATGACAAATAGTTTTTCTGGGATGGCATCCATAAATTGCCTGAAAATGGGCAAGATATGTAGAATCAAATGGCCAATACTTTGAATAAATAAATTTGTCTATTTTCTAGAAAATTATGTAGTTTTTTACGAAAGAACTGGTACTTTCCAGTACAGATGATATAAAATATAAACATATAATATAAAATAATTAATTGTTTATTTATTTTAGAAATCGCCCGTATTTATTTATTTGTGCTTGATATTTCGTAACGACTCTAGAATGGTTTCTTTTATATTTGTTTTATTGATATACTCATATTTTCCAGAAACACTGAGAAAATACCCGCCAGTACCGATCATAAACAGAGTATGTTCCTTGGACTATAAAATTCCTGATACTGATGTTACTCTAAGAAAAGGCACCAAAGTGTTCATCAGCTCATTTGGATTGCAAAGAGATGAAGAGTTTTATCCAAACCCAGAGAAATTCGATCCTGACAGATTTACCGAAGAAAATAAAGCAAAAAGGCCCGCATTTAGTTTTTTGCCATTCGGTGAAGGACCAAGAGTGTGTATAGGACTTCGTTTTGGAATGATGCAGACGAAAACTGGCTTATCCATGATATTGAACAATTTCAAAATTTTGCCCGCCAAAGGTGACTACAATATTGAATTCGAAAGGAATACGTTTATTTTAATGAAGAAAGGAGAGGTGGCGCTAAAAGCAGTAAAGTTGAAACCATGAAGAAATATATCATATATAAGTTTAGTTGTAAAATAGTAAATGTATTCATTTCTGTAAGTTAATATTTAGATATATGTGAGTATTTGTAAACAGAATGTCTAATAATAGTAACAATAAGATTAATAAAAAATTTGTTTTAGATATTGAGGTCTTGCTTTGTTTGACTATAGACGAGAACCATAAAATATAGAACTGTTAGCTACTAATGATATAGTCATTAGACAGGATGAACTGATATTGTTAATAAGAAGAGTGATAGTGGAGTGCTGTTTACATTATCTGACTTTGTCTTGACTGGCCATAAATTATTTTTGGTTGCATTCACATGGCATATATTCGTTGTTTACCTTCCATCTGATACTAACTCTCTAAATTTTCATGAGAATACGACGGTAACACTTGACATGTATCATGGTAACAAAATTCTCATTATCGGCAATTTTAATGTACATGACGTCACTAAGAACAATATTAGTGATTAAAAATGTCGGTCTTTGTGAATCTTCTCTACAGTTCATTAAAAAGCTTAATAGACATTTTAAATAGAGTGGAAGAGTTTACCGTTGAAAGCTTCAGATGCGTGGGGGTAATTTGCATAACGATAGCTAGAGATTTCAAGAAAGTTACAAATTCGCATGTAAGTGAGGAAGCAAGCTATTCAGATCACAAGCATCAATTTTGTAACAGAAATACGTGAGTCTGCACAAAAATCCTATCGCGACCTCTGGAAGACTGTTCGGGAAGCTAAGTGTATGTAATGGATTTTTTGAGAGATTATCCTAAATACTTTCTAGACTTAACAGTCAAAATATGTAATAGTAATAAATTCCGCTTTTCAAGTCCACGATACTTTAAGTTTCATTAAGGTTGGAATTGCAAAACAGAGATCTTCTCATAATGCTCTGAAAATTAGGAGCTCAAAAATTAGGAGCTAAAATTAGAATCTAAAACTATAGTAGGGCTTGCCGCTTTGATCGGTTCTATTAGTGGTCTTCAATTATTATTCGTCAGCAGATGTTACATATCTAACCAAAACCGCTTACTTAATGGAACGTTGTCTTATTTCGACTAGTAGTATTGTGCAAGCAGAGCTGTAGCGAACTTGTAAATAGTGTTCGATTTAAAGCGTATTTATTTTGTTTATTAAAAAGCTGTTACTAAACATTGGCATTTTTTCACGTGTTTATTTAAAATTCAGTGTTGGGGAGACACCTTGTTAATAGTTTAGATTTGTCCAATGCAAAGCGCAAATTATAGTGTACGCGTTTAGTTGATGTGCTTTCAATTAACATTGTAATGGCGTACAAAAAGTCTTGCAATTGATAGTTAAGATGATTCAAACTAGGATCACCCGATGACCAATGAGATCTCTCTCTCCCTATATATATATATATATACGACTGTATATATATATATATATATATATATATATATATATATATATATCGCAGAGAAAACCGAACATTTTTAAAATAGAAACAAAAACTTACTATTTTGGTAAAATTCATTTATTTTATTCAAACTAGTCACTTTCGTCTCCAATACAACGTTTTGCACGATCAAATAACATGTCGAATGAATTTTTAAGTTCATCTTTAGAGATGTCCTTCAAAATCGCTGTCAACGTCCTTTTAATGGCTTCGAGGTCGGCATAACGCTGTCCTTTGATAGGCAAATGTAGTATGTAGTGAATACAATGAATGGTTGATGATTTAAATGCCATTTGTAGTTAAAAGTTGTAAGCGTCGAGCTATGAGATGGTGCATTATCGCGAAACAACCGTCAGCTAACATTTTTACGATATTGTGGACGCACACGACGAATACGCGCCGAAAAACGCTTCATAACACCAAGATAATATACGGCATTGACTGTTTGACTAGTTGGTACAAACTGTTTGTGCACTGTGCCTTTCGAATCATAAAAACAAATCAACATTGTCTTTACTTTGCCTTCTCCAAACGGCTTTTTTAGTCTTTCTTCACTTGGATGCTTCCATTCAGAGCTTTGACGCTTGGTCTCTGGAATACATCGAAAACATCACGCCTCATCGCCAGTTGCAATAGAATACCTGAATCTTTCGTCCTTTTGTGAGTATTTAATCAAGTCTGGACAATGTTGAATTCAGTTAGCTTGTGTGGTACAAACCTTGCACAAATTTTTCTAGTCCCAAACACTGTCTTAAAATGCGATGAATCGAATCTTTGGAAATATTTAATTCCATTTCGACGTATCGCAATGAAAATTTCAGCTCATTTATGATAAATTCATGCACATGTTCTATGTTGTTTTCCGTAACCATAGATTTTTGCACCGGGATGTTCGTCGTCATTTGTACCCGTACGATCGCCTTTAAACCATTTATACCACTCATATGCACTTGCAGGTGATAAATACGTATCACCATACACTTGTTAAATAATAATTTTCAATAAACTCATCTTTATTACCTGCATGAAGAATTACAAAGCATTTACCATTATATCCTTCAGGTTTTCTAACACTCTTCGTGTTCGCATCTTGCGGAAGATCCTGATCTTCCTTTATTGCCCTCCAAATATCCATGTCTCATCGAGAAGGATAATATCCCCCATTCGCTTTATAATTGCGTAAAAAGAAACTTCGTAATGCAGCAATATGACTTTTCTTCATTAAAGCTCCGCGATCATTGAATCTCACAAATTTAAATTCTAAATGCTTTAACAGACGATTCAAAGAAGAAATGCTGATATCCACGATATATTGCTCCTATAATATCGCACTGATATTTTTTAGTGACAAGTTTTCCTGAAAATGTAGTATAAGTATTTCTTTATGGAAAGATTTGCTTTGTTCTTTGTTCTTTGTACGTGTCGTATATAATATTACGAACTTTCATTTTCATTAGTTGATCTATATCTCACTTTTCAACTTGCTACGTGGCTTATAAGCTCCTACTGGTAACGCAGTTTCAGATACTTTTCTGCGTTTGACATTAAACACTATCGAACAGAAATACATAATGCTGCGGCTACTCTCTAAAATAATGCCTTTCGAATTTTGTTTTCTAAAGCAACAATTAATATATTTATTACCTCTTCTACAGAATTAACGAACGATAAAGGTCCTCCATTGCATTTTTTAGCTTCGAAATATTGCAAAAACTTATAAACAGAGTCTTGGAAATTTTAAACAATACGTGCACCTGGCATGACTATACCTAACCTTTCTGGTTCACGGCAATAAACCCGACTTTCGTCACCTATATTGATATCGTACATTGATTTCGCTCGACATCGGTTGAATTTTTAAGCATTGTTGCACCAATTCATACGCGCGTGTTTTGAGCGTTTGAGCGTTTAATTGTGTGGTACCGATCGAGCCCAAAGCTTTTTGACGGCAATATGAACATGCAGGATAGTTTTGATTTGGATCATACTTATTCCCAGTGATGCAGTAGCAGGCGGTCCTTCATGATGCTCGTCTTTGAACAGTGGACAAGGATGGTACTTCATCTCCAAACAATCGTTTGATTTTTTGCAAGCACTCTTGTCGAGTGAGACCGTCTTTGCAGTCGTAGAAAATCATGATTCAAAAATTCTCCCGCTTTCACAAAATCCATTTCAGTTAAAAAATTACTAGAAAGAGAGAACAGTATATGCTAGCGATCTGTAAATGCTATTCGGATTAAAAATGTTAGAGAATACGACAAAAATATTTCGACAGCTCCACCTTATTGGAAATAGCTGAACCGCAGAACTTTTAAAATCTTAAAAGTTAAGACATCGACGAGTCAAAAATTAATCGTTCTTTGTTGGTTTCGAATATCCCGGTAAAAATGTAAATAATTATAATAGTATTATGAAGCGATAGGTGCATATTAGCTAGATTTATAATAGTACAGAAAGCATTTATATGTTCGTTCGCTCTTTGGAAACTAGTACAGCTATTACTAGAATATCGATTATTTGCGTTCACTTCTTCATAAAAATATATTATTAAATATTTGGCGTTGGTGGCTGTTCTTATGTTGCAATAATAATAAAAAATGGGTTAATACTTTACAATTTGTGATAAATAAATGATAATAATACAAATTCAGTCAAGGCAGTTAGACCTGTAGAACAGTGTGAACTGTGAATACATTGCCTACAATTTCATCATGAAATGTGTCATATTGTTAAAAGGAATCATTCTATTATTAATAACACCCTATCTACTACATATTTTTCACCGATATCACGGATCGTCAGGCAGATTTGTATTATTAATGAACGATTCCTTGGTAGCGTCTATCATATCATTTCGATACAGAAATAGAAGTAGAAATAGAAGTAGATAGAGTGTTATTAATAATAGAATGATTCCTTTTACCATTCTTTTAATTGTCAAATAGCCGTTACGCAGTGTGTATGTCTTATACTCTTTAATAACGTAGTTATCGACAAGCAAGATAGACGCGTTTCTCGCTTTGTCGTTCAGTATAGTGGATGGCAGAGGGAGGCGCTTGTTATCCATTATTTTTCTGTATCGAAATGATATGATAGACGTTACCAAGGAATCGTTCATTAATAACACAAATCTGCCTGACGATCCGTGATATCGGTGAAACATATGTAGTAGATAGGGTGTTATTAATAATAGAATGATTTCTTTTAACATTCTTTTAATTGGCAAATAGACTTTGCGCAATGCGTCTGTCTTATACGCTCTAATACCGTAGTTATTGACAAGCGAGATAGACGCGTTTCTCGCTTTGTCGTTCAGTATAGTGGACGGCAGAGGGAGGCGCTTGTTATCCATTAATGTGTCATATTGTATAGCAAAATTAATGGTTGATTTTTTGAAGGATGAAAGTTTTAAAGTATTAGAACATATATTGTATTCAATAGATTTGGCTACCTGTTACTTGTAACTTTTTTAAATAAAAGAACATATCTATAGTGCCGACTATTTTCCACTGAAGAAGAAATTCTTTCTGAAATTATAATATTTTTTGAGAGCTTTTCTTCAGAGGTCAGGTGACTGTATTTACAAACTGGAAATGCCGACTTCGACCGTGTATTAAAATTAAAAGAGAACATGATACTTATTTAGTACAATTTTTGACATATGTCTCATACAAGGATAGTTTGACAAGTAGTGAGAATGACACATAGGTGGCGCTCTAATTGGTAAAACAAATGCACTGTAATTTAGGTTGCCTATTTATATGTTTACATTCCGATATTTAGATAAATCGGTTGATTACTTTATTTTTGACAGCTGATTGAAAAAGAAGCAACACGTCGTTTTGTTAAAATGGAAAAAGCAGAGTATCGTGCGGTGATTAAATACTTCGTAATTAAGGGTATGAAAGCTACCGAAATAAAAGATGAGTTACGGGAAACATTAGGTGAATCTGCTCCATCATCCGAGGCAATAAGTAGATGGGTAAATGAATTTAAACGTGGTAGAACAAGCTGTGTTGATGAAGCGCGCTCTAGAGCACCCAAATAATATTATTACGCAAGATCGACGACTCAAAGTGAGAGAGATAGCAGACATGGTAAACATTTCAACAGAACGCGTACACCACATTTTAACGAAAGAATTGAGCATTTCCAAGCTTTCGGCAAGATGGGTGCCGCAATTGCTTACGACTGATCAAAAGTGCACTTGTTTGCGCACTTCCAATGAGTGTTTGGACCTTTATAAGCGGAATCCGGTAAATTTTTGTAGGCGATTTGTTACTTGCGATGAAACTTGGATACACTACAGTACACCCGAAACTAAACAAGAGTCGAAACAATGGTTAGAACGTGGTTCTGCACCTCCAAAGAAAGCGAAAACCATTTTATCGGCAAACAAGGTGATGGCATCAACTTTTTGGGATTCAAACGGCATTTTGCTCATTGATTATCTTCAGAAAGGCGCTACGATAAGCGGACAATGCTATGCAGAACTTCCACAAAAAATAAATGTTGAGATTCGTGCTAAACGGCCAAGAATGGCAAAGAAAAAGATTCTATTTCACCAAGACAACGCATACTAGCACAGTTGCGATGTCCAAAATCCACGAGTTGTATTTCCAATTATTATCGCATGCGCCTTATTCGCCTAATCTAGCCCATTCCGACTTCCATCTTTCTCAAAAATTGAAAACGGCACTAGGTGAAAAGAAATTTTCGTCTAACGGCGAGCTTATCATCTTCGTAAATGAGTATTTTGCAAGCCTTCCGAAATCGCATTTTTGATATGCATAAGGGCATTGTAGCACCGTTGGAATAAATGTATCGCTCTTTTAGGAGAATATATTGAAAAATAAAAATTATTTTGTATTTAAAAAATTCGTTTTTCTTTCCCATTCTCACTACTTGTCAAACTGGCCTCGTATATAGAGTATTTTAAAATTTATAGTAACTCTCGTATATAGACAAGTGGATACACTACAGTGCACAGATTTTATAAATATATCTTATATGAAACTTTTAGTATTTTTTTAATACAATCATTGGAAATAACAAAAAAAAATATTTTTATAAATGCGACACCCTTTATTGTAAATACATATTTACAATTTAGTAAATAATGATAGATTATAACAATGCAATTAATTACATATTTCTGAAAATAATCAAACTGCGTCAGAGAGCTTTTCAGCATTCAACATGATCCGACCTTTCTTTGATAATACGAGAGAGAGAGGGTCGAAATCTATATTGTACTTCTCAGTTTTAACTGGAGAAATTCGAAACTTGCTCAGTAACATCGACAAGCCAGCCTTTGTTTGCATTAAACCAAAACGAAGACCAATACAATTTCTAGGACCTTCACCGAATGGTATATGGCTAAATGCGGGTCGCTCCGATTTGTTTTCTTCAGTGAATCTTTCAGGATCAAATTTATCCGAATCTGGGTAAAATTCTTCATCCCTGTGTATTCCAAGTATGCTGATAAATACCTTCGTCCCTTTTTCTATAGTTGAATCAGTATTTGGTACTTTGAAATCTAAAGTACATTCTCTATTTAAAAATGGTACTGGCGGATATTTTCTTAAAGTTTCTGAAACGTAAAAGGTCAGTGAGATATTACGAAGATTAAGTCTCTTAATTAGACAGTGATTATATATTATGATTAAATAGGGTTTCACAAGGCTAAGTAAATAATAAAAGTATTTATTTAGTACTTATTTATTTATGTACATAACAGAAATACACTTAAATTGTACAGTAAAGAATTAATGCTCAAGAAGATGTAATCTAGGATAAGTCACAAATGTGCACAAACTCAATCAACAAATACCAGTAAACATTAACTAAATATTAAAAGAAGAAATTAGAGTACGTGTAATGCATATCCTTCAAGACTTTGGAATAGATGAATCGAGTTTGATTTGGCAAATATTTATATATATATATATATATATATATATATATATATATATATATATACATATATGTATATATGTATGTATATATATATATGTATATATACGAGGGAGCGTTTTTATATTCGCGGAATGAGCGGGTTGTAGAGGGGTGAGTAGGCGCATTGGGGGCGTGGCCTGTGCAGCGACTCATGATTAGTATAAATACGAAGTTTCATTGTTATTAGACAGTTAGTCTTTGAGCTATCGTCAACCAAGTAACATAATCAGGAGTGAAAAGTGAAATATGGAAAAAATCGAATATCGTGCCGTTATAAAGTTCCTTACCAGGCAAGGAAAATCAGTCGCGACCATAATGAATGAGATGTCATTGGTTTACGGCGACTCTTGTCCAGGAAAAAACATGGTGTACAAGTGGCATAGTTTATTTAAACAAGGAAGGGAATCCCTTGAAGACGACCTGAGGCCGGGCAGGAGCATTGAGGTGACCACGCCAGCACTTATCCAAAAAGTTGAACAAATTGTACTCGAAGATGCTCGACTAAAGAAGAAACAACTCGCAGAAATGGTTGGAGTATCCGATACAACAATTTTTAAAATCCTACACGATCATCTCGGCATGTCTAAGGTCAGCGCAAGATGGGTGCCGAGAATGCTCACGCCGCCGCAAAAACAACAGCGCGTAGAGTGTTCGCGTGCATTTTTGTACCTCTGTAATGAAGACAAGGATGGTGTATTGAGTGAAATTGTTACTGGAGACGAAACTTGGGTTCATCATTATGAACCTGAGTCCAAACAAGACTCCATGCAGTGGCATAAAAAGGGCACAGCATCTCCCAAGAAATTTAAAGCGTCACAATCAGCTGGGAAACTCATGGCAACGGTATTTTGGGACTCGGAAGGAATATTGTTGATTGATTATAAAGATAAAGGTGTTTCTATAACCGGAGAATATTACGCTTCAATATTAGAGCGACTAAAAGAAGCCATTAAAGAGAAAAGACGGGGAAAATTGACAAAAGGTGTTCTGCTTTTGCACGACAACGCGCCCGTCCACAAGAGCCGCGTTGCGTTAGCTGCCCTGCATAAGGTGGGTTTCGAAATTGTGAATCACCCACCCTACAGCCCAGACCTGGCCCCGAGTGATTATTACCTGTTTCCGAAAATGAAAAACGAGCTGGGGGGTAAAAAATTTACTGCCGATGATGAAGTCAAGGAGGCAGTTTCGGCGTATTTTGCAGATAAAGTGAAATTATTTTTTTATGAGGGTATAAATGAATTAATTGAAAGATGTGAAAAATGTATCCGTCTTGCAGGTGAATATATTGAAAAAGAAAAATAATTTGGTTTTTTTATTTCCACCCCTTGTCCCCCATTCCGCGAATATAAAAACGCTCTCTCGTGTATATATATATATATATATATATATATATATATATATATATATATAATGAGTGTCCCAAAATTAACGCAAGATTTGAATTTGTCGCCATTTGTGCAGTAAAGTGTTGACAACCATAAAAAAATCAATTCGACAGCTGACAGTTTAGAGTTAGTAAAAATGGAGAGCTACACGATAGAACAACGTGTCTTCATTAGTGAACAATATTTCAAAAATAATGAAAGCTTGGCAGCCGCTGTTCGAGAGTTTCATACAAGATATGATCGGAATAGTGTTTTAACTTCGTCAACTATGAAGAGATTAATTGAAAAATTCAGGGAAACTGGATCCGTTGGAGACGCCAAACATACTGGTCGTCCGAAAACAAGCCGTTCAAATGTGAATATCGAAGCAGTGCGTGAGAGTGTCGGCGACAATCCAGGAACCTCAATTCGGCGTCGTGGACAAGAATTGCAAATTTCAAGAAGCTGTTTACAGCGTATACTCATTAAAGATCTGTGCGTCTATGCTTACAAAATTCAATTAAAACAACAACTAAAGCCTAATGCCCATGCACAGCGAAGAGAGTTCGTTGAATGGATTATTGAGCATCAACAAATGGATGCTGATTTTGATTATGATGGAGGCATATTGGACCATACTTTTTTGAAAATGAGGCTGATGCTCGATATCGCGATATGATAACACAGTTCTTTCTGCCTAAATTGGATGATATCGATGTGGCGAATATGTAGTTTCAACAAGACGGTGCCACATGCCGTAGAGCCCGTGAAACAATTTAATTACCGCATGAGACATTTCCAGGTCGTAAACTCTCTCGTTTCGGTGATCAGAATTGGCCCCCTAGATTGTGTGATTTAGCACCATTAGATTTCTCTTTATGGGGTTATTTGAAATCACAGGTCTATGTCAACAAACCCGCAACCATCCGCGCATTAAAGGAGAAGTTTCAACGCTGCATCAACGAAATTCAGCTACATTTATGCATAACGGTCATGGAAAATATCGACAAACGAGTGCGTATATGCATGCAAAGCCGTTGAGGCCATTTGCCCGATGTGTTATTCGATAAATAACCCTATCCTATGTACTTTATGATTCAATAAAAAATAACAATCAAAAGACCATAAACTGTGTTTTTTATTTAATTCAAATATTGCGTTAATTTTGGGACGCTTTTATATATATATATATGTATATGTATGTATATATATATATATAATACGATATGGTGAACGAAAGATGATTGATTGGCAAGAACAATAAGATCAAAGGCCAAAATGTAGTGAAAGATCAAGTTAGAACAATCAAAGACATTGCTAAGTAAGTTAAGATCAAATTTCTTCTTCAGTATATTACTTCTTTCACCTAGAGATCGACTATCTGATAATTGCAAACGATTCTGATAAATGTAATCGTTTAAATAGGACAGACTTAAAAATTCTCTTCTGTAAAAATCCTATTAATGTGCGAGATAGAATATAGACGCCAAACTATGCAACAATACTCATGCAACCAAAGTGCTAAAACTAAAGATGGACAAAGCATTAGAAAACCTACAATAAGTTTTTTTAATAAAGCCACATGGCATTATGGTTCTAATAATCATAGAATAAATGTGATCAATAAGTCAGTTTACAATCAATGTTAATGTTTACAATCAATCGTTGATGCTTTTTTTGCTTCTGCACCTGACAGGTTTAAATTCATTCTTATTGTTATTGCAACAATGTAGTAATGAGTAATGGAGTGGAATTAAATGCCAATTATACAGCGTGTTTCAAAAAGAATATACGTATTACAAAGTATTATTTTGTCCAAAGTATCGATCGATGCGCCTCGGCTGGGCTATTGGTGAAACGAATAGATAGTCTAGTTTATTTAATAGCTGCTAGATGTCAGTTGTCTTCTGTTTTTCTTGGTAACTGTCACATGTTTAAAATAGCTGCTCTGCAGCAGAAACCATTTTTTGTTCTAGAGTTTGCAAAGTGCAATTCCGTTATTACAGTGCAAAGACGCTTCAGGTTGAGTTACCAAATTGGTCCTCCGAATGGGTGGAACATTCGCAGATAGTATCGACAGTTTGCAGATACATGATGTTTTGGCCGCCTTCATGTTTCTGAAGAAAATGTTGCACGAATTCAAACTGCTTTCCAACGTAATCGGGAGTTACAGTTGCCTACAACAACAATTTGGCGTGTTTTGATACGTCGGTTGGTTATGAAGCCGTACAAGTTACAGTTGTTACAAGCTCTGCGTCCCGATGACAAACGGAGACGTGTGGAATTTTGTAACGAGATTTATGATGCTATTGACAATTATAATACTTTCGTACAACGCATCGTATTCAGTGATGAAGCGACTTTCCATGTTAGTAGTCTGGTAAACAAACACAATGTTCGAATTTGGGGTCTATAGAACCCACATGCAGTCGTTGAACATGTAGGAGATTCGCCTAAAATCAATGTGTTTTGTGCGATATCCTGATCATCTGCTTACGGCCCATTCTTCTTTGATGGAAACAAGGTTAACGGTCAGCAGTATCTCGCTATGTTACAAAGCTGGTTGTTTTCGAGGCTGCACGATGACAACTTCATTTTTCAACGGAGGCGGAGCACCCCCTCACTGTAGTCGCCAAGTGCGTGAATATCTGAATGAAACTGTCCGAACCGTTGAATTGGTTGTCAAGGAGCTGGTGACTTAGCATGTCTCAGCTGGGCTCCACTGTCACCGGATTTGACACCCTGTGACTTCTTTCTATGGGGTTTCGTTAAAGACAACGTTTATGTGCCACCACTCCCACAGAATCTGACAGAGTTGAAGAACAGGATCAGTACTGCCATAACATCAGTGACGAAGGACACGCTTGTCCGAGTATGGGAGGAATTTGAGTTCGTGTCGCTGATGCAGGACATATTGAACATCTGTAATCTAAACTAGAGGGGTTCGTAAATATGTGTGTGAAGTTTCATATTCGTATGTCTTAAAGTTTAATAACTATGTATATGCATTCGAAATACCTATATTCTTTTTGAAACACCCTGTATTATAATATGTTATAAATTTATTTAATTACCCACACATTGACGAAAAATTGTTTTCTCTAACTAAATTCAGTCAATCTTTTATATTAATCCTGAAGAGATGCCTCTGTAGAGACCAAGTAAAAATAAAAACGATTCTCATACATGTAAGGAATTTTTCATAGAAACGACTACTTTTAGGGAACTCTAAGAATTCGGCCAATTATAATTTCTTTAGCTAGGAGAATCAGTAAAATTATCTTAAAAGGATTTTAACGACTTAACTTGCAGACACAGTAAATCAAGAGTAGATAATGTGCTATTTAACTACATGTAAAATAGCTCTGTGGTCCTGAAGCATATTTCATTTTGTATACAAGATAATGCAACAATCCACTTGCCTCCCAAGGGCGCTACATTGACTCAGGTAATGGCTCAAAATGATTGGAATATGTAATTGGAATTGTAGCCGTCAAATAGTATAGATTTCAAGTTGATAGAATTTTTAAATATGTTCAATCATTGTAAGATTGTTTGCTATCATATTAGGATACAATATTTTATTATTAATCTTACCGTTAATTACTTGATCCATATATTTCATTCCCATAACAGCATCATAGGTTAAAACTCCATTATTTCTTTTCATAACTTCTTTGATTTCCTCTCTTAATTTATCTTGAATACCTTGATTGAATGCTAGTTCATGAAGGCAGAACGTCATTGTCGTAGAAGAAGTTTCAAAACCAGCAATGAAGAATAGAAAAGCTTGAGCAGTTATTTGTTTGAGAGTTAAACTTTTAATTTGACCAGTTTTTGCTTTTTCTTGCATTTCAATAAATATGTCAATGAAGTCGTTACGTTTTATGTTCTTAGCTTTTCTATAATCCATAACATTTTTCACAGTATTTATAAAAAAATTTTCTATATTGATATCCATCAATTTAAAAGGTAGTAATTTTCTGAACGACGGAGCTACAGAATTCACCAAACTGTTCACTGTGCGTTTAATGTTATTTTTAAATATTAGACGACCGTATTTCCTAAACTCGGAGTCGGGATTCTTGAAGCTATTGCACTCTATACCAAAGGCACAAGAACCAATGATGTCTGTTGTATAACAAGCAAGGATCTCTTTGATATCCAGGCATTCATTATTTGTAGATAATTTATCTACGTGTTCTAACATAGGAACACCACAATCTAACAAAGTCTGGAACATCATTTTCATTTTACCAGAAGTGAAGGTTGGAGTTAATTTAACACGCATATTTCTCCATTTTTCCCCTTGCAAATTAAACAGATGGGCACCCAAAGGATCTTTCTTTTCATCGAACGCCAAGAATCCGCGATCGGTGAAATGTTGAAAGTCATTGGCCAAAATATGTTTGACTAAATCAATGTCGACTGGCATGTATATCGGTTGAGAGAAAATATACAAACCTCCGTGTTTATGTCCACGTCTTTTGAACTCGTCATAATGTTTCTTCATTAAAATGCCAATACCGTATTTTTGCTTAAATGGATTTTCTGCATTACCAAATATCAAAGAAGGTTCAATATAAGGAATATCCCTTTTGGCCCAGTATTTATGCGATCTCTTTATGTAGAATAGAAACAGAAATATCAAAAAAATCACTGTGTAAATAAATTCTGTCACAGATATCATTTTTACAGATTTATTGACACTTTTGTACGTGTATAATAGCAGAACTCCTGCGTGTATGTAGGAAAAAATTAATGTACTAATTTTGTGTGATATAAAATTTTCTATTTAAGCGACGCATTACTATCTAAGTTCTAAAAATATTATCGTTTTGCATATTATGTTTATCAAATTGTGTTTTATGCCAATATCAATTTTTATCTTATCGCTTTTCCCGTGCGATTGCTATCTCCTTGCAATAAAATGAGTAATGTTTCGGTGTATTATTTTCTATTTAATAATAACTAAAGAGCTATGAATATTATATAAAATATTGCACATATTGGGTTTGATAAGATGGTTTAGTTTTGTTCTGAATAACTAGAGTGACAATGTGAAAGGCAATTTACGCCAAAAAAATGAATTTTATATGAAATGTTTTTATGAATTTGACACGTACGATATGATGATACCGCAAATATTAAGTCACTTCCTGTAACATCTATACTGCATCTTCGTAAGTTACAGACTGGTATTTGCGGAAGACAAGACACCTTTCAATTTTTTAAAAACGAAGATATGTATATACTGAGGTGGATTTCTAAAAAGGCTAAGAAGGCTGTAGCACTAAAATCGTTGTATCGATATCACCAAATTTGTTATCTCTACTCGATTGTTGGTGATGGGCTCTACGACGGCAGAGCGCGGCGGTGGCACAGGTCGGTCGTCTCTCCCCCTCTCCCACATCACATCCATCTAATATTGTTGTCTCCTTAAGATTGATTGGGGATTCAGCCCACAGGCCATCTAAAAGCAGCACCGAGCGACACTCTCTGTAGTATCGTCATAGTTTTTAAAAAAATAGCATCCTCGCGTTAACACGTGCAATTCAAAAGCACAATAACAGCGATCCATAATATAAATAGTGGCTACTACAGGAACAAGCCAATTACCTACAAAAGGTACTAGGAAAATTTTGCAATACAGCTTTGCTTAATTTTTTCAAAGTAATTTCCTCTACACTCAATACACCTCTCCATTCTCCGAAACCAATCCTTAAACCAGTTCTGCCAAGTTTCACTAGGGAGTAAAGCACATTCGTTGTCCCAAGCCCGCAAAAGGTCCTCATCACTGGAAAACCGCCTCCCTATTAGCTTCATTTTTACATGCGGGAACAGTGCAAAGTAATAGGGAGCAAGATCTGGACTTTAGGGTGGGTGCTCGAAAAATTTCAATTCTGTCGTAGTCAAATATTCGGTGCAGGCTTTGGCGCGGTGAGCTGGAGCATTAGCGTGATGGAGGAACGAGTTGTCCATTCTTGACTTTGGCCGCAGGTTCTTCATAGATCCAATGACTTCAGGCAGGCATTATTCAGTGTACCACTCAGCTGTGCCTGTCTTCTGTGTGTCCAATTTTGAAAAATACAGTTATCGTTTTCTTTTTTACAGATCCGGATTTTCTGACAACTACGGGTGTGTCCTCATCACCAAAGACCCAAACTTTGTTTTGAGCTTTTGCCGGCACGTCGTAATAGTACACCCAAGTTTCGTCACGTGTCACGATGTTGTTCACATACCGAGATTGTCCCTTATTAAACTTTTTTGGCATCACCCGGCACCAAGTCACACGTCGTGTCATCTGCTCTTCAGTCAATCGATGCGGCACCCAGAGAGAACAAAGTTTCTTCACGTGCAAATGATCATACAGCATCAAACGAATTGCTGAAGTACCCTCTATCTGTTGGTAAGTCACTGGTCTGTCCTTGCCTCACAGTAGTAACGTTTTCTTCCGTAACTGACGTTCGTGGCCTTCCCGGCCTCTCAGCATCCTCCACAGTTAAACTTCCCCTTTGGAATTCTCTATACCACCTGAATATTGTTGTGCGATGAGGACAAACATCACCTAGTGCAAGAGTAATTTCTTCGAAGCAGTGGTCTGTGTTTAAATCAAGCACGAAATTATAACGCAAAACTGCCATTATCTCATTTTGTGACCATGATGTCATCGCAAGCACGTATGTAGCGGTGGCTACTATGCATGAACGTATCTCAACATGTTCATGCGTGCATCCGCATCGAATAGTGGCAGGTGATGAAAAATGGATTTATTTCGAAAAACTTAAACGCAATCACGCATCACTTGACGAAACCAGCTCATCGATTGCATAATCAAATCGTTTTGGTCTGTGTTTGGTGTGACCAGAGTGGCATGGTGTATTACAAACTATTGAAACCTGGTGAAACAGTTAATACAGATCACTACCACAAACAAATTATTAATTTGAACCATGCATTGATAGAAAAACGTCCAGAATGGGCCTGAAGACACGGTAAAGTAATTTTACAGCACAATAACGCCCCGTCTCATACAGCAAAACCGGTCCAGGAAACATTGAAAGCACTTGGATGGGACATAATATCACACTCGCCGTACTTTTCAGACACTGTCCCGTCCGACTATCAACTTTTCGCATCAGTGAGATACGCGCTTGTACAGCAGCACTTCGCCAATTTCGAAGAACTTAGAAAATGGCTCGATAAATGGTTTTGCTCAAAGGGCAAATAGTTTTTTTGGGATGGCAACCATAAAATGTCTGGACAAGATGTGTAGAATTAAATGGCCAATATTTTGAAAAAATAAATTTTTGCATATTCTTGAAAATTATGTAGTTTTTTTTATGAAAAAGTCGGTAATGACTTTCGGGTATACCTGGTATATTGCATAAAATCTGCGTACTCTTGACATCATATTTATACCCTTAACAATACATAGCACGTCTGAACAATTAAGAAGTTAATGTCCCTATTTTGATGACAGTTATGAAGCTTCAGAGAAGTAGATATTATTTTTAACAAATAAATATTTCACTGGCTAACCTAATCCATCTAGTTTAAGCTGAATTCGTTTTGTTAGGATGGCATCCATAAATTGCCTGAAAGATGTGTAGGATGTGTAGAATCAAATGGCAAATACTTTGTATAGACCAATTTTTCCATTTTCTTGAAAATTATGTACTTTTTTTTACAAAAAACCGGTAATGACTTTCCGGTACACTTGGTACATCATGCTGCAAACAAAAATACATATTAGAGGTCCTCCAGAAAAAACTAAAAGCATCACATTACAGTTCTAAAACAGTCCAATATTTGAACAGTAAATTAAACGTAAAAATTATGGACTCACTTTGTTTAAAGATGCCTTAAATGAAATGGTATTGTATCATACAATACGAATATTATAATATCTAAGAGTGGACCCTTGCTCCCAATGTCGGACTTTAGATACTAAACCAAGGTATGCTTATTTAAACAAGAAGACCAAAAGAATTGCTACAGCCGAAATATTAATTTTATTCAAAAGTACAAGAAGTAGACGGTTATATACAGAAAATGGTGAACTGTGGGCTAGATTCGAAATACATATTGATTGCTGTTGTTATTCTATATTTAATGTCATTTAAGATAACGAGTAATGAGGGTATATGAACTTAATCTTTTATATACCTCCATAAAAAGAACCATATACGATGAGGTCTAGGGTTCTCGTAGGCCAAGCACAAACTATAAGATCTTTGCTCCCTTCTGTCTAATCCGTGGCTGGGGCATTTCATCATTCAAAAAAGCTTGAACCATCAGACTAATAGCGGTGCTACATTTTGTTGAAAAATGTGTTGGCCTGGACTGTCTCGGATTCTCCCCACTTGTTACGGGTTATGGCACCACTTGAGCAATGAATATATTTACAACGCATTGTTTTTAACATGTCTTTTAAATTATAGTACGTCTGGCCAGTTCATATTTTGTATTTTAGTAATTATAAAGAAATAATAACTAAAATTGCACGGTCATTTTGATGAAGTAAGCATTTTCTAATTATAAATATATAATCATTCTCTACCTGATAATAGATTCTCACTTACAAATTGGATCGATATAGTTGTATCATACAATACATCAAATATAAATTAAAATTAATCTTTAATTTCATTTCGGATAAGTATTATCACAAGAGTATATATTGAGAAATAAAAACAAAGCTACACATTTGAAATTATCCTTGAATTATATATCCATAATACGGCAATGATTTTTGAATTATTCTTACTATTTGCTACGCTTTCGTTAGTGTTCTTTGTCTATATTAAGCGTGCACAAACATACTGGGCTAGAAGAAATGTTCCATACATTGAAACTACATCGATTTGGGGCAATATGGAAGGACCTTTTAAATTGAAACATGGTATGAAGTTCGACATTAAAAACGGTTATGACGAATTCAAAAGACGTGGTTTGAGACATGGTGGGCTATATTTCCTTACTCAAGCGGTTTACATTCCTGTTGATCTTGAATTAATAAAATGTATTTTGTCGAAGGATTTTCAGTACTTTGCGAGACGCGGATTGGTTGCAGATGAAAAAGTTGATCCATTGAGCGCTCACTTACTTTCCTTAAGTGGCGAAAGATGGAAAAATATGCGATCTAAACTGACACCTACATTTACCACTGGGAAAATCAAACAAATGTTTAACACTTTATTGCAAAGCGGTGATCCTATGCTAGAACATATCGAACGATTATGCAAAAATGGAGAGCCTTTGAATGCCAAGGAAGTTTTTGAATGTTATACCACAGATGTAATTGGATCTTGTGCTTTTGGTTTAGAATGTAATAGTTTCAAAAACCCCGATGCTAAATTTAGGACGTATGGACGAAATTTTCTTAAACCAAGCTTTAAAATTGGGCTGTTTCAAGTTCTAAATTTCGTTATTCCATCAGTTGGTAGAAGGATAAAGCTCAAAATAATACCAAAAGAAGTAGATGATTTCTTTTTGAATACAATTCAGAACATTATGGATTATAGGACGTCTAATAATATTAAACGTAATGACTTCGTGGATTTGTTTTTGGAAATGCAACAGAAAGCCCGTGAAAGTAATCAGGAGCTTTTAACTTTGGAGCAAATTACAGCTCAGTCTTTTGTTTTCTTCATTGCTAGATTCGAAACGTCTTCTTCAACTATGACGTTCTGTTTACATGAATTAGCCTTTAATCAAGATATTCAAGACAAACTTAGAGCTGAAATTAAAGAAACAATGAAAAAGAACGAAGGTCAATTATCTTACAATGGTATTATGGAAATGAAATATATGGACCAAGTAGTTAAAGGTAATCGATCCTTATTAATTTTGATTGTTGTTGTTATTACAGTGTATTTAAGCTCCCGCGTTTCACTTACATGCATAAGTTAATTACTGAAGGTTGATATATAGTATAACCCCTTTCCACATTAAGTTTCGTATTCTGTATTCTGACAACTAAGTTGTCATCATCAGCAGATAATTAATCAGTGTCGCACCTGAAAAACTACGGAAAAATACCCGGCAAAACATGTGTTGGAAAGTAATCATAGTGTTAATGCGGATTGTTTGCATTTGATGAAGAACATGTGTAATTATCGCGAATTAGATACGTATGAAAGCATGTACATTTTGAAGAATAAAGGCTATGTGTTGAATACTGACCTGAGCCCAACCGTAACTCATCTCTCTTTGATCTCTTAAACGATAGACAAGGGAGAGTGTAATAAACGCATGTAGGCACTCTTTTTCTTTTTCTTTTAAGTTAGTTTAAGACTAGAATACAATCTTTTAAAAATTATGTGAAACGAATATACAGTGTGCGTTTTGGCTTTCGATGGTACAGATCGTGTGCGGAATTTGTTTCATACGTGTATTTTGCCGTGGTTTTCCAGGTGCGATACCGTTTAATTATCTACTGATGATGACAACTTAGTTGTTGAAATACGTATACAGAATACGAAAATTAATGTGGAAAGGGGTTATGTATCAATCTTCAGTGATTAAGTTAATCAACCACAGGCTCCATCAAAATTACTTACATGCATAATATCTCTTATTGGAGGACAAGCAACGCATTGTTTTATAATGAAACTATCAATTTGTTATATTCCATTAAAGTCTGAGGTTCAGCGACGCACAGAATGATTAAATTATTAACTGTCGTATATAGAGGAATTTCTTGTTGCCTTGTCATTTTTAAATATTTAGAAACGGAATCAGGCAAAATAGATTTTCTCTTTAATAAGTACTTTTGCAGAAACACTTCGAAAATATCCCATCCTTCCGCTTCTACCGAGAAAATGTAATATGGATTACAAAGTACCTGGTACGGACGTAGTTATAGAATCTGGTACAACGGTTTTCATAAGCACATTAGGATTGCATAGAGACGAAGAGTAATACTCGAGTCCATCAAGGTTCGACCCCGAGAGATTTAACGACGAGAACAAAGGTAGTATACCTCAGTTCGCCTCTTTGCCTTTCGGCGAAGGCCCAAGGTTATGCATTGGACTTCGATTTGGACTTATGCAGACGAAAACTGGTTTATCTATGATATTGAGTAATTATAAAATCTTACCAAGCGAAGGTGAAAAGTATGATATTGAATTTGATCCTCGAGCAAGTATCATGACAAAAAAAAGGCACGTTAACGTTGAGAGTGGAAAAACTATAATAATTATTTACAAAATTATTTCCTCATGCTTTCTAATATTTTAAATATACTAGTGTGCGGTATATATCAGGTGCGCAATTAAGTTCTCGCTGTTTTTTTGATGAAAATGCAACTTTATTGTGAAAAAATGTTTACATATGAATCATTCAAAATGTTGCCCATCGCTAGCGATAACTTTTTCCCATCTTTCTGGCAGGGCTCGAATACCGTGAAGGTAGAAGTGTTCGTCTTTTGAGGCTATCCACGAATCAAGCCATTTTGAGATGTCTTCATATGAGCGGAACTGCTGATTAGCCAAACCATGTGCCATCGAACGGAACAAGTAATAATCGGATGGCGCAATATCTGGGGAATATGGCGGGTGGGGTAGGACCTCCTATTTGAGCCTTACTAAGTAGGTTTTAACGGATTTGGCAACGTGAGGCCGAGCATTGTCATGCTGTAGAATCACTTTTTCGTGCCTCTGCTCGTATTGTGGCCGCTTTTCACACAGTGCTCGACTCAATCGCATCAATTGAGTTCGATACCGTTCTCCAGTGATGGTTTCGTTCGGTTTCAACAGCTCATAATAAATAACACCGCCTTGGTCCCACCAAATACACAGCAAAACCTTCGCAACGTGAATATTCGGCCGAACCGACGACGTAAAAGCATGACCGGGCAGTCCTCATGATTTTGCTCTCTTTGAGTTGCTGTAATGAATCAATTTTTCATCACCCGTAACGATGCGATGAAGAAAACCCTTCCTTTTTTGCCGCTGGAGCAGTTGTTCACAGGCGAAAAAACGACGTTCAACGTCTCTTGGCTTCAAACCATAAGGAACCCAAGTTACGTGTTATCACAAGGCATGTCAGCCAACGTCTACTCTGGGCGCAATCAAATTTAAAACGCGAGTAGGACGTTATTTTCACAGATGAAGAAGTTTCTAAACTTTCGTTCATAAAAGAAAAGCGTAGAACGTATTTAGTAAATTAATGGTTCGAAAGACTGTTCCGCATCCAGTAAAAAAGTGCATGTTTGAAGATTCTCTAGCGCAAGTGGTTTTGAAAAATTCAATATTTTAACGGATAATTTAAATTCAGTTGAGATGGTTGACATTTCCAAAAAATACCTTCTACTAAATATTAAAATTGTTATACTCTCTATATATAATAATTTCTTATATCGTTTTTAAGATTAATTTATTTAATTTAAAATACAATTCGATCTTGAATTCCTAAATTATTATACTGTCATTATTTGTCCGGTCCTCGTATATATATTCAGATGCAGAGTCCTTTTGTGTTAGTCACGTACGAATGGTCAAGGCTGCAATAAACACCGCAATCAGGTACGAAAGACTGTACTTGAAGTTACCAACTTTTCACTGAATTCGATATCAATTTAGTTATATTGATTTCTAAATGCAATTCGCGATTCAAATACCAATCCCGATTTGGTATTTCTTTTACACAGAATACACGTCTACTATTCTGTGTAGGTAATTTGCTTAATGCTTATATTGAAATTAAGATCACAATTTTAATATATGCTAATTTGCTTCCCGCCAGTTTAGCGTGCCTATTCTTCGTGTCATTGGTCCGTTCAAACATGACACGCACATATAGCCCCTCAACCTAAGGGTTCCTTATAAAGCCACAGTTCGTAAGAGAACAACCCTCTTCGCTTTTCTATCATCATCCAGACGATACGCGTCTTTCACGTGTTTGTGCCGCGACCCTTTATTCGCGCTTCTTGTGACTTCGTATTTAATTTCGCGTACGCGAAAAATACACAGCTTCCTGTCCAGGATATATACATATACGCAAACACGCAAGTACAAGTATTTTAATCTAACTCTTTGTATATTTTATTAAACAGCTAAATATCGTTAGACTTATCTTTTATTACAGCTTTGCTATTACGTTCATCATATTTTATTTGTTGCTCTTGTTCTTGTTAACTATTTCTATTTAACACATTCAAGCTTTAAGAATTAATTTAACTGGTGAATAAAATTTTGAAGGCATTCCTGTCGTTTTATTTCCACTAATAATCTGTCTTTCAGCTTAGCACACGTCCTGGACTTTTGATGCTCATTGTACACAACTATTAATTATTAACTCCTCACCTCACATTACATTAACGTTGAAGTAACCTTCAAACCGTCATTCATTCATCTCATTCAAACACATTTTCATTTTCCTTTTTCATTTGCCTCATTTAATTCAAAAGGAGGAGGTAATAATATAAAGGCGGCAAGTCACTATGACTTCTTCAGGCACATAATAACCTCAAATATAGAAGTCGTCGCAATGTGCTCTGGAAGAAGGGAAATGATATTGAAGCATTCTATTGACCTTTTCAATCTTTTCAGATGTAAGTCCCTTAGAAGGTACGAGGGTAATTTGACAAGTAGTGAGAATGGAAAAGAAAAACGAATTTTTTAAATACAAAATAATTTTTATTTTTCATCTATTCTCCTAAAAGAGCAATACATTTATTCCAATCGTGCTCCAATGCCCTTATGCCATCTCTAAAATGCGATTCCGGAAGGCTTGTAAAATACTCATTTACGAAGATGATAAGCTCGTTGTTAGACGAAAACTTCTTTTCACCTAGTGCCGTTTTCAATTTAGGAAAAAGGTAGAAGTCGGAAGGGGCTAGATCCGGCGAATAAGGCGCATGCGGTACTAATTGGAAATGCAACTCGTGGATTTTGGACATCGCAACTGTGCTGGTATGCGGGGGAGCGTTGTCTTGGTGAAACAGAATTTTTTTCTTTGCCATTCCTGGCCGTTTAGCACGAATCTCAAGATTTAATTTTTGTAGAAGTTCTGCATAATATTGTCTATTTATTGTGGCACCTTTCTGAAGGTAATCAATGAGCAAAATGTCCTTTGAATCCCAAAAAATTGATGCCATCACCTTGTTTGCCGATAAAGTGGTTTTCGCTTTCTTTGGAGGTGCAGAACCACGTTCTAACCATTGTTTCGACTGTTGTTTAGTTTCGGGAGTACTGTAGTGTATCCAAGTTTCATCGCAAGTAACAAATCGTCTACAAAAATCAACCGGATTCCGCTTATAAAGGTCCAAACACTCATTGGAAATGCGCAAACGAGTGAACTTTTGATCAGTCGTAAGCAATCGCGGCACCTATCTTGCCGAAAGCTTGGAAAGGCCCAATTCTTTCGTTACAATGTGGTGTACGCATTCTGTTGAAATGTCTACTATGTCTGCTATCTCTCTCGCTTTGAGTCGTCGATCCTGCGTAATAATATTATGGATTTTTATAATCATTTCCTTAGAAGTCACGATTTTGGGTGCTCCAGAGCGCGCTTCATCAACACAGCTTGTTCTACCACGTTTAAATTCATTTACCCATCTACTTATTGTGGCAGATGATGGAGCAGATTCACCTAATGTTTCGCGTAACTCATCTTTTATTTCGGTAGCTTTCATACCCTTAATTACGAAGTATTTAATCACCGCACGATACTCTGCTTTTTCCATTTTAACAGAACGACGTGTTGCTTCTTCTTCAATCAGCTGTCAAAAATAAACTAATCAAACGATTTATCTAAATATCGGAATGTAATGATATAAATAGGCAACCTAAGTTACAGTGCATTTGTTTTACCAATTAGAGCGCCACCTATGTGTCATTCTCACTATTTGTTAAGCTATCCTCGTATGTATTCTCATAGAAAATAAACTTCGAAGAAAACGTTTTTTCAATTTCAAATAACTATCTAGAGAGATAAGAAAAATATGGTGTTCGTTGTTCATAGCATATGCAATCAAATTAATAGATAGTACCTTAGATGGGTGTGAAGCAATAGTTGATAATGACCGAGCTTGTACACCTTATTAAATGTAGGGTATTAGTATTTGATAGCCGAATCATTCTTTTCTAGCTATCGTTTAATATTGTATATTATTATACTCTTTTGTGATGTCTACTACAATATGATATATATATATATATATATATATATATATATATATATATATATATATAAGAGCGATAAGCAACTTGGGGAAGGGGCTCACGAAACGCTGTCGGAGGCCATGGCATGGTTTTCAGCAAACAAGCTGGTCCTGAATGAGGGCAAAACTGTCAAACTGGCATTCACTTCCAAAAGGAAAGAAACTCCCGCGAATGCGGGGTCAGTCAAAATATTGGGAATACATTTAGATACCAGACTAACCTGGAAGGATGAAGTGGACGCCCTCTCGAAAAAACTCTCTTGTGCAATATATGCTGTGCGGAGAATCAGAGCCATCACAAATAAGGAAACTGCAAAAACAGCTTATCACGCACTTTTTCACTCGCGGATGGCATACAGTGTCCAACTATGGGGGGAATCAGTGCATGCCAATGACATTTTTAATTTACAAAAGAAGGCATTACGAATAATCGAACAAGTTAATATAACGGCACATTGTAGACCTATTTTCATAAAAAATAAAATAATGACGTTGGCCTCCACTTACATATATAAGCAATTGCTGCGCGCTAAACGAGAGCTACCAACCCAGAAAAGGAAAGGAGAGGGAAGAGCAATACAACTGAGATCCAGACAACAAGTACTTCTTCCCAACCATAGGCTACGTACTACTACTGCCCAACACAAACATTTGGATATGTTTAACAAGTTGCCAATATCGTGGACTGGAAAACCCATTTTGAAAATTAGAAATGGTATAAAAACATTTCTTTTAGAAAACGGATTCTACACAGTAACGGAGTTCCAAGAGCAGATGAAATCAATCAAATACTAAACTGTATGTTCTGCTTTGTGCACACATATGTTTATACCACTTACACACAGTATATATATACATACATACACACACAGACCATCATATATGTACAATGACGTTACCTCTTTATCTATATTATAATAGATGGTAAAATAAAGCTTATTATTATTATTATTATTATATATATATATATATATATATTTAAATAAAACAGATTCCTTTGTATGTATTAATGACTAGCAAGTCAAGGAAGAGCTCATATATGTATGTATAAATGAATATGAATTGCTTTTGAGTTTTGAAAGATTTCTATATTTTCCCTTAATGTAGTAATTCTATTATATTGTTAGTCTGTGATTTAATATTTCCTAATCAAATTTTGTTGTTAATGAATGGTGTAGAAATATTTCTATACATGCAATTTTAAATAGTAGATCTATTTTGTATGCATAAATATAACAGATTCCTTTGAATTAGCAACTGGATATAAATACTTAAAATAAAGAGTTTAAAAAAACTGAAACTAGTTTTGTATTTACTTTTATTCTACATGGACTCTCTTTTAGTATTATTATATGTATCAAAGTAAAAAATTGAAATTTATTTAATACTGTGTTAGAAAGAATATAACTAAACGAGTAATTTCATGCGTAGTAAAGTACGTCATAAAAAACACTAGTGCTCTTCTATTGGCTGAAGTAAACCTCCTTTGATTGGGCAGGGGTGACTGACGCCGTGGGGACCAGTGACATGTTCATGCTTGCCTAGGCTATTCTGTTACATCTGAGACAATGGCCATTCGATTTGTTTGCGTGAAGAATATGAAGACAAAGACAGTCAATGATTTGTTGTAATATCACATACCCTGATGGATCATCCGTGTTGACCTTAAAATGGTCTGCTTCCTTCTTGGCCGGCAACGAGGATATACAAAGTATCCCTGTTTCTTGTGTACGTGGGACAACACAGTACGGGGGAAGCAATGAGTGCAGCCGAATTGGCCGTCAAAATCTGACGTCAAACCTGGTGGTCCAAATATTCTACATCAGCCTTGTTGACAGAAAGAGCATTATATCTCCATCTTTGCATATAAAATTAGGTCACATGAAGCAATTTGTTAAAGTTTTGTCACCTGAAGGAGACTGCTTCAAATATCTAATTTCGGCATTTCCTAGTCTGCCTTTTTGAAAGAACGAGGCCAGCGTGTTTACCAGTCCATAGATTCGGCAGCTCGTTAAAGATGAACGTTTCATCGGAACAATGACAGAACTCCATGGTTAGCATTCAAAAATAATGTAAAGATTTTAGAGCTTTAAAATTCTTGGTTACAACATGAGCAGCAAATTGCTTTGTTTATATATCCATCCTGCTGACTTACCGAAAAATCTTAGCTCAGTCAGTGATGAGCAGGGTAATTGGTTCCACCAAGATTCGAAGATCATAAAGGCACAGTTTTAGGGTAGATGTGATGACTAACTATTGTTGGAGCATGCAGTGAGATTATCCACAAATTGAACACCAGCTCTATAAGAGCAAAATTTTTACTAATGTGTTTGTTTTCCGTTTGGTAAAAGACCTTTACTAACCGTATGAATTTAACTTACAGAAACTACATATAGCCTTTGTATGAGTAAGATTATTTGTTGCGCACAGTATATTTTGTAATTTTTTCCTTTATTTTCCTTCGTATGCACATTTTGTATGGCTTTAACAAGGTACCTTGTAGCTTAAATGGTTGACGTAATAGACAAAAGCTGGGGTCGTTTTTGGATTCAGATGGCGAAAATTAGTCAAAACCAAGCGCCAGATTTAGGTCAAGGAAATTTGTGTTTCTCAGTGTAATAGTTCGTATCCATTAGAACTAGTTTAAGAGTGTTTTGTCAACAGCTAAAAAATAAATATGTACTTAAAAACACAGCATTGTAAAAGATACATACAACATTGACGAAAGGGTAAAAGAATGTAGTATGTTTGGGACGTCCAAAAACTGCAACTACTGACGATAATATCGCTAAAGTTCACCAATTGGTGCTAGATGATCGTCGAATTAAAGTGAGAGACATAGCAAATGCTATGAATATGTCCAAAGAACGTATTTGTCACGTGTTAAATCAAGATTTAGGCATGAGAAAGCTATCCGCGCGTTGGGTATCGCGTTTGCTAACGTTAGACGAAAAACGTGTTCGAATGAACATTTCCAATTTTGACGCAGTTTAGGCGCAATAAATCCGAGTTTTGGCGCCGATTAATTACTGTAGCTGAAACTTGGATACACCATTACACACATTATACGCCAGAAATAAAAATACAGTCAAAACAGTGGACTTCAAAAGAAGCAACTGTTTTTGGGCTGGAAAAGTGATGCGACTGTTTGTGGGATAGTCATGGAATTATCTTAATCGATTATCTGCAAAAAGGAAAAACTATTATAGGAGCATACTACGCATGATTACTTGACAAGCCAAAGGCAGAAATAGTGGAAAAACGGACACATTTGCAGAAAAAGAGAATCCTGTTTCACCAAGACAACGCGACGTCTCACACCATGGCGAAAATCCACGAATTACGGTTTGAACTGGTTGACCATCTGCCTTACTCACCAGATCTAGCCCCAAGCGACTTCTTTTTGTTCCCTCATCTAAAAATTGCGCTCGGAAGGCAGAGATTTTCGTCAAATGAGGAGGCAATCACCTTCGTAAACAATTATTTTTCAGAGAAAAACGCCTACTATTTGGATCGGTTAAAGAGATGGAAGCATCGCTGGGAGAAGTATGTGGAGTTACAAGGAGACTATGTAAAAAAATAAATATAAATTTTAAGAAAAAAAATGTCTTGTATCTTTGTTAGGTCGGAAACTTTTCAGACCACTCTCGTATATATACATATATTACGTTATACTTTTAAGACGCAGTGTTCGTGAAGATGCAGAGGAATATAGTTAAAACAGTCCATAAATTATACACGAATAGCGTTTGCAACAATATTTGGACGCACTTCGAATAAATTATATTGGCATTGTTTGATAGTTTATTTTTTATGTATGTTATATACATATGTTTTAGTTTTGTACAACGAGTTATTATTTTTTTATACTGATAAGATATATGGGCAGACTGTTTATATGTGTACAAACGCATATCATTTTTCGTCAAATATTATAATAATTATATATACGAGGTGTGGCTATTAAATAATGAGACCGAAGCTGGTATAGAAGAAGTGCGTATGCGCCAAACGCTAACGACTAACAGCTATTTATCGTGAAGCCTTCTCTTTCGAATGTAGTGCCTCTCGCCTCTGTAAATAAATCAATATAGCCGTAAGCTTCGTTAGCATTAGAGTTGTTTTTTTGTTTCGCCGGAAATATGTTAATTGTGTACCTTAACTGGGTTCCTGAAGGTCAAACTATTAATCAACATTTCTACCTTCACATTTTTGCTCAACAGAAGGACAAGTCATGGATTCTTCCTCAAGACAATGCACCGGCTCATTCCGAATTGTCAGTCAAGAGGTTTCTAGCCAAGTATAGCATCCCAGTGTTAGACCATCCGGCTTATTCGCCGGATCTTGCGCCGTGCAACTTCTATTTGTTTCCTAAGGTGAAATCTCAATTAAAGGGAACAAAATTTGAGTCCGTTGAAGCTGTGAAAGCGAAAGCGGCAGGCGTGCTGAAGAAGCTGACAGAACAAGACTCCCAGCACTGTTTCGGGTAATAAAAGATCCGCATGGAGCGTTGTAGGGATAGAGGAGAGGTGCATATTGAATGTGATAATAAGTAAATATGTATGAAATCAAAATAAAATGTTTTACAGCGTCAGTCTCGTTATTTAATAGCCACAGCTCGTACATACTTATACGATTTAGCAATAAATTATAAATTGACAAAATTTAATTCAAATAGTATGTAGTAAGTAAGATAACCAAGTTTATCATACCGCCGTTATTTTCAAAAGAATGAACGCTCCGTTATCTAATATCCATCCTTTTCTCTACAATATCAAGACAAATGATAAATTTCTTAATAAAATTTATGTTGTCATGTTATATTTTTGGGTAGAAATTTTAATTGATTGTATGTTTCCATGTATAAACAACATATATACGTATATATATATATATATACACATACATGCGTACAACAAATGTAATCGTTAATAATAAATAGAATATTACGAAATAAATAAAATTTTGTTTTTAAACGATGAGATACTACCAGTTCTCATATCAATTGATATACTCTTATGTACAAGTGTATATTAGATTAATCTCATGAATTTCATCTCAAGTGCTTTGAAATAAACAGGTTCTTAAAGGCAATAAATATTGAAACTCGTGTAGATATCTCCAGTTTTCAAGGTATCTTCGAACTGTTTGTGTCTATAAATATTTACGTATTTACATACTACCATGATTATCGAACTGTTGTTGTTATGTATTGTCTCTTCACTAGCATTTTTTCTCTATGTAAAGCGCTCACAAACATTTTGGGTTAAAAATAATGTTCCATATATCGAACCTGCATCAATTTGGGGTAGCATGGAAAGTCCATTTAAAGTAAAACATGGTTTAAAATTTGATGTTAAGAACAGTTACACTGAACTGAAAAGGCGAGGATTGAAACACGGAGGTATATACCTATTTACCAGACCTATTTACATTCCTGTGGATCTTGAGTTTATAAAGGCTGTTTTATCGAAGGATTTTCAACATTTTATCGGACGCGGATTACCTGTCGATGAAAAAACCAATCCTCTAGCTGCTCATTTACTTACTTTAGAGGGCGAGAAATGGAAAAATATGCGTGCTAAATTAACACCGACGTTTACGTCTGGAAAAATGAAACAAATGTTCAATACTTTGTTAGAATGTGGTGATCCCATGTTGGAACATATCGAAAAATTATGCAAAAATGGAAGTTCTGTAGGTATTAAAGAAGTTTGTGGATGCTATACTACAGATGTCATCGGGTCCTGCGTCTTTGGTTTAGAGTGCAATAGTTTCAAAGATCCAAATGCTGAATTTAGGATGTACGGGCGGAAACTTCTTAAACCAGGACTTAGAAGTTTAATGATTCAGTTTTTTGCTTTCGTTATTCCGGGAGTTGTTAAAATGTTGGGATTGAAAATTTTTCCGCAAGATGTCGAAGATTTTTTCATGAATGCTGTCCAGAGCATTTTGGATTATAGAATTGCTAACGGTGTTAAACGTAATGATTTCGTGAATTTGTTTTTGGAAATGCAAGAAAACGCTCGCAAAAATAATCAAGAAGTTTTAACCCTCGGACAAATTGCAGCCCAATCGTTCGTTTTCTTCATTGCAGGATTTGAAACATCTTCTTCCACTATGACATTCTGTTTACATGAGTTAGCCTTTAATCAAGATATTCAAGATAGACTCAGGGCGGAAATAAGGGAAACAATCCACAAACACGAAGGAAAATTGACTTATGACGGTATCATGGAGATGAAATACTTGGACCAAGTCGTGAAAGGTAATTATTTATTGTTATTGTCCATAAAACTTGATGTAATTTCTAATTATATTACGACGATCGTTATTTCCAAGTACATCGAACACGTTGCTATTTTTTTATCCAACTTTCGAAGGAGTATATAAATTTAATTGTGATGATTTGACAAAAAGTAAGACTCGAAACAAAAATTCTTTTATTATTTTTTATTAGTTCTCTTAAGTCCAAACGCACATGAACTAACGATAATGAAGTGCCACCATACCATCTTCCTCAATATTCTCAAAATACTAACCCGTTGTCGCAATAACTTCTTCATCCGCGCGGGCCTTTTTTCCAGCAAGGAAAAGTTTAAGTTTGGGGATTAAGTGAGAGTCATTTAGGAGTAATATCAGCTGAATATGGCTATGGCATATAGTGACATGTGCACGGGTATACAGCTCAGTTGATTTAGGCCTGAGTTAAATGATGATGTTAGTAGAAGTAATTTGGTGAATATAAACAACCAGCATCACCTTGTCCATTACACTGTAACACGCTTAAGACTGACTGACCGGGAAAACCAGGTATTAAGTAATTTGTAAGTGCAAAGAGTTAGGAGAGATACGAAATTGCTAAATACAGTTCTAACTAAATCTATTGCAGAATCTTTGATAGGTGGATTCATTCATCTGGAAGTAACAACTATAGAAAATATATACATATAAGGAAGCAGATGTATTCAACTATTTGATTGGTACAGTTTTTTCACTTTTGATAGAAAGCAATATAAAGGGAATAATACATAAAGAAAAGCAAATAATCTAAACAATATTTTCTAAAACATTCTTAACAATGTAACTGATGTAACTTCTTTTCGTAGTACAAAAAAAAACGAATCAGATAGAAAAATTAATTAGATTATTACAAATTTATAAATATATGTAGTAAAAAAGTGCGACTTTGAACATAATTACTGCACGATAACAGTTCATATTACTTTGATACTATTCTGATTAAGTGTCCTTGAATACAACGAGACCGTGCGCATTGAATATTGGCTTATGTTAATTGAATTATAGTTCGGGTTTAGTTGTCTAACGTATTTGTTTATATTAAAGTGAATAATTGCCTCTTCGTTACTATAGTCTATATCACAAACAGATAGACTAATAAGTATGCGTGATCAGCACGTAGTCGTTTTCTGATTGTTCAAACACATGTAAACATTAAGAAACCTTGTTTACACATTAGTGGTAGATGTGTTGCAGCTGAGTTTGTTGTGAACAAGTTTGAGGTCATATTACAGTTTTTGTCATTTATTTGATTAGTACTAGCGTTTATATTTTGTAATTGTCTTTCTAAGGACATTGAAAAGTATAGAAAAGTGTTGCTAAGAAGTAAAATAAGACATCTAAATTACGTATAAGGATAATTTTCTCTAGTTTAAGAGAAAGTGCCGAGAAGCCACTTTAACATGATTGATTAAGCAGTCAACATTGAATATATACACTACAGTATTGCACCAAAGCACAAGCTGTTCAGTCAACTGCCGAAACAGTTGATAACATTGTTATAGAATTAAACTAAATACGTATATTTATTTAAAAGGATTTATTTTTACAGGAATTTCAAGAGCTAATGTGTATAATATTCAACAAGAGCACACTAAACAAAAATTTTAAAAGCGGAAGTCTTATAAAATAGAGAGCTATATTAGATCGTGTAGACGATAACACGCAAAAATTAATAAGACGTACAGCCCAATCATTTTACTTTAAAAAATGAGATTCCTTCGTTAAATAAATTGTGGCAGCAGTAACTAGTTATGATTACATACTGAAGTTTTTATGGCAGAAAATATATAGTTAAGGGATAGATTTTCGGCAAGATATTTAATAATATGCAATTTTAGCCTTCTTTTACATTTAGTCATAAGAAGAGAGCTAGGATCGCTATTCTTAGGAGAAAGATAAAATAATTATATGGTGAAGACAATATTTGTCTAAACTAAAGCAATTTAGAACGGAAAGTACAAAAATTTATTTTATCGATCGATTATATATGGATAAATGAAGGCCATACAATAAATTCCGTACGACACACGCACACAAAAGGAATTTGTTTCGTGTGGGCTTTTTCCTGTTTTCCAAGTGCGACACTGTTTAATTATCTGCTGATGATGACAACTTAGTTGTTAAAATACGTATACAGAATACGAAAATTAATGTGGAAAAGGGGTTATATATCAAAATTAAGTGATTCGTACTTTAAATCTTGTGACATAAACTATTCAAGTATGTTTTCCAGATGTGGATGCATTAATAGCAAATACTAAAGCAGTATTTCTCAAATCTTGTTATATATCAACCTTAAGTGATTAAGTTAATCAACTACGGGCTCCATCAAAATTACCTTGACGAATATTGTCACTTTCATGAATTATTAGTTTTTTGTGTAAATGTTGAAAAATCAGCTACTGAAATATCGAACACCTTGAATCAAGGTGTTCGATATTTCTCGTCTTCTGTCGAGAAAAGGTATTGTAGATGATTTCTGGTATACATCTCAAAGCCGGGGTAAGTAATGCAAAATTTTGTTTTTTCGGGTTGTTTGGCTCAACCTATATATACGAATCTGCATTTTCTAGAAGAAAATGTATTAACTGGAAACATCGGCTAACTGTCAGGTATCTATCCTCATGGCTGCGATTGTTATTCAGTAATTACGTGCCATCCTATGAAAAGTACGCGGACAACGTACAATGCTGTGCATCGACATATAAAGATGAATGTGTGTTAGCGATCTATAGCTGATTGTTTAGGTCGTTACTTTGCGAAATTCCATTACTCTAAGGAATAAATAAATGTCTTAATTTCACATAATTTTATATATTTACTGCGACACGGGTGGTCCTATAAGTAACCGGCCTGACCTAGTGATGTCGGTAGTTGTTTGAAAAATATCACTGTATTAGTAAGTACACAATCTATAAAGCATATGTTTCAAGTTTGAAGATGCCACATTGCTAGTATTTGTTTGCAGCCATCAATATTGAACGTTTTCAATGAATTTGTAAAAATGGAGAAAATTGGTCATCGTTACGTGATACAATACTTTTATTTGAAAGGCATCAGCCCAACCGATATAAAAGCTAAACTGGATTCTACTCTGAGCGAGTCTGCTCCTTCGTTTACAACAGTAAAATATTGGGTAGCAGAGTTTAAAGGAGGCCGTTCGAGCTGCTAACACGAGCATCGCAGTGGTCGACCAAATGAGGTGACGACTCCAGGAATGGTGAAGAACATCCACAAAGTGGTACTGAATAATCGTAGACTGAAAGTGCGCGAGCTAGCAGACATAGTAGGCATTTTAGAATATGCGGTACATCGCATATTGTCTGAAAATTTGGACATGAGAAAGGTGTGTGCAAGATGGGTGCCGCGTTTGCTAACACTCGAGCAAAAATAGTGTCCTGAAGATGTTTCAATTGAGTGTTTAGCGAAGTTTCACAGCAACAAAGTAGAATTATTGCTCCGTTTCATAACCGTGAATGAAACATGGGTCCATCACTTCACACCCGAGGCAAAAGAACAATCGAAACAATGGACTCAAAAGGTAGAACCGGCTCCAAAGAAGACGAAGAGCGTTTTATCTGCAGGCAAGGTCATGGTATCGGTTTTTTGGGGTGCGCGTGGAATAATTCTCATTGACTGTCTTGAAAAAGGAAAAACTATCAACGGCGAGTATTATGCGAACTTATTGCAACGTTTGAGCGAATAAATCAAGCAAAAACTGCCGCATTTGTCTAAGAAGTGTTGTTTCATTAAGACAATGCACCAGCTCACAAATCCGTTATTGCAATGGCCAAAATTAATGAATTAATGTTTGAATTACTACCTCATGTACTCTATTCGCCAGATTTAGCCCCTCGGATTATTTTGTGTTCCCAAACTTGAAAAATGGCTCAGTGGTCAAAGATTTGCCAACGATGAAGAAGTGATGTCGGCAGTTAATGGCTATTTTGAGGAGCAAGACGGTTCTTATTGTAAAAAGAGTATCGAACTTATTGAACATCGCTGGGAAAAATATATAGAGCTGAAAGGAGATTTTGTTGAAAAATAAATATATTTCTGTCCGAAATTTTTGTGTTCTTTGTTGGGTCGGGTACTTCTGGGATCACCCTCGTAATATACATACAAGATTATTTGTCGGTAGACCATTCTTCGAAATATCGGTAAATATAAATAACAGGAAAACCTTAAGAACTAATAAAAATTATTGGGTACAATTGGAGTAAGAGATTAAAATAGAAGTAGTACTAAGGATTAGGATAAATTTAAAAGAAGCGAATTGTTTAAACCTAATTGCTCATTAACAAGTGTAATAGAATTGAATTTATTATTCTTATTAATCACCATGCATTCTAATAAATTTAGTTCTGGACCTTTGTTATATGTATATTAGAAGAATTTTCGAATTAAAATCTTTACGTATATTATGGTTCGTTTCTATTAGGTGTTTACTGAAGCTTGAGTCACCTATTTAGTATTTTATGCTTCGCAGATGTTCTTCTGTCCTAATTTTGAATATTCTCCCTAACTGACATTGAAGTTTATAAACACCACATTTTTTCGTAGGATCGGTTTTATTTTTTGTCTTAAATAATATTTTGCCTAAATTAATATTAGGTGCGCAACTAAGTTCTTGCTGTTTTTTTGATGAAAATCCAACTTTATTGTGAAAAAATGTTTACAATAGAATCGTTCAAAATATTGCCCATCGCTAGCGGCAATTTTTTCCCATCTTTCTGGAAGAGCTTGAATACCGTCACGGTAGAAGTGTTCGTCTTTTGAGGCTATTCACGAATCAAGCCATTTTGAGATGTCTTCATATGAGCGGAAATGCTGATTAGCCAGACCATGTGCCATCGAACGGAACAAGTTATAATCGGACGGCGCAATATCTGGGGAATATGGCAGGCGAGGTAGGACCTCCCATTTGAGCGTTTTTAAGTAGATTTTAACGGATTTGGCAACGTGAGGCCGAGCGTTGTCATGCTGTAGAATCACTTTTTCGTGTCTCCGCTCGTATTGTGGCCGCTTTTCGCGCAGTGCTCGGCTCAATCGCATCAATTGAGTTCAATACCGTTCCCCAGTGATGGTTTCGTTGGGTTTCAACAGCTCATAATAAATAACACCGCCCTTGTCCTACCAAATACACAGCAAAACTTTCGCAGCGTGAATATTCGGCCTAATAGATGACTTGGAAGCATGACCGGGCAGTCCCCATGATATTGTTCTCTTTGGGTTGCTGTAATGAATCCATTTTTCATCACCCGTAACGATGCGATGAAGAAAACCCTTCCTTTTTTGCCGCTGGAGCAGTTGTTCACAGACGAAAAAACGACGCTCAACGTCTCTTGGCTTCAAATAATGAGGAACCCAAGTTCCTTGTTTTTGAATCATTCCCAACGCATGCAATCGCAGGGAAATGGCTTGGCGACATCGAAATCACCGTCTTTGAAGCGACGGAACCAATCACGGCACTTTGTTTCACTTAGAGCAGCATCTCCGTAAACTTTTTGGAGTTCTCGATGCGCTTCAGCCGCTGTTTTCTTCGAATGAAAGAAGAAAAGAAACACTTCCCGCAAATGACGATTATTTCAGACATTTTCACACAACCAAAAGTATATGACGCAAAAACAAAATCACTAATGTGTCAAAGCGGTTGTTTGCCATATGTCTAAGCTTTGTTCATGACGTTTTGGTTATGTCACAATCGACCAGTACTTACTACTGGAGCCATCTCTTGAAAAACAGCGAGAACTTAGTTGCGCACCTAATACCTGTTTTAAAAACTATATTGCTACTCAGATTTTTATTAAGAAATATCGCTACTTTTTCAGATAGAGTCCCAAAATAAGATAATGTTTTGAACGCGTTTTCTGTTTTTCTATTAATGTGCGAATAAATTAGAATTGTATTTACGTTTTCTTTTATTGATTAAATTAATTTTTCTAAGAAATTATTACTGTTCGCTATAATTTTAATAATATTTAATTTTGTTTGTCGGTCTCGTTCAATCAGAGGTATTGCGAATGCTCTACGGATCATGGGGTTGTAAGCCACTAGTTTCTGAAATAGTCGATGATACGAATTCATGAATGTAGTAGAATCTGTGTACGTGCGTTTCCTGTATATTTTAAAAATAAAATTACCACTACTTTGCGTTATAGTAAGATTTATGGTAGAAACTTAATAGATTTTTCTATCCCTAATTCTGTAGTAAACTTGATTGAATGATGTACAGAATTCAAAAAGTTGGAATATGACTTGAGTTGTCTGGGGCGCTTTGGTACTTATAGCCAAAAAGACATAATTATTTTGTATTTGTAAACTACATTAGCTATAGTAGATTCTGAAGCTGAAATAGCTATTTTAAAGAATGTCTTGTTTATATTTTACAGAAACACTGAGAAAATATCCAATAGTTCCGTTCTTAGTAAGAAAGTGTAATTTGGATTACAAAGTACCAGGTACGAACGCGGTAATAAAAGCCGGTACAAGCGCCTTTGTAAGTACATTAGGATTGCATATGGACGAAGAATACTATCCAAATCCTCACAAGTTCGACCCGGAAAGATTCAGCGAGAAAAATAAGGACAGAATACCTCAATTTGCCTATCTGCCTTTTGGAGAAGGTCCCAGAATATGCATTGGTCTTCGGTTTGGAGTCATGCAAACAAAAACCGGTCTGTCTATGCTATTGAATAAATACAGAATTTTACCGGCCGAAGGTGAAAAGTACAATTTCGAGTTTGATCCTAAGATAAATCTCATTACGAAGAAAGGTACGATCTGGTTGAGAATGGAAAAATTGTAATAATTACTTATGTATTGTATAATATGATTAATAAAATTGCTTACACAAATTGTATAGTATTTTAAATATGTATTTGTACGTGAACTAAGTTCTTCGAATAATAATCAGGCATGAAACTATCAGCAGATAATTAAACAGTATCGCACTTGGAAAACTATGGAAAAATACTTGTACGAAAACAAATTTCGCACATGAACCTTACCGCCGAAAGTCAAAACGGTACAGTTAATGTACGGAATTTATTTTCGTACGGGTATTTTGCTATAGTTTTCCAGGTGCGATCGACACTGTTTAATTATCTGACGATGATGACAACTTAGTTGTCGAAATACGTACAAGAATATGAAAATTAATATGGAAAGGGGTTATATATCAACCTTCACTGATTAAATTTTATCTCAGTGATGTAAAATTTTTTTGTAAATCGAAAAATCAGAAAATTATTTATATTGAACTAGTAGAAGACCTACTTTAACATTTAAAAGATATGGGATGTAATATGAGTAGTAAACTTCGATTTCTCGAATGGCGCTTGCAATGTTTGGAAGGAATAGCCAAACACTTCGAATAAATTATACGTTTTATAGATTACAAATATTTTCTGTGTGAATATATGTACATGAGGTGTGACTATTAATTAACGAGATTGATGCTGTAAAACATTTTATTTTGATTTCATACATATTTACATATTATCACCTTTAATATACACTCCTCCTCTATCCCTACAACACTCCATGCGAATCTTCCATTGTTTGAAACAGTGTTGGAAGTCTTCTTCTGTCAGCTCCATCAGGATGCGCGCCGCTTTCGTTTTTCACAGCTTCAACGGACTCAAATTTTGTTCCCTTTAATTCAGATTTCACCTTAGGAAATATTGGGTCTGGGAAAAAGTTCGTGGCGTTTTTCCTGATAGATGGCATTGGTTGCCGATAACTAAAGAACAACAAGTCACAGCGACACCACCGAGGGCTCGTTTTTTAGATGACCTTCCGAACGTTAGTTTGAGCGTAGAAACATTGTAATCGGTGCAGTGGTTGGAAAGTTATTCGCACTTGAAAATGGAGAAGAATAATGAGAAATTTCGCTATATTCTGCAATATTATTATGATAAGGGGAAGAACGCTGCGCAGGCTTGTGATAAAATTTGTGCTGTGTACGGTGAAGGTACTTTATCGAAATCTGTTGCGCGGAAATGGTTCGCTCGCTTTCGTTCTGGAAATTTCAATGTGAAAGATGAGTCACGCTCCGGTCGTCCAATCACTGAAAAATCTGATGAAATTCTTGAAAAAGTCCAACAAGATAAGCATATCAGCAGTGTCGATATTGGCATGGAGCTAGGCATTGACCACAAAACTGTTTTGAACCATTTACACAAAGCTGGTTACAAAAAAAGCTTGACGTATGGGTTCCTCATGAGTTGAGCGTGAAAAACATGATTGACCGAATTAACATCTGCGATGCGCTGCTGAAACGGAATGAAATCGAGCCGTTTCTGAAACGTTTAATAACCGGAGATGAAAAATGGATTACGTACGATAATCGGAAGCGTAAAAGATCGTGGATAAAGGATGGTGAGCCGTCACAAGCGTTCGCTAAGCCAACATTGACGCCAAAAAAAGTGATGCTGTGTGTATGGTGGGACTGGAGGGGAATCGTCCACTACGAGCCACTTCCAACTGGTCAGACGATTGATTCTCAACTCTACTGTGCACAACTAGAGAGATTACGCCAGGCGATTGAAAGAAAACGGCCCGAATTGATTAATAGGAAAGGTGTTGTCTTCCATCATGACAACGCCCGACCACACACTTCTTTGATGACCCGTCAAAAATTGAGAGAGTTTGGTTGGGAAGTTTTGATGCACCCACCTTACAGTCCGGATATAGCACCCTCTGACTATCATCTGTTTCGATCTCTGCAGAACTCTCTCAATGGAATTAAGTTGGTTTCAAAAGAAGCCTGTGAAAACTACTTGATTCAGTTTTTCGACCAGAAACCACAGAATTTTTTCACCGATGGGATCTTGGATCTACCAAAAAAATGGCGAAACATTGTCGATAATAATGGAGCATATTCGGTTTAAATGAATTCGTCCACGCGCCATGCGGGGACCAGTTGAATTTTACTGAAAAAACGCCACGAACTTTTTCCCAGACCCAATAGATAGAAGTCTCACGGCCCAATATCCGGCGAAGGAGCCGGATGGTCTAACACTGGGATGCTGTATTTGGCTAGAAACCTCTTGACTGACAATGCGGAATGAGCCGGTGCATTGTTTTGGTGGAGAACCCATGACTTGTCCTTCCACAATTCGGGTCGTTTTCTCCTTATTCTTTTACGGAGTTGAGCAAGAATGTGAAGGTAGTAACGTTGATTAATAGTTTGACCTTCAGGAATCCAGTGAAGGTACACAATCCCATGAATATCGAAAAACACTCATCATCACTTTGACTCTTGAAAACGCTTAAACCACTCAAAAACGCGTGCACGCGATAAACATTTATTTCCATACACTTTTTTCAATGTATTATAAGTTTCAGTAGCGGGTTTTCCAAGTTTCATGTGAAATTTTACAATTCATTGCTCTATTGTTACACTTAACATTTTTCGTACTAAAAAAAACAACTCTAATGCGAACGAAGGCTAGGGCTATACTGATTTGTTTACAGAGACGAGAGGCACTGCATTCGAAAGAGAAGGGTTCACGATAAATAGCTGTCGGTCGATAGCGTTTGGCGCATGCGCACTTCTTCTGTTCCACTTTCAGTCTCGTTATTTTATAACCACACCCCGTATATTTCGCTCTTGTTCGATGAATTATTCTTCTTTTATAACAATTATAATACTGAAAAATTTATGGCTGAACTGTTTACATAAGTGCAATATTATTTTTCGTCAGATATTAATTACGTTTATTTACATGAATTAGAAATAAATAGTAAATGAGCAAAGATTTATAGTAATTCCAATAATATGTAGTAAGATAACCAACTGACCTCCGTGTCGTCGCTACCGATAAAGGAACGAAGTTCTGACGTTTAATATCTGTCCTTTTCTGTTCAATATTCAAACAAAATATGTAAATCGCTTAATAAAATTTATGTAATCTTGAAAAATTTCTGCTAAGAAGTTTTGATAATTACAAAATTGTACGACTCTACCTACAAGCAATATATATGTAGGTACAACAGATGTAATTGCTAATTATAAAAGAAATGATATGAAATTAACAAAATTTTGTTTTTAAACAATGAAATGCTATCAATATTTATCAATCGATGTATCTTTATATACAAGTCTATATTAAGTCAATTTTTTGAGAGGTTTCTACTGCTTCAAGATAAACACATTTTTAAAGACAATAAATATTAAAGCCCATGGAAATATCTGTAGATTTTAAGTTATATTTTGACTGTATATAAAGGTATATATTTACTATGTGGGTTGCTTTAAAAATTTTGCGGATGATATAAAGAAAAATTATTTTAACAAATTTCTTCTTTCGTTTTTCAAAATATTCACCTTTATGATCTATGCACTTCTACATTCGGTGGAACCAGTTCTCAAAACATTGAGCCTATTGTTCTCTAGCCACTTCAGATACGATGTTTTCGTAGACTTTCACAGTCGTTTCAGAGGTATTAAATTTCAATCCACGCATTTTGTTTTTTGTGTATGGGAATACAAAGAAGTCACAAGGTATGAGGTTAAGACTATAAGACGGATGAGACATCATTTCCGTTCGTGAAGCGACTAAAAGCTGTGATGTTTGAGATGCGTTGTGTGATGGTGCATTGCCTTGATGCGGAATGATTCGTCCTCTTGGTCGTTTCTCGCACACTTTTAGGAACACAATTGCCAAACAAATGATTGTATGCCATTCAGCATTGACTGAGGGACGATTCTCTAGCGGAATAATGGCAAGATGATCGACGAATCCGAAAAAAGAAGCCACCATTTTCTCGCCAGAGCTTCGTCCACGTCTCACTTTTGTGGGTTTGCCCTTGTTTTTGAAGACCCATTGAGCTGAGTTTCGCTTGCTTTCTGACTCGTGACAATAAATCTAACTTTCTTCACATATAGTGATGTTGTATACTGATTTCGCTCGACCACGGTTGAATTTTTTAAGTATTTTAAGCACCAATCCATACGCAATTTTTTGAGCTAAGCTTTCTGACGGCAATATGATGATACAAGATAGTTTTGATTTGGCTCATACCTACTTCAGTGATGCAGTGATAGGCCGTTCCTCACGATGCTCATGTTTGAGCGAAACACGTCCACAATGGAAGTCGTTGTACCACTATTCAACAGCGACCAAGAATGGTGCTTCATCACCAAACAAACGTTTGATTTTTTGCGAACACTCTCGATTGAGACCGTGTTTGAAATCGTAGAAAACCATGGCTCAAAAATTTTCCCACTTTAATTCCACTTTTCACAAAACCTATTTCATTTAAAAAAATTACTAAAGAGACATAACAGCAGATGTTAGCAATCTGTAAATGCTATTCGGATTAAGAAATCTCACAGAATACGACAAAAATATTTTCGATAGCCCCAACTTATAGGAAATATGTAGTTGAACCGTAAAACTTTTAAAGCAATCTACATACGTGTGTCATGTATATGTAAGTACAAAGCGGGTGTTTTTTTAAGAGCTTGAGAACTTTAAATGATAAAACAAGACAGAAATATTGTTGGAATGAAATTTTTTTTATTATAATCTGGTAGATAATTCATGGCATTTATTTTTTTAATTTGATTTCCGGCATATGTTCGTCGCGGCTACGAGTTACATGGTCCATTCGATTAGTCCAATTTTTGACTACTTTTTCCAATAAATCTTGCCGTATGGCGTCAGTGGTGGCTTGAATATTGGCTTCCAATGCTTCAAGAGTTGCTGGTTTGTCGGCATAAACCAATGACTTAACATAGCCTCATAAGAGATAATCCAGAGGCGTTAAATCGCACGAACGAGGGGGCCAGTGAACAGGACCACTTCTGGAAATAAAGTTGTCATCAAATTGATTTTGCAATAAATCGATTGTTAAGTGCGCTGTATGGCAAGTTGCGCCATCTTGTTGGAACCAAATGTCGTCGATGTTTAGCTAATTAATTTTCTGAAACAAAAATTCAGTCAGCATGACTCGATAGCGGCGCTCGCCACTCACCGTAACGGCAGCTCCTTCCTCATTTCGAAAGAAATAAAGACCGATGAAGCCGCCAGCGTGAAAACCGCACCAAACAGTCAATTTTAATGGATGTAATGGTGATTTTTTAAAGTCTCGAGGATTGTCTTCGCTCCAAATACGGCAATTTTGCTTATTAGCTTCATCACTAAACACAATTCTTTGATAAAAATGCTTATCTTCGAACAGTTTCAAATCAGCCCAATAAGCAAAAATGCGACGCAAATGATGGTCGTTTGGGTTCAATTCTTGCACGAGGTATATTTTATAGGCACGTAAACTAAGATCCTTACGGAAAATTTTTCACGTAGTCGAAGGACAAAGGCCAACATGTTGAGAACGACGGCGTCTTCTTCAATACTTCGCGCTACAGCAGCAATATTCTCTTCGGTACGCACATTTCTTTGTCTTGTTGATGGTTTTGAATCGAGAAGAGTAAAATTAGTACGAAAACGATCAATAACTGCACGAATTGCTTTCTCACTAGGCCGATTATGTTGACCGTAAAAGGGACGAAGTGCTTTATGACCTTTGCGACCAGATTTACTTTTTTTCAAAGTAAATTTCCACAACTTGGAAGCGTTGTTCTGGCGTTAGACGATTCATGATGACTTGCCAAACCTTACTGAATAGAAATGTCAACACAGTTTGACATTATCAGTTATCAAACCATAGTTATCGATATCGGTAGTTCTCATGCAGCTTAAAAAACACCCATTATATATGTATATATATATATGTATATATATACATATATATATATATCTTAGTTTTGTACGACGAGTTATTTCTTTTTTAAACATCATTAAGATACTGACAGCACCTATAATTAAACTGTATATTAATAACACAGACTGATTTCCTAATAGTTCTTTCAAATACTATTGTGAAATCATTTTGATTTTTATACAACGCATCTTTAGTAATTCTTTTGCTAAAAAGGTGTCACATGAGAGACTATAAAAATAATTCATAAATAATTTTCTCTTAAAACCTTAAACGTTTAGACGTAGACGTATCGAAAATTAAATGTTCTTTGTCGGTTTCGAATATGTTGCTAAAAATGTAAATAAATATTGTAGTACTATGAAGCGGTACGTGCATTAATAGCGAGATTTATAACAGTGAAAAAAGCATTGATATGCTCGTTCATCACTTGGAATTGTACAGCTATTACTAGAATATCTAATATTTTTGTTCACGTCTTCATAAAAAATATATTATCAAACTTATGGCGTTGGTTGCAGTACTTATGTTGCAATAATAATAAAAAACGGGTTAATAATTTATAATTTGTGATAAGCAAATAATTATAATAACACAGATTTAGTTAAGTCATGATGATGCACCATATCGTTCAGCAAAATTAATGGCTGATTTTTTGAAGGATGAAAGTTTTAAAGTATTAGAACATGCACCGTATTCAACAGATTTGGCTATCTGTGACTTGTGGCTTCTCTTTAGTAAAAGAATATACCTATATGCCGAATATTTTTCACTGAAGAAGATTCTTTCTGAAATTATGACATTTTTTGATAGCTTGTTTTCAGAGGTCGATTGAATGCAATTAAAAAGTGGAAATGTCGACTCTACAGTGTATTGACATTAAAAGGGTACAGGATACGCATTTAGTACAAGTTTTGACACATGTGTTTCATATACAGAGTATTTCAAAATTTATAGAGCTACTCTCGTGTATGGATAAGTGTTTAACTGTAACAATTAGATTTCACAAATAAATCTTATATGGAATTTTTTAGTATTTCTTTAAAACGATCATAGGAAAAAACAAAAAAAATATTATTTTTATAAATGAAACCCCTTTTATTATTATTAAGACATATTTACAATTTAGTAAATAATGAGAGATTATAACAATGCAATTCATTAAATATCTTCGAAAATAATCAAATTGCATCAGAGAGCTTTTCTGCATTCAACACGATCTGACCTTTCTTTGATAATATGAAAGAGAGAGGGTCGAAATCTATATTGTACTTCTCGGTTTTAACTGGAGAAATTCGAAACTTGCTCAGTAACATCGACAAGCCAGTCTTCGTTTGCATTAAACCAAAACGAAGACCAATACAATTTCTGGGACCTTCACCGAATGGTATATAACTAAATGCTGGTCGCTCCGTTTTGTTTTCTTCGGTGAATCTTTCAGGATCAAATTTATCCGAATCTGGGTAAAATTCTTCATCCCTGTGTATTCCAAGTGCGCTGATAAATATCTTAGTTCCTTTTTCTATAGTTGAATCGGTATTTGGTACTTTATAATCTAAAGTACATTCTCTATTTAAGAATGGTACCGGAGGATATTTTCTTAAAGTTTCTGAAACATGAAAAGCCATTGAGATATTATGAAGATTAACTCTTTTAACTAGACAGTGATTAAATATTATAAGTAAATAGGGTTTCACAACTTAAGTTGCATATTGTGGCTAAAAATATATAAATTCAAGTTGATATGTACAAAATGAAGGTAGTTTAGAAAATATTCTCTAGAAAGAAATTTTCTAATTACAAATTATTGGTTCGTCTATATTCCATTCTAATTCATATGTTGGTAGAATTTTCATATCTAGACTACATAAATAATAGGTGTTTTTAAGCTGCATGAGAATTATCGATATCGATAACTATAGTTTGACAGCTGATAATGTCAAACTGTGTTGACATTTCTGTTCAGTGAGGTTTGACAAGTCATCATGAATCGTTTAACACCAGAACAACGCTTCTAAATTGTGGAAATTTACTTCGATCAAAACTGAAAAGGGATAATCGACTCTAAAGAAGACGAACACCGTTTCATCTGCAGGCAAGGTCATGAAATCGGTTTTTGAAATGCGCGTGGAATAATTTTCATTGCCTATCTTGAAAAAGGGAAGACTATCAAGTGAGTATTATTCGAACTTATTGCAAAGTTTGAGAGAAGAAATCAAGCAAAAATGACCGCATTTGGCTAAGAAGAAAGTGTTGTTTCATCAAGACAATGCACCAGCTCACAAATCTGTTATTGCGATGTTTGAATTGCTACCTCATGCACCCTATTCGCCAAATTTAGCCCCTCAGATTATTTTCTGTTCCCAAACTGGAAAAAATGGCTGAGTGGTCAAAGCTTTTCCAACCGATGAAGAAGTGATGTCAGCAGTTAATGACTATTTTCAGGAGCAAGGCAGTTCTTATTATAAAAAGGGTATCGGACTTATTGATCATCGCTGGGAAAAGTGTACAGAGCTGAAAGGAGATTATGTTGAAAAATAAATATATTTCTTTCCAACATTTTGGTGTTTTCTTTGTTGGGTCGGGTACTTTTGGGACCACCCTCGTATTTAAGAAGTTTAATATAGTATAATAGATACACTAAACGATGATTTTGACAGTTCGACTTATCCCCAGATTTGTATACTGTAAAAACAAAAGCAAACATGAAAATACAATAAAAGAAATACATGTTTTTTATAAACTATTCGGGCATTCCGCTACTAGTTATTTTAAAACGATATCGATACCAATAAGCTCGTCATGCAAAGAAAACTATGTTTTAAGATATTTAAAATCAGAACTTAACTGATCAGTATTATAATTAAATGAATTATATTTATTTCTATGATCAAAATAGAATTTATTTTTACAAAAATTGAAGGATTTAATACGACTCGTTTATTTCTAATTAGGTTTTCCATTCGCCAGCGATAGTAATGTCAGAACTAATAAATAATTATAAATTGAAATAAAATGACTCAAGTATTCCATTTTTAAAAACAATTATGTTTAAAATTCTCCAACGCCAAATTATAATTTTTCGTAATGAGCTAAAACAATCAATTAACAATGAACATTAGACAGTGACGGAATATATTTCATTATGTATGACGATTAATTAATTATGATTTGACATTAAATGATGTTAATACGATGGTATGTTTTAATATTAAGTACGTAGTTAAAGTTATGATTGAATGTTAAATGGATCCGCAATAAAGTACAGCCATACGGAAAAATATTATTGTTTCAAACAACACATTAAATTATAGTTCTTGTATATTCTTGTAAGAAAACGATTTAAAAATTTATTTGCACCTGTCGTAGTTAACAATCAAGCTTTGCTAGGCATCTTAGTGTTACTGTCATGCTGCAAGCTATCGGCAATATCTGTACGCCTTCTCCAGCCATCAGTTCTGATCGCTATTTAACCGATAAATTGTTCAACGTTAGTTATGATCTAACGTAGAAAACGAGTCGAAGTGAGATTTTACATTTCATATATTATACTTTCTTTGTCTCATAATAATTATTACATTTCTTAGAAACTGTTGTGGGAGACAGAAACAAATAACTTAAGAATGTTTATGACTCCTTTCAGCCAAAAAAAAAAACATTCAAGTAACTGGCTCAGACTCATCAAGATTCAAAAAACACATTGCACAGAATATTAGAGAACGGTGGCGGAACCGAGAAAGTTACTGGTTTCGTAAAACCGCTAGTAATTGATCAGAATAAGATAAAATTATAATATTAGGAATAGAGTGATAAGCAAGAATGGTATGTCGGATGAATTCACAACACATCTAGGAGTCAGATAAGGGGGTAGTCTAAGTCCGCTATTGTTTATTGTCTATATAAACGAGATAATGAGGGACGTCAGAGAAACAATTAGAAAACCGTTGTTAGTTGGGCACAGGAATCTGACAAGAGTAGAAATATCAATGCGTGTTTGTTGATGACATAGCGATAATATGTGGGAAAGAAAAAGATCTGCAGGAAACGTTGGCAGTATCGAACACAGCATTGAAAATATGGGGAATGAATACAAATGTGGCAAAAACAAAAGTAATGGTGATCGCAAAAAATAGGAAACAAGTAAACATAACAATAGATGAGAATCCAATAGAACAAGTGCTGGACTTTAGATACCTGGGGGTCATGATAGAGGATAATGGAAATCACGAATTGGATATAAATAACAGAATCGAAAAAACCAATAAACTATATTATGCCTTGAATAGAGGTTTTATACGCAAGAAGGAAATTGGTAGACAGACTAAGGTGAAGGTATATAAAAGCGTGTACAGATCAGTGCTAACATACGGAGCTGAAACGTGGGTATTAAATAAACGGGAAAAGAGTAAAGTGAATGCTGTGGAAATGAAGTATTTAAGAAGAGTCATGGGAGTTAATAGGATGGACAGAGTTAGAAATGCGGAAATAAGAAAGGAGCTATCGATAAACCCAATATTGAACAGCGACAGATGGCTTAGTGGGGACATATGCAGAGAATATCGAGCAGAATGCAAGTGAAGATGGTATGGGAGTCCAAACCGATTGGGAAGAGGAAGAGGAGAAGACCAGGGGTGGGAAGATATGGTGAGACAGGTGATTAGGAAAAAGGGAATAACGTGGACGGAAGCAAAGAAGTTGGCTAAAGATAGGGAGAGATGGAAGAAATTAATAGGGGATTGAAAGTGTACAGAGTAACCCTTACACCTACTAAGGTAGAAAGGGATGATTATATATATATATATATATACAATATTTTGAAGAATTATTTAATTATCTGCACATTGATGGAAAATTGTTTTCTCTAACTAATTCCAACCAAGCTCCTGAAGAGATGCGTCTACAGAGATCAAATAAAAGTAAAAATAATTCCCATACACGTAATGAAACGTTCATAGAAACATTTACTTTGGTGGAAAGTTAAGAATTTGCCTAAGGGACACAGCAAAATTGTCTTAAGGGAATTTTAACTACTTAACTCGTGGACATAGTAAATCATGAAGTAAATACTATTCTATTTAATTATATGTAAAATGGCTCTGTGGCCCTTAAGCATATTCCAATTTGTATACAAGATAATTCAATAATCTACCTGCCTTCCAGTGGCTCTACATTGACTCTGGTAATGGCTCAAAATAGTTAGAATATGTAACTGGAATTTTAGCCATCAAATAGCACAGATTTCAAATAATTAGATTTTTTAAGTATATTTAATCACTGCAAGATCGTTTGCTATTATATTAGGATGCAATATTTTATTATTAATCTTACCGTTAATTACTTGATCCATATATTTCATTCCCATAACAGCATCATAGGTTAAAACTCCATTATTTCTTTTCATAACTTCTTTGGTTTCCTCTCTTAATTTATCTTGAATATCTTGATTGAATGCTAGTTTATGAAGGCAGAACGTCATTGTCGTAGAAGAAGTTTCAAAACCAGCAATGAAGAATAGAAAAGCTTGAGCAGTTATTTCTTTGAGTGTTAAACTTTTAATTTGACCAATTTTTGCTTTTTCTTGCATTTCAATAAATATGTCAATGAAGTCGTTACGTTTTATGTTTTTAGCTTTTCTATAATCCATAACATTTTTCACAGTGTTTATAAAAAAATTTTCTATATTGATATCCATCAATTTAAAAGGTAGTAATTTTCTGAACGACGGAGCTACAGAATTCACCAAACCGTTCACTGTGCGTTTAATGTTACTTTTAAATATTTGACGACCGTATTTCCTAAACTCGGAGTCGGGATTTTTGAAACTATTGCAATCTATTCCAAAAGCACAAGAACCAATGATGTCTGTTGTGTAACATGCAAGAATCTCTTTGATATCCAAGAGTTCATTATTCGTAGACAATTTATCTATGTGTTCCAACATAGGAACACCACAATCTAATAAAGTTTGGAACATCATTTTCATTTTTCCAGAAGTAAAGGTTGGAGTTAACTTAACACGCATATTTCTCCATTTTTCACCTTGCAAATTAAACAGATGGGCACCTAAAGGATCCTTTTTTTCATCGAACGCAAAGAACCCGCGATCGGTGAAATGTTGAAAGTCACTGGCCAAAATATGTTTGACTAAATCAATGTCGACTGGCATGTATATCGGTTGAGTAAAAATGTACAAACCTCCGTGTTTATGTCCACATCTTTTGAACTCGTCATAATGTTTCTTCATTAAGATGCCAATACCTTCTTTTTGCTTAAATGGATTTTCAGCATTACCAAATATCAAAGTGGGTTCAATATAAGGAATATTCCTTTTGGCCCAGTATTTAAACGATCTCTTTGTGTAAAATAGAAACAAAAGTACCAAAAGAATTACAATGTAAATTAATTCTGTCACATGTATCATATTTATAGATTTATTGACACTTTCGTATGTGTATGATAGCAGAATTCATGCGTGTATGTAAGCAAAAATGAATCTACTAATCTTGTATGATTAAAAGTTTTCTATCTTGGCAATGAATTATTATCTAACTTCTAAAAATATTATCGTTTCTAATGTTATATTTATAAAATTATGTTTCTTACGCCAATGTCAATTCTTATCTTATCACTTTTCCTATATGACTTTGTTATCTCCTCGCAATAAAGTGAGTGATATTTTTGTGTATTATTTTGTATTTGATAATTAAAAGATTATGAAATTTATAGTAGAATTATGCGAATATACAAAATCTTACACACATTAGGTTTATCAGTTTGTTTTTCTTTTTGCTGAATTACTATAGTGAATTTTATATGAAATGCTATTACGAATTCGAAACATATGATACTTGTATGATGATTCGGCAACCATTAAATCAATTCTTATAACACCTCTACTTCATCGTCTTAAGTTGGAGACGGTCGTGCTATAATTAATTGATGACTAGTATGATGGCAAGGCACAACACCTTGTAATATTTTGGAAACGAAAATACGTATGTACTGTGGTGGATTTTCAAATAGGATAGGAAGGCTATAGCCTACGGCGGTCATTAAAAACGGAATATCAATTTCACCGAATTTTTTATCTCTCTACTTGATTGTATGTGATGGGCATCGTGACGGTAGAGGGCGGTGGCGGTTCTGACTGGTCCTCTCTCTCGAAGTCTTATATCACGTCGATCTAATATCGTTTATCTCCTTAATCTTGTTTGGCGATTCACCCCGCACGCCAGTAAAAAAGCAGCGCCGAACGACCCGTTCTATAGTATCACTATAGTTTTTACAAAATTAACATCCTTGAATTATCACATGCAATCACATGCAAGGCCTTATATGAATTTTCGGAGGGCAACACAAATGACTGTAAGGAAATAACAAAACAAAATTTCGAAAGTGTTTTTACATTGATTAACCAAAATATCCAAAGTATAAAAAATAAAACAAGACTACTTAATGATTTTCATGCGAAATCTGGATGTTTTGGTGAATTTATTGACGTTAACTGAACATTGGTTAAAAGAAACTGACGAATTGCACTTCGATGGCTATACCGTGGCATCAATTTACACCAGGAAGGACAATTTGCATGGTGGCTCATGTATTTTGGTTAAGAATGGTATTGGATTTCGTGAACTAGAACATTTAAAACAAAAAAGTTTATAATTAACTACTGAAATTAGTGCCGTAGAATTACTAAACTTAAAAATTATCGTAGCTAATATTTATAGACAGCCGATACCTGGTAAGATCGGCGCGTTCTTTATTACTCTGCAAGATGTTTTGCAAGGTTTACCAAGAAAACGGGATTATAAAATTTTAATAACTGGTGACTTTAATATAGATTTAGGAAAACAATACGATGATAGTGCTCCTACCTGCTTTGCTAAACGCCGAATGTAGTCTTGCTTACCGTGAATTTCAACATGGGCTGATAACGATGATGGATCAGCATTCGACAAGAAGATTGGTAACAACCAATAGTACCAATAAAACATGGTTAAATGATCATATAAAAAATCTAACTAATATCAAGCGTCAACTATATGAAGGAGCAATACAACAGAGGTTACCAAAACAGGTTTACACAGAATTCTGTACAAGACTAAAACATGAAATAATAGTATCTAAAAAAAGATCTTATTCCCACTATATCCAAAATGCTAACAATAAGAGAAAAGCTACATGGAATGTTGTCAAGGTGGTGCTACTAAAAAAAAAGAATTTTAGCATTGACAATATAAGAAATCATGATAACGATATCGAAGTTCTATCAGCGCTGAATTGTTACTTTTCTACAGCGTGTGCAGCAAATGATTACTTGGGTGCAACAGACTATTCCAACGTAAAAGCTGTGTCGGAAACGTGCTACTTCTATGCCACTGATGAAAGTGAAATTATTAGCACCATAAAAAGCCTTAAAGTAACCCCATCAACGGGACCGGTTGAAATCTCAGTGCCGCTCCTACAGTTCTGTGCATCAGAATTGGCTGGACCATTGACATACCTGATAAACCTCTCGCTTGAGACCGGTCAATTTCCAGATGACTTGAAGCACGCCGTAGTGGTGCCCGTACATAAGAAAGAAGCGAAGAATAGCTTTGAAAATTATCGATCAACCTATTGTCGAACGTGTCGTAGGTTTTTGAAAGAATAGTTCTGGTCAGGATGACAAAATTCACCGAAAAACACAAAATATTAAACAACACACAAAATGGTTATATCAAAGGGCGATCAACTGCCAGAGCAATTTACCAACTTATGGAAAGAATTATAAATAATATATCTAACAAACTCCTGATGGCCTGTGTGTTTATGGATCTTTCGAAGGTCTTCGATAGTGTACGTCACAAAGTCTTGTTGGAGAAGTTGGAGCTGATGGGATTCAGGGGCGTGGCATCGGATTAGATCCGTTCATATTTGTGTGGCAGAATGCAGTATGTGCAGGCGGTTGGTGTGGGGGGATGCATGGTGAGGCCACGTCCAGAACCAGTTACCCTGGGTGTTCCGCACGGTTCTATTTTGGGACCTTTACTTTCTCTACTATACATAAACGATCTCCCGGATGCTACGGAATTCTTAACGGTTCTCTTCGCAGATGACACACCTACAGTCATAGACTCTGGTAATGAAGACTTAGCGCAGCGTGAATTTCGTCGTCGTTTTCCTCGTCGTCGTGTTCCATGTGCTCGAACAATTAAGCGTTTGGCTGAGCGCCTCGTGCAAACTGAGTCCACTACAGATGTAGCAAGAAGTAGCCGAGTTCGTATTGCACGTTCGATGGAGAACATCGCTGCTGTTACCGACGATGTCAGAGAGAATCCACGAATATCAATGAGACGACAATGCACACAATTAAGCATCAACAGACGTTCGTTGCAACGAATTTTGGTGAAAGATTTAAAAATGTTCCCCAAAATGTGCAAACTGTTCATGAATTGCTAACTGCTGACCGTCGGACAAGGTTAACTTACTGCCATACTCTGTTAAACTTGGTGCAAGAAGAGGATGATTTCATATCAAAAATCATAATGAGCGACGAAGCCCATTTCCACTTAAGTGGTTATGTTACCAAACAAAATTTGCGTTTCTGGGGCACAGAGAATCCACATGGAATGCACGAAGAGCCATTGCATCCCCTCGAAGTGACTGTTTGGTGCGGCATTTGCTGTGAAAAAGTGATTGGCCCTTATTTTTTGAAGATGCCGATGGCACCACCTTAACCGTAAGTGGCGAGCGCTACAGGTAGATGTTAAACGAGTTTTTCTGCCGCAAGTTGCTGCATTGAGTCTCGATCATTGTTGGTTTCAACATGACGGAGCAACCGCTCATACAACTTTAGCAACGATGGAGATTTTAAGACACCAATTCCCAAGTCGAGTGATCTCCCGTTTTGGAGATTTGTACTGGCCATCCAGATCGCCAGATCTAACAGCACCAGACTTCTTCCTTTGAAGCTTTTAAAATCTCGCGTTTACCGCAACAAACCACAAACCTTGCAAGTCTTGAAAGCTAACATTGAAGAAGAATTCGCCAATTTGCAGCCAGATGTTTTGCGAGCAACAGTTCAAAATGCCGTAAAACGAGCGCAATTATGCATCAACTCGGGAGGTAGTCATTTGACCGATATAATTTTCAATTTTCAATTAATGGCATCAATTTTACACTTTTGAATAAACTTTTCATGAAAACAGAGCTCCTTTTTCATTTATAATAAAATGGCAGCCAATCCAAATTATGACATTATTTTTGCGCCACCCGTTACTTTGTCTGAGGTAAAACTACAAATTAAGCTTCTACGACAACAGACCATTTCCATCGAACCAAATTACGATATTCTAACTCGTCAAGAAAGTTGAATTTGGATACATGAAGATGTTCCAATTCCAGCAATTGCCAAGAAACAGATTAATGTTAAAAAGTTATATACGCAGCATTTTTTAAAATATAAATTTAGTTAAGGCAGTTGGTCCTGAAAAATCGTATGAGGTGTAAATACATTGCCTACTCTTTCATCATCAGCATCATCCAGCAAAATTAACAGTTGATTTTTTGAAGGATGAAGGTACTAAAATGTTAGAACACACGCCATATTCAATAGATTTGGCTATCTTTGACTTCTGGCCTCTTTTTAATAAACAAAATAAAGCTGTAGAGCCGAATATTTTCCACTGAAAGAGAAATTCTTTTTGAAATTGTGATATTTTTTGAAAGCTTGTCTTCAGGGGCTAGTTTAATGCATTTAAACAGTGGAAATGTCAACTTCTACAGTGTATTAATATTAAATGAGTTCAGGATACTTATTTAATACAATTTTTGATATATACGAGGATAGTTTGACAAGTAGTAACAATGACACATAAGTGGCGCTCTAATTGGTAAAACAAATGCACTGTAATTTAGGATGCCTATTCATATGTTTACATTTCGATATTTATATAAATCGGTTGATTAGTTTATTTTTGATAGCTGATTGAAAAAGTAGCAACATGTCGTTTTGTTAAAATGGAAAAAGGAGAGTATCGTGCGGTGATTAAATACTTCGTAATTAAGGGTATGAAAACCACCGAAATAAAAGATGAGTTACGGGAAACATTAGGTGAATCTGCTCCATCATCTGCCACAATAAGTAGATGGGTAAAAGAATTTAAACGTGGTAGAACAAGCTGTGTTGATGAAGCGCGCTCTGGAGCACCCCAAATCGTGACTTCTAAGGAAATGATTATAAAAATCCATAATATTATTACGCAAGATCGACGACTCAAAGTAAGAGAGATAGCAGACCTGGTAAACATTTTTACAGAACGCGGACACCACATTTTATCGAAAGAATTGGGCCTTTCCATGCTTTTGGCAAGATGGATGCCGCGATTGCTTACGACTGATCAAAAGTTCACTCGTTTGCGCATTTCCGGTGAGTGTTTGGACCTCTATAAGCGGAATACGGTTAATTTTTGTAGACGATTTGTTACTTGCGATGAAACTTGGACACACTACAGTACACCAGAAACTAAACAACAGTCGAAACAACGGTTAGAACGTGGTTCTGCACCTCCAAAGAAAGCGAAAACCACTTTATCGGAAAACAAGGTGATGGCATCAATTTTTTGGGATTCAAAGGGCATTTTGCTCATTGATTTCCTTCAGAAAGATGCCACAATAAACGAACAATATTATGCAGAACTTCTACAAACATTAAATGTTGAGATTCGTGCTAAACAGGAATGACAAAGAAAAAGATTCTGTTTCACCAAGACAACGCTCTCTCGCAAACCAGCACCGTTGCGATGTCCAAAATCCACGAGTTGCATTTCCAATTAGTACCGCATGCGCCTTATTCGCCGGATATAGCCCCTTCCGACTTCCACCTTTTTCCAAAATTGAAAACGGCAGCAGGTGAAAAGAAATTTTCGTCTAACGACGAGCTTATCATCTTCGTAAATGAGTATTTCGCAAGCCTTCCGGAATCGCATTTTAGAGATGGCATAAGGGCATTGGAGCACCGTTGGAATAAATGTATTGCTCTTTTAGGAGAATATATTGAAAAATAAAAATTATTTTGTATTTAAAAAATTCGTTTGTCATTTCCATTCTCACTACTTGTCAAACTACCCTCGTATATATATATATTTAAAAAATTCGTTTTTCTTTTCCATTCTCAAAAATTATTTTGTGTATTTCAAAATTTATAGTCACTCTCGTATATAGATCAGTGTTTAAAGGTAATTATTAGATTTCACAAATAAATCTTATAAGGAATTTTTAGTATTTCTTCAAAACAACAACTGGAGAAAAACGAAAAAAATATTATTTTTATAAGTGCGCTATCCTTTATTATAAAGACAATTTAGTAAATAATAAGAGATTACAATTACGAGAGATATAATTAATTAAATATTTCTGAAAATAATTAAACTACGTCAGAGAGTTTTTCTGCTTTCAACATGATCTGACCTTTCTTTGATAATATTAAAAAGAGAGGGTCGAAATCTATATTGTACTTCTCAGTTTTAACTGGAGAAATTCGAAACTTGCTCAGTAACATCGACAAGCCAGTCTTTGTTTGCATTAAACCAAAACGAAGACCAATACAATTTCTGGGACCTTCACCAAATGGTATAAAACTAAATGCTGGTCGCTTCGTTTTGTTTTCTTCAGTGAATCTTTCAGGATCAAATTTATCCGAATCTGGATAAAATTCTTCATCCCTGTGTATTCCAAGTATGCTGATAAATATCTTCGTCCCTTTTTCTATAGTTGAATCGGTATTTGGTACTTTAAAATCTAAAGTACATTCTCTATTTAAAAATGGTGCCGGCGGATATTTTCTTAAAGTTTCTGAAACATAAAAGGCCATTGAAATATGACGAAGATTAGATTGTGATTAAAAACTATGAGTAAATAGGGTTTCACAATAACACACATATTGGTAGAATTTTCATGTGTAGAACTATATACCGTGAATATATTTTATAATGCAACATGCACATATATGCACTAGTTGCTAGAGTAACGTAATAAAGAAATGACAGCAATGTATTTTAGCGTGTATTTTATTTTGCAACATAGGATGTCAAAATAAGTTACTCTATTTTTGAAGTATGTATAGTGTAGAAGAAAAACTGTTATTAGTGAACTGGTATAACTCGAATATGAGTTTGAGGAGAGTAGCAGATTTGTTTCAACTTACATATCCTGACCGTCCAAGACCGAGTCCAACTACAATAAGTAGGTTAGTACAGAAGTATAAAAATAATGGATGCATCGTTCCTAATCATAAAAAAAAGAATAGGCCAAGATATGTTATTACTGACGCCAAAAGAGATGAAATTCTACAAACAATCGAAAATAATAATATGCTCTCCACAAGAGCTTTAGCACAAACTACAAATGTAAGCAAATCTTCCGTACATAAACTATTAAAACGAGAACATTTTAAGTCGTATCATTTTCAAAACCATCAGGAACTAATTGCGAATGATGCAGAAAGAAGAAGTAACTTTTGTGAAATCATGTTGGATAAGCTTCATAATGATGATACTTTACTACGCAGAATTTGCTTTACAGATGAAGCAACATTTTATGTAAATGGTGAAGTAAATTCACAGAACTGCCGCTACTGGAGTAGACAAAATTTGCATAGATATCATATCACAAGGACTCAGCGGCCACAGAAAGTCAATGTTTGGACTGGGTTGATTGGACACCATATTGTAGGACCGTTTTTTATTGAGGGTACTCTTATAGGAGAAAAATATTTAGAATTGCTTGAGTACAGAGTTATGCCAGCCCTCCACGCTTTAAATATTGATGGTGAGATTTGGTACCAGCATGATGGCGCGCCGGCACATAATTCTCATATAGTTAGAACATTTTTCAACCAAAGAATTCCAAACCGTTGGATAGGCCGTGGAGGAGAAGTAGAATGGTCCGCAAGGTCACCAGACCTGTCTCCAAACGATTTTTTTCTTTGATCATGTATCAGAAATAAAGTTTTTCATGGAGAACCTCTAAACAATATTGACCAATTAAAAAATAAAATACGAGTTGCTGCAAGAGAAATAACTCCAGAGCAGATACAAAATACAATAAATGAATTCTACAATCGCTTAGGATACTGTCTGGCCGTCAATGGTGACATTTTTGAAAATTTGTTAAATTAGTTTTTAAATTTTGTTCAACTACTGTATTTCACATCCTATGTTGCAAAATAAAATACACGCTAAAATACATTGCTGTCATTTCATTATTACGTTACTCTAGCAACTAGTGTATGTACGTATGTGCATGTTCCATTATAAAATATATTCACGGTATGTACATATATATACACAATAGCTGATATAAAACCGGTCAAGACTAAGTATATAATCAAAGTATATGTTTAATATTTATTTACTTATGTACATAATAGACATGCAGTCAGATAGTACAGTATAGAATTAATGTTCAAAAATATCTAATCTAAGTTACAAATGTGTACGAACTCATTGTCAGTCAACAAATACGACGAGTAAACATTAATTAAATATTAAAAGAAGAAATAAAAGTAATACATATCCTTACAAACTTAAAACGAGTTTATTAATTTAATTGGAAACTTTGGAATAGACGAATTGCAAATACTTATTGAGTTTAATTTGGCAAATATATATACATATACATATATACAGTAGGTCCTCTGTATAAAGGACAGTACCGGTGTATATAAAACTATCCATTGTTCAGAGATGTCCATTGGTGGCAGAAAAAAAGAGTGTAAATAATTTTATTTTTAATTAATTTATTCTTACAGCATACTTAAGACTAACATATTTAAAAAAATCTGAAACTTTAGTTTGTTTTAGATTTTCAATTCTTCTTTTTACAGTTTATGTTTCTACATTGCATACTATCTCAGCGACTTTTTCTCCTTCACTAATATTGCCAGACAAGAAAAATAAGTTTTGAATATCCTTTAGCTTTTCATAAGCTTCCTTAATGTTTTTAATTTCTGAAATAATATCATCATCGTCCTCACTGTCGCCATCACGTACGTTGGTACTGTTTTGAAATTCACGCACACACTCTTGTACGTTAATATCGCGATTCTCGGTATGTAAATTATCATCAATTTGTGCATATGATAATATGCCAGGATAGGGTTTACAACGTTCTGACAGTGGCACATCGTCTTCAGCACTGAAGTCTATATCCTCGCAAATATGTTCGGCATTCAACTCACCAAATCCAGCTATAAGAAAACGTTTGTTGATAGTTTCAGCGCTTACAGTTTTCCAAGCAGTAATGGTCCATATTAGAGCACTGAAAATGTTAATGAATTTTTCTATATGTTCAGTAGATTTACAATGATCCATAGACAATAAAAGTCTCTTAACTAAAAGCTTTCTGTAGTTGGTTTTAAACTTATTGATAATCTCTTGATCAAGTGGTTGTATAAATATTAGTTTAACATTTTGTAACTCAAGTTTTAGGTGTGATGTGCAATTGTCTAAAAATAAAAGAACTTTTCTATTCCGCTATTACATTCTTTTATCAAATTTGGTTAACCAAATTGTAATAATTTTCCTTGTCATCCATGCTTTTTTAATAGAATACTACTCCACTGGCAACCTCTCAACGTTTGCTCCTCTAAAGCATCGTGGACTCATACTTTTCCCAATTACCAAAGGTTTTTCCTTTTCTCCAATCATATTCGCACAGAAGAGAATAGTTAATCTTTCCTTAGCAGCTTTACCATCCGAACATTTTTCACCTTTTAATGTAAAGGTTTTGTTTGGAAAAAAACCGGAAGGAAAGCCCAATTTCATCTGCATTAAAAATTATCAACTGTTTCTTCCAGACAGATATTTCATCCACATTTTATAAATTATTCGAAGCGATATGTTGTGTCACTGAGAAAACTTGTCAAACCACCTACTTGAAGCTTTGTATTCATAATTTAGATCTTGTGCAACTTCGAGAGCTTTCTCCCTTATTATTTTACTGGCAAGAGAATATTCTTAGCGCACTTTGCAAAACCAGTCATACATTATTTGGTCCAATGCAGCTCCTTCTGTTTTCACAAATTTCTTCTTTTGCTATGAATTTCCATTTTCAGCAAACCGTCTGTTAATATCAAATTTGTTTTTTAAAATATCGCCCACTTGACTTTTACCGATACAGAATCTTCCCCCAAGCAATCTCACACTGAGTTTATTCTTCTCTGCACACTGAATAACATCAACTTTTTCTTCTAAACTAAGAAATTTTCTCTTTTTCATAGCCATATTACTTGTACGAATACTAGAACACTAGATATCTAACTTGCTAGAGCACCAAATATTACTGAATGCTATAAAAGCTATGGCCGTTTATATAAGACCATCATTACAGTTGTACTTATTACCTGCCTTAATTATATGTTATTCATGTCAATTGCTAAGAATATTACAGCGGTCGTAATTACTATATATTTATATGTATGTAATTACATATAAGAAATCGAAAGAACATCATTATAGCACTTATTATATTAAAATCTGTAATTACGTTTGCAAATTATAGGAATTGCAATAAATTTATTATGTACTTATTACATATCATATACGAGGGAGCGTTTTTATATTCGTGGAATGAGCGGGTTGTAGAGTAGGCGTATTGGGGGCGTGGCCTGTGCAGCGACTCATGATTAGTATAAATACGAAGTTTCATTGTTATTAGACAGTTAGTCTTTGAGCTATCGTCAGCCAAGTAACATAATCAGGAGTGAAAAGTGAAATATGGAAAAAATCGAATATCGTGCCGTTATAAAGTTCCTTACCAGGCAAGGAAAATCAGTCGCGACCATAATGAATGAGATGTCATTGGTTTACGGCGACTCTTGTCCAGGAAAAACCATGGTGTACAAGTGGCATAGTTTATTTAAACAAGGAAGGGAATCTCTTGAAGACGACCCGAGGCCGGGCAGGAGCATTGAGGTGACCACGCCAGCACTTATCCAAAAAGTTGAACAAATTGTACTCGAAGATGCTCGACTAAAGAAGAAACAACTCGCAGAAATGGTTGGAGTATCCGATACAATAATTTTTAAAATCCTACACGATCATCTCGGCATGTCTAAGGTCAGCGCAAGATGGGTGCCGAGAATGCTCACGCCGCCGCAAAAACAACAGCGCGTAGAGCGTCAACGACGTTAGATGCCCTGCATAAGGTGGGCTTCGAAATTGTGAATCACCCACCCTACAGCCCAGACCTGGCCCCGAGTGATTATTACCTGTTTCCGAAAATGAAAAAAGAGCTGCGGGGTAAAAAATTTACTGCCGATGATGAAGTCAAGTTTCGGCGTATTTTGCAGATAAAGAGAAACCATTTTTTTATGAGGGTATAAATAAATTAATTGAAAGATGTGAAAAATGTATCCGTCTTGCAGGTGAATATATTGAAAAAGAAAAATAATTTGGTTTTTTTATTTCCACCCCTTGTCCCCCATTCCGCGAATATAAAAACGCTCCCTCGTATGTATTAAAATAATTATGTTTAAAATTATAGGAATTGGAATGAAGTACTAATGTCCATTGTAAAGAAATAAATTTTCATTTAAATTTATGTACATATATTACCTTCCGTGTCCATTGTTAAGAATGTTCTGTGGTGAGAGATATTGTTATATAACAAATAGTATACTGCTGATCAGTGCATCAGAAACTGTCCATTGATTGAATACGAATTGCTATCACGCTGACAAGAAATAATAAATAATTATGGAAATAATATATTCAATAAAGTTTATTCAAGGCATGAAAAATTTGTTATTGTGTTTTATTCTAAAAATGGACAGAACTTTCCAGTAGACCTAATATATGCTATAATATAATATTAGATTAAGATTTCTTTAATTACCTGCATATTGATGAAAACTTGTTTTCTCTAACTAAATTCAATCAAGCTTTTGTATTAATCCTGAAGAGATGCGTCTACACAGAGATCAAGTAAAAGTAAAAACAATTCTCATGCATATAAGTAGGTTTTCTTAAAATGTTTAAGCTGATGGAAAGCTAAGAATTTAGCCATTTAAAATTTCTTTGGCTAAAAGAAATAGCAAAATTGTTTTAAGGGAATTTTAACGATTTAACACGCGAACATAGCGAATCAAGAAGTAAATAATGTGCTATTTAATTATATGTAAAATGGCTCTGTGACGCTAAAGCATATTCTATTTTGTATACAAGATAATGCAATAATCTACCTGCCTTCCAGTGGCTCTACATTGACTCAGGTAATGGTTTGAAATGGTTGGAATATGTAATTGAAATTTTAGAGGTCAAATAGTATAGATTTCAAATAATTAGGTTTTTTAAGAATATTCAATCATTGCAAGATTGTTTGCTATCATATTAGGATGCAATATTTTATTATTAATCTTACCGTTAATTACTTGATCCATATATTTCATTCCCATAACGGCATCATAGGTTAAAACGCCATTATTTTTCTTCATAACTTCTTTGATTTCCTCTCTTAATTTATCTTGGATATCTTGATTGAATGCTAGTTCATGAAGGCAGAACGTCATTGTCGTAGAAGAAGTTTCAAAACCAGCAATGAAGAATAGAAAACTTTGAGCAGTTATTTCTTTGAGTGTTAAACCTTTAACTTGATCAGTTTTTGCTTTTGCTTGCATTTCAATAAATATGTCAATGAAGTCGTTACGCTTTATGTTCTTAGCTTTTCTATAATCCATAACATTTTTCACAGTGTTTATAAAAAAATTTTCCATATCAATATCCATTAATTTAAAAGGTAGTAATTTTCTGAAAGAAGGAACTATAGAAATCACGAAACCGTTCACTACGCGTTTAATGTTATTTGTAAATATTAGACGACCGCTTCTCCTAAACTCGGAGTTGGGATTTTTGAAACTATCGCATTCTATTCCAAAGGCACAAGAACCAATGACGTCTGTTGTGTAACAAGCAAAAATCTCTTTGATATCCAACCATTCGTTGTTCGTACACAGTTTATCTACGTGTTCCAACATAGGAACACTACAATCTAACAAAGTCTGGAACATCATTCTCATTTTACCAGTAGTGAAGGTTGGAGTTAATTTAACACGCATATTTCTCCATTTTTCACCTTGCAAATTAAACAGATGGGCGCCCAAAGGATCTTTATTTTCATCGAACGGTAAGAATCCGCGATCGGTAAAATGTTGAAAATCACTGGCCAAAATACGTTTGACTAAGTCAATGTCGACTGGCATGTATATTGGTTGAGTAAAAGTGTATAAACCTCCGTGTTTATGCCCACGTCTTTTGAACTCGTCATAATGTTTCCTCATTGAGATGCCAATACCGTCTTTTTGCTTAAATGGATTTTCAGCATTACCAAATATCAAAGTAGGTTCAATATAAGGAACATTCCTTTTGGCCCAGTATTTATGCGATCTCTTTATGTAAAATAGAAACAGAAATATCAAAAAAAGTATGATGTAAATGAATTCTGTCACAGATATCATATTTATAGATTTATTAACACTTTTGTATGTGTATAGTAGCAGAACCCATGCGTATATGTAAGCAGTAATGAACGTACTAATCCTGCGTGATTAAAGATATTCTGTGTGGGCTGTGCATTATTATCTACGTTCTAAAAATATTCTCGTTTTGTGTATTATACTTATCAAATTATGTTTCTTGCACCAATATTAACTTTATCTTATCACTTTTTCCATACGACTTTGTTATTTCCCTGCACTAAAATGAATGATGTTTCTATATATTATTTTGTATTTAATAATAACTATAAAATTATAAGATTTACAGTAGGATTATGCATACAAACAAAATCTTACACACATTAGGTTGGATAAGTTGCTTTGTACTGAATTACTGTAGTGTCGCTGTGAAAGGTAGTTTACCCCAAAAAAATTAGTTTTACATGAAATGTTATTATAAACATATGGTAACGAAAATATGTAGATACTGTGGTGGATTTCCAGGTTGGCTGGGAAGGCTATAGCCTACGGCAGCAAATACTCAAAGGTAGCATTTTTTTCGGCGCTCATTAAAAGCGGTGTATCAATTTCGCCGAATTTTCTATCTTTTTTCTCGATTGTCGATGAAGGGCATTACGACGGTAGAACGTGGCGGCGGCACAGGCTGGTTGTCTCTCTTTAACTCCCACATCACGTACACCTAATATTGTTATCTCTTTAATCTTGTTTAGGGATTCAGCAGCGTGACAGTTTTTAAAAAATTAACGTCCTTGAGTTAACACGTGCAATTCCAAATACAGTAACAGTAATCCATGGTATAAATAGTAGCTACTACAAGAACGAGTAATTATCTATTTAATTATTTATTTAAGATCGATCTGGTAGGTAAATACATCTAATTTGCTTATTTTTTCATTTTAAATGTTAACGAATAAAATATTAATTTGGTACGTAGACTTCCGCGGTCGTGGTCCATGCTATCTGCTTCTGGGTTTCCGGGCTGGAACCGCGTCACTAGTATATCTGCCGAAGTTTCGTACCCATTTGTATGGGACATCTTCAGGGCTGAAATACTGCACTGAAACTGAAGCCCAGAAGATGTCCCATACAAATGGGTACGGAACGTCGGCAGATATACTAGTGACGCGGTTCCAGCCCGGAAACCCAGAAGCAGATAGAATAAAATATTAATTCGAAAGGATTAAACGTACATACGAATAACGGACGATAGAAAGCATTTAGGTAGATGGAACAAAAGAAAATCTTGGAGGGGACTAAGAAAATCGATTCTCTCTTCGTCAAGTGTGTTCCGCAATCACGGATTAAAAAATTCGATGATAATGTACCCAGTATATCATAGGGTTCGATCTTGTGTAAAGATGAAGACGCTGTATAAAACCAAAACCATGATGAACGAGAGGGAAAGAAAGATCCACCAATATTATCGTTTAAAGACCCTGCAAAGCGGATTGTTAATGATGAACTCATAGATTTTATTGCACGAAGTGACTACTCTCAAAATGCAGATTCTGGTTTTCAGAACTCAAGAAGAGTCTACAAAGTTCAAACACGCTTTTTGGGTTCAACAATCTTCAAAAGAGAGCTCCAGAATGGCGAAGTTTCAAACCGACAATGGATTATCTATTCTGAAGTAAATGATGGTATTTACTGTGGCGCTTGTCGTTTATTATTCAATGCAGGTACGCACTTTTTAAGGATAAAGGATTCAATGATTGGAAAAATCTGAAACATAGCGTAGAACAATACGAAAGATTTGCAAATTATAAAAATTTTGTGGTTGCTCTAAGGTTTCCAATAGGAGTTTAAGTAAAATACTAAATGCAGAGATTGCTCAAGGAAAACATTATTGGATACACAAGTTGTAGTTTCCCGTCGAGAGGTTCTGTTGAAGTTCTTGGGTCATGTCATAATGGAAATTTTTAGCAGCAGTGGAACTTTTGACCGAATTTGATTCATTCTTGAAGGAACACCTAAATAATTATGGGAGACCGGGTAGCGGTAAAACACATTATTCGTCTACGACCTGATAAAAAGTGGTACATACATATAATGGTTCAGAAGTGCAGGGTTGTTGTATCTGCTAATGTAAAAGCAGATAAATATTTATCCATAATGGCGGATTTAACACCTGACATCTCACATGAAGATCAGTTATCGGTTGTTGTGAGATAGGTCCAAAAATGTGGAACACCAATAGGGGCTTTCTTAACATTCATACCAAATACTGGACATAAATTATTCACTAAAAAGTCTTTTTAAGAATCCTACTAACTGCACCAGTTAGGTTTTTGGAAATAAAAAACATTTTTTCGAAGACACTAATTTCTTACCAAGGTTTACAATATACTGTATTTTACAAAGAGGGAGACAAATTTCTGAACAGATCCCAAAGCACAACCTACAAAATTCGTGAAAATTTGAATAGGAAAGTAAATAAATTAGTAGTATTGTTACATAATCCAGGCACTAATATTCTTGTTTTTTACGTGTGTAGTTATGATATTTGTTTAGAAAGTACATGTAATTCTATTTGTTAGTTTAAGGAAGTTCAACTAGATACGAATAAGTGATTTTGCTTTGCTCTCAATCAATGAGAATTAGTCTGGGTCTCTTCAAAAATTTGTCTTTGTCTTTCTGAAATAAAGTACAACTGTATATTTCATCTTACAGGGTGTTTCAAAAAGAATATACGTATTTCAAATGCATATATTTATTAAACTTGAAGACATACGAATATAAAACTTTACACATGTTTATACACACATATTTATGAACCTCTCAAGTTCAGATTACAGATGTTCAGTATGTCCTCCATCAGCGACACGAACAATATCCCATTGATACTTAAATTCCTCCCATACTAAGGCAAGCATCTCCTTCGTCACTGATGTTATGGTAGTACGGATCCGGTTCTTCAACTCTTCCATGTTCTGTAGGAGTGGTAATACGTAAACGTTGTCTTTAACGAAACCCCACAGGAAGAAGCCAGAGGGTGTCAATTCCGGTGACCGTGGAGCCCAGCTAAGATATGCTAAGTCGCCAGCTCCTTGAAGACCAATCCAACGGTTCGGTAGAGTTTCATTCAGATTTTCACGCACTTCTTGTTGAAAAATGAAGTTGTCTTCGTTAACCGTGTTTCCATCAAAGAAGAATAAGCCGTAAACAGATGATCGGGATTTCGCACAAAACACATTGATTTTTGGCGAATCTCATACATGTTCAATGGTTGCATGTCGGTTCTGTAGAAATTCGAACATTGTGTTTGTTTACCAGACTACTAACATGGAAAGTTGCTTCATCACTGCACACGATGCGTTGTGCGAAAGTGTTATCATTGTCAATAACATCATCAATCTCGTTACAAAATGCCACACGTTTCCGTTTGTTATCAGGACGCAGAGCTTGTAACAACTGTAACTTGTACGGCTTCATAACCAACCGACGTCTCAAAACACGCCAAATTGTTGTTGTAGGCAGTTGTAACTCCCGACTGGCACGACGAGTTGATTTTGAAGGATTACGTTGGAAAGCAGTTTGAATTCGTGCAACATTTTCTTCAGAAACACGAGGGCGGCCAGGACTCTTTCCTTTATATACACATTCTGTATCTACAAACTGTCGATATCATCTGCGAATGTTCCACCCATTCAGAGCATCAAGTTGGTAGCTCAACCTGAAACGTCGTCGCACTGTAATCACGGAATTGCATGATTTCTGCTGCGGGGTAGCCATTTTAAACATATGACGGTTACCAAGACAAGCAGAAGACAACTTACATCTAGCGGCTATTAAATAAACTAGACTATGTATTCGTTTCTCCAATAGCCGAGCCGAGGCGCAGCGATCGATAGTTTGGATAAAATAATACTTTGTAATACGTATATTCTTTTTGAAACGCGCTGTATTTCTAAACAAGAACACAACAAACTTTGTCTACTAGACTATAAACATTATGTCACGGACATTTCTTAGAATTATCGTTACTTTATATTATAACGATTATGATGTGAAAGATAACACACGGTACATTGTTTTCATATAACGTAGTACTGACATATTTTTCGGTTACAACTTCAGTGAGTAGACAACAAAGGTTACATTAGGTAATACTTGCAATATAAACGAAAACGGTGTATAATATTTTCAGCTAACTAAGTATTCATTGACTCACTAAAACAAATAATGACGAAAAGTTTGGCTAAGCAGATTCAGTTGTCCTTCTACGTCACGAATGATAGCATACAGCATCGTGTTCGATTTTGACAAGTGGGGAAAGCGTAGTCGTAATACTCGCGAGATTCATAATATAATACGTAGTATCGTTCGGTTGTGTTATTTGTATGTATCATATATAACGTTACTATTACAAGGTTATTTAATTTTTATTTGGAAAGTAATTGCTTTTATCATTAACCGAAATTCTGAAATACGAACAGTTCTCCGCCACAATGTCTAACTAACACTGATTCTATGTTCATTTGAAAAAATCAATTCTTATTCCTCGTGTCGTTCGAAATATTTCATTTTAGTTGAAATCGATTTTTATTCCTTGTTTTGTTTGTATGTTCCGCTTGACCTTGCCGTCCTTGACGGGCCAGTGCCGATAAATTTGACAAACGATCATTCGTTTCGAATTTAGTAAATCAGCTGATGGAAGTGTGATTCTTAGATGAAGTGTTATATGTATTTAAGCAGTTAACTGATATATTATTATACAATACGAGAAATTTAAATTAGTGTTTAAAAATATTTTTCTTTTCTACTTCCTTAGAATTGTGTTTGCTTTTGAAATATTTAGTGAAGTGAATATGTAAAAAATGACATTCTTTGAGCATATTATTATTGTGTTTCTCGCTTTAACTTTTTTTGTACTAGCTTATGTGAAATGGTCGCATAAATATTGGCGTAGAAAGAATGTTCCGCAAATAGATCCACCGTGGATATTTGGCAACATGGAAAGTCTTTTAAATTTGAAGTTTGGCCATTTGTATGATGCCAGAAATGCTTATGAAGAATTTAAGCGACTTGGATACAAACACGGTGGAATATATTTCATGAAGGAACCAATATATATTCCAGTCGATACTGATTTAATAAGAAACATTTTAACAAAGGATTTCGCTCACTTTGTCGGTCGTGGATTTGTCGTTAATGAAAAGAAAGATCCTTTATTGGCGCATCTTTTCCATTTAGATGGGGAGAAGTGGAGAAATATGCGCATTCAATTCACTCCAATATTTACTTCCGCTAAAATGAAAATGATGTTTAAGACTTTGTTAGATTGTGGTATCCCGATGATAGAACACATCGACGAATTAAGTAAAACTGGTGATACTTTAGATATTAAAGAAATTCTTGCTTGTTACACGACTGACGTTATTGGTTCTTGTGCCTTCGGTTTAGAGTGTAACAGCTTTAAAGATCCTAATGCTGAATTCCGAGCGTATGGCCGCAAGCTTTCAAGACCACCTCAGATTAGTATAATACAGCAAATTATTGGCTTTTGCGTTTTAGCACTGTACGACTATTTACCTATAAAATTAGTAGCAATGGATGTTGAAAAGTTTTTCATGAAAACTGTTAAACACATTTTAGCTTATAGGAAAAAGAATAACATTATTCGTCACGATTTTATTCACATAATTCTGGAAATGCAAGAGAAAGCGAAAGCCAGCGGAACCAAATGTTTGACCCTTGAAGAGATTGCAGCGCAGGTTTTTGTTTTTTTCATTGGCGGCTTTGAAACTTCTTCTACCACCATGACATTTTGTCTCCACGAATTGGCATTTAATCAAGATATCCAAGACAGGCTCAGGGAAGAAATTAGGGAATCCCTAAAAAAGAATAATGGAATGCTAACCTACGATTCTGTTATGGAAATGAAATACATGGATCGAGTAGTTAATGGTAAGTCTCGTAGAAGCAAATAATCCTAGATGTCTAACATCTAATAATTCGGGATAGTTTGAATTTACCGCCACATTAAATATTTCGAATGTTGGTGACACTTGAATTTTATATGAATCTTTTTATTTTTCTCAATTGGTGTCTCAAAGAGGTTAGTGAATAATTTTAAAAACGTAATCAGATGCTAATTTTGATATTGCTACTAATTTATTCTTAACAATATCTAACAGCGAAAATGTAAAGTAATAATTATATTTTTTAATAAAAACAAAGAGATACATCATAAATTAAGCTTAACAAAGAGAAAAAGTAATCCTATTCTTTAGGGAAATGATTCACAATAAATATAAAAATACTATTAACATATAAATAATAAACTTTGTTTATCATTAACAGATAGTCTTTGTTTAAGACATGTGTGGGCAACAACCGGCCCGTGGGTTGGATCCGGCCCGCGAGACATTGTCGTATTATTTCATGTCTGATATCTATCGCTAAAAATTATGAACACTACTTTAAAATGCACTTTTAAACGCGGCCCGCGAACGTTTTTGCACATTAAAGTTTGGGCCACAACATGTTAAAGATTGCCCATGCCTGGTTTAAGATATAAACAATACATTTCTTGTTTGCAATTCTTCCAAGTTATACAACCAATTTTGAAAATCTCCATTTTTCAACTTATCAAACAAGTGGAAATTCATAGAAGTTGCCATATACGCATATATACGTTCCACTGATTAAGCCCTCGCCAAAATATTCCAGCATGTAGTCCAGAGTTTCTAGCTTTTATATATAATATCGTTTTCTATTAATAGTAGTATAAACAAATATTGTAAACATTATTAATACTTCAGTTTTTATTGGATGCAAACTATATTCTATTTCCTCCAAAGTTGTGTAGTTCTGATATAATGTTACATTCAAAATATGAATTATTCAGGTTTTAGTTGAATTACTGACAGTATTTTAGTATCCATACATAAAAAATACATTCAAATACAGTCATCTAACGGTTGCTCTGTATAAATGCGCTTACAGATTTTTGACTAAAACTTTTCTATAAGTGCTGTAAGATGAGCATAAAATATCAAAATTTGTTATAAAAATATTGAAAATTGGCCCCTATTCCTCATTTGTGTTGTTCGAATACTGGCTTTCTAATTTTCAATGACATTCTCGCATAGAATTAGCTGAATGTCTCCAATGACGGAAATAATGTTAGGCCTTGGGACAGCAATCATTTGCGGTTTGTCAACATAGATCAAAGATTTCACGTAGCCCTACAAAAAATAATATAATGGAGATAAATTACAAGATCAGGATGTCTAGTTAATATCGTCACTTTACAATATAAAGAAGTCTTCGAACTTCTCAGCTCATAAATGAACTGTATCGTATGCAGTGTGGCATATCGCGCCGTCTATGTTAAAACATATGTTTATGGGACCTACATATATCATCCAATTTGGGCCATGGGAAATTGGTGATCATCACCTGGTATTGGCCGTCGTTTACATTTTCGAAGAAATATGGACCGATAATTCCGCCAGACCAAAATCCATACCAAACAGTTGCTTTTTCGGAATAAAATGAATCCTGACGAATTTCCCGTGAATGCCCCTCCATTATTAAAGATAATTTTCCGTAAACATTTGATCAGTGTCTTATTTCTCTACAGATCAGTATAACACAATTAAATGCACTCTATACGGTTGATACTATTGAATGGAAAGTACCAATATTTTCAATCGATTTTGCATTTCAGAAGTTTTTTTTTGGTCCGACAACGATTCGCTTATTCTGAATTTCTTAATCACACAGCGTATACCATAAATTGGATGCAATGCATGAAAAGTTTGTTGAAGAGAACACTGATTTTGATAATAAACTTTCACAATTTCCACTTGTTGTTTATTCGTGTTCGTTGCATTGCTAAATGTTAAGATCAACTGTGCCACGTGAATTCAAAAATGCTAATATTGGCGTTTCAAAACACTTTTAATCTAAAGGGTGTTTCAAATTTCGCGGTTTTTTAAAGAATAAATAAAACACATACATACTTTGCATTTACTTTCAAAAACTTTTATTGGTAATTGAAGTATCAGTTACGACATTTATATGCGAAAAATAATGTCTGCCAAATGGCCTCCTCTTGCAGCTCCACAGACGTCCACTCTTTTGTTAAAATTTTCAATGAGATTTTGACATAATTGAGGCTCTATCTCATCAATGACACAAATAATTTCATCTTCCAAAGCAGGAATTGATTGTGGATTGTTTTTATAAACCTGACTTTTCATATAACCCCAAAGAAAATAGTCTAACGGTGTCAAATCACATGATCTTGGTGGCCAATTAACATCACCGTTTCTTGAGATTACATGTCTAGGAAATTTTTCTCTCAATAAATCAATTGATTTGTGTGCAAAGTGTGGTGTAGCGCCATCCTATTAAAACCACATATCCCCTAGATCAATATGCATTAATTCAGACCAAAAAAATTCGGTTATCATCCGATGATATCGATCGCCATTGACAGATACAGCTTCACCAGCAGCATTTTCAAAAAAGTAAGATCCAATTACACCACCTGACCATAATGCACATCAAACAGTAACTCATTTAGAATGTATAGGTTTCTCATGAATAATTCGTGGATTTTCTTCACCCCAGATATGGTAATTTTGTTTATTAACGTAGCCACCAAGTTCAAAATGTGCCTCATTGGAAAACATTATTTTTTGAGAAAAATTAGCTGATTGTTCATTGATGAAATTGACAAATGAACGACGTTTTAAATGATCTAATGGCTTCAGTTCCTGTGTTATTTGAACCTTATATGCCTTCAGAGCGAAATTCTTGTGTAAAATACGCTATGTTGTTGATCCACAAAGTCCAAGTTGTTGTAAACGTCGTCTAATCGACATTTCAAGATCTTCAGCAACACTTTCACGAACCAAAAAAATTTTCTTGTGAATAACCATTACGGCTATATTTTTCACTTTTTTGATCTTCCACAGAACCAGTCTCTTGAAATTTTTTAATAATTCGACCAATAGTGCTTTCAGATGGACGATTACGTAAACCATAAAATTCACGTAATTTTTTAAAAACTCTTTTCACAGAACGCTGATTTTCATAAAATAATTCACAATTTGAACGCGTTGTTGTACCGTATACGAAGCTATTTTTGTAAATGTCATACATTACGCTTTTTAAATGCCGACATACCCAGACAAATTCATGCGCCGTCTGTATTTTATTTATTCTTAAAGAAAACCGCGCAATTTGAAACCCCTTTATGTACGAATGTAAGTCTTATATCCATGTCTTCTTAGTTTTTAGATCAATATTACGGTATTTCTAATTATATTAGGAATATACAACAGCTATGCTTTGATATTATGTAAAGCTTGGCCTACGTATCACATACGGCAGTGTTTAATATTACAATTAATTATTAGTTCTAAATAGCTTCATGAAACAAAGTTAAACTACACGTTGAATTATAGTTATTAAATTAGATCAAGGTCAAAAGTATGAAAAACATATATTTTATAAAGTAATTAAGTGTTTGTTTATTTTAGAAATGGCTCGTATTTATTTATTTATGCTTGATATTTCGTAACGACTTTAGAGTGATTTTTTTTATATTTATTTTATTAATATATTGATATTTTTCAGAAACACTGAGAAAATACCCGCCAATACCCATCATAAACAGAGTATGTTCCTTGGATTATAAAATTCCTGATACTGATGTTACTCTAAGCGAAGGCACCAAAGTGTTCATCAGCTCATTTGGATTGCAAAGAGACGAAGACTTTTATCCGGACTCTGAGAAATTCGATCCTGACAGGTTTACCGAAGAAAATAAAGCAAAGAGGCCCGCATTCAGTTTTCTGCCATTCGGTGAAGGACCTAGAATCTGTATAGGACTTCGTTTTGGAATGATGCAGACGAAAACTGGCTTATCCATGTTATTGAACAATTTCAGAATTTTACCCGCCAATAATGAGTACGATATTGAGTTTGAAAGGAATACGTTTATTTTAATGAAAAAAGGAAATGTGATGCTAACGGCAGTGAAATTAAAACCATGAAGAAAAATATCAAGTGGTAGAGTTGTAAAATAGTAAATGTATTCATTTCTGTAAGTTAATATTAAAATATATGTAAGTTTTTATAAATAGATAGTCTAATAATATTAATTAAAAAATGTGTTTTAGACATTTAGTTCTGACTTTGGCTATAGACGAGAATCATCAAATATAGGATTCTTTCCTACTAATGATATAGTCATTAGACAGGATAAATAGCTTGATATTGTTAATAAGATGCGTGGTGGTGGAGTGCAGCTTAGGTTACTTGATTTTGACGTGGCTGGTCGTAAATCATTTTTGGCTAATTCACATTTTATATAATTGTTATCACATACTCTCTAAATTTTCATTTTCAGTATTGTCAATGGCGACAAAATTTTTATTATCGAGAAGGCAGTTGAGAACAGCATAGAACTGGAGATGGTTGCAGAGAAACTTCAAGATGATTACAAGGAACGAGAACGTGCTGTGACAAAACAAAGGACTAGCAAAACTAAAGGCCTCGGTAAGGAAGAGATTCAGTATTAAAAATGTGATGGTAACTTGGGCAGATTATGATACATAACGACCACCCTGACGAACGACAAAAAAGTACTTAACAGAACTAAAGGAGAAAACACTACTCCAAATTGAAGAGACAGAAAATACTCCAAATTGCACCAGACTACGAAATGTACTCATGCAGAATCTACGGTGTTTAGCCTATATAAAAATGGAAGGATGTACTAAAACAGAAATGAAAACTTATAAACTTTTCGAAGTATGCTTTCCAAAGACTCAAGTAACTAATTTTTTTGATAAGGCAAATCAAGTAATTGTAGTAGATAGTAACTAAGGGCCTCTAGACAAGCTGGCTTACTGCAATGAAGATGGTAAATCGGAACAAACTTAAATGTTTCTATTTCGTTCGTTCAAGCCTATGAGTCTAAACGGGGTTTACTCAGTTTGCTACAAAGTAGTCCCGTCTATCTTTACAATATTTGTGTAGTATTCCAAGTGCCGATTGAGCCGTAGGACATACTTCTATTACAGACATGGAAAGCTATCTAGATTCTCTTTATATATGGGAAATTCAGACACGAGCGGCAAAGTCCCTGAGATCCGTTATATTGGAAGCTGCTTAACCCTTTCAACGCGACGGTACCTCATGTGAGGGGTTGACGATCTCATCTACGGGGCGACAGTACCTCATGTGAGGGGTCAGACGCGCCTTCAAGACGACGCCGTTCATTGGCTCTTTCTCCTTCACACTTATTTCTATCCTGACGAAAGGAACTCTGTACGCTTCAGTATCGTTTTGTCTATTGAGAGGTAAAATTGCCGCCCCATGGGGACATCTTGGTCAAATAGGCCCCGCGTTGAAAGAGTTAATAAACATATCGAGAGCGATTCGTTGGAAGTTAAACCATTTCCCTAGAACCAATATGCTTATTCGATAGAAAAGTAAACAGAAACAATACTGTACCAGAGCGTACAACAAATGTGATACATAATAAGGAAGTGCTGATTGGAACCTTTCTAGACATAAAAGATGCATTTAACAATACCACTTTCAAGACGTTCAATACATTATTTAAAAATGAAAGAGTTGATCGAACACATTGCAAGCGAATAAATGCCATTCAGTTAAACTAAATAATACAGACCCACTTGTCCACCCTTTGCTGTGGAATCTTGCCATGTCATTCCTCAATAGTGAAAGATGTTATGCTCTGGGATATGTAGATGACTTAATCATTAGCGGAAACTTAACAGCATAGTTAATAATGCAGGCCCTGAATTTGGCAGGAGCATGAGCAAGGAATGAGGTCTTGAATGTTAGCCCATATAAAACGACAACAGTTCCTTTCACATGCCGTAGGAAATTAGAGGAATTAGGAGCTCAAAGACTCCGTGGAATAGAATTGACAATCCCGAAAAAGTGATGTATTGCGGGCTAACTTTCGACTCGAGACCTATTTGGAACCAACAGCGTCGGATCGCTAAGTCAGAAAAAGCACGAATGAGCAAGGCAATGCTTATCATTTTTTTCATGACTGACTGGGTGCCTAAGGGTTAAACCGTTAATCGAAAATACTACAAAGAAGTCCTAATCAAGCTGAGGTAAAAAGTAAGGAAGAAAAGACCGAATTTATGGAAGAACGATTCGTGGATTCTGCACCAGAACAACGTACTAGCTCACAATACCATATCTGTGAAGCCGTTTTTAGCTGACAAACAGATTGCTGTGCTTGATCATCCTCCGTATTCTTCAGATCTTGCACCATGTGACTTCTACCTGTTCCCAAAAGTGAAAAGTGCATTAAAGGGAACAAATTTTCAGTCCGTTAAACGTGTAAAAGCAAAAAAAAGTTGTTGAAAAAGTTGATGAAGTACAGCATTGTTTTGAACAATGAAAAACATCTATACAGCGGTGTATAGATAGGGGAAGAGAATATATAGAAGGGGATAAATAACATTTCTCATACCAGTCTCGTTATTTAATTGCCACACCTCGTGTAGAAGATTTTTATTTACCAACAATTATCCTTTGAAAATGAATATGTAATATAATATTAAAAAAGGTGTGATTTTGAATATCTTGTAGTTCTATTAAATATATTACATTTTATTGCACCATCACAATACTGTAAAGATAGTTTACCATTAGAAATGGGAAAGTGTATTGTATTTTGTGGTAGATTATTCTAAATTTATTAGATTATTATTATTAGATTATTCTAGATATTTTCTAGATTCAACAGTCAAAGTATATAATATAAAAAATTCTTTTTTTCAAGTTTACGATATTTTAAAATTTCATTAAAGCTACAATTACAAAACAGAGATCCTTTTACAACGCTTTGAAAATTACGAGTTTTTGATATAAATTATAGTAGTGTTAGTTGCTCCTATTAGTGACCCTGAATTTTCATTCGTCAGCAGATGTTTCGTATATAACCAAAACAACTTAGTCGAACGTTGTCTGGTATCACCGAGTAGTGTCAATCAACTGAAGGTGTAGTGAAGGACAACAAACAAGGATTTTATGAGTTGGTATTTAAAATATATGAGGATTCGTGTCGTGTTTACGTAGCACCACTTAAGACGGATGGACAAAGAAAACTAATTAATAGAATACTCGTTTAATCCTTGTTTAAATTATCACCTTCAAATAAAATTGTTTGGGAATGACGTTGTTTTGCAATCTCGTTGTTTTTAAATCCTTTTAGGATGTTTATTATAATATTTATGGACTGGAAAGCATTAAATACAAAAAAAATTGCGGGGAAAGAGATGTATCCCGGAACTTGATACATAATGGGAAACTATACAGTGTGTATCAGCCAAATGGAATAAATTCGATAATAATTAAATGGAAGGGTCTTCGAAAAAACGCTCGGACACGTCGATTGGGATTTTCAGTTGCGTATTTTTTTAAATAAAAAGTTTATATACAGGGTGTGTCATGTAAAAGTGGTCAATGCCAACTTTCCTATTTTAAATACAATACCCTGTCAAATATTAAATTTTTGGATTCTTTAGAAAATTCCAGACATATTTCATGTACAATGTCCTATACCTATCTTCGACTGTTTCGGAAATATTAAATGTTTTCAGATTAATTTGAAAAATTTTTGATAATGTAAAAAGTAACAAGAAAAACCTTAATGTCACTGTAGGAGATGTTCAAAGTGTTCGCCGCAAACGTCTTGACAACATCCTAATCTTAAATAAAAATTTTTTCTAACGTTGCTCAACATCTCAGGTGTGACCGATCTAATCTCAACTATTATCCATCTTCTTAAGTCAGCTAAGTCGAGGGGTTTAGTTTTGTATACTATACTCTTGACATATCCCCATAAGCAGAAGTCTAATGGCGTTAGATCAGGGGATCGTGCTGGCCATTCCATCGAACCTCGCCTACCTATCCACCGATTCGGGTTGAGGTACTGCCGGACATTGATTTGGTGGTGCTCCATCTTGCTGGAACCACATCGTATTTGCTGGAACTTGTGGGTTTGCTAGATCAGGATATAAGTTTGTCAAAGCTGGCACGAGATTATTTTGAAGCAATGCTAAATAATTGTCGCCATTCAAATTTCCATCAATGAAAAAAGGACTTACGATATGATCTCCAACAATTCCTGCCCAAACATTAACCTTCTCAGGGTATTGCGTATGTTCTTCCCTCATCCAGTGAGGATTTTCCCTGGACCAATAGCTGCAATTTTGACGATTAGCATGACCGTGAAGCGTAAAGGTACACTCATCAGAAAATAAAATATGTTCTAATTGGATCACATTGTTATCTAACATTGTCATAATTTGTTCACAAAAATACGTTCTCCTATCAAAGTCGTCTTCCATGAGCTCCTGAGTTGGTATAATTTTATGGGGATGCATTTTATTTTCTTTTAATGTGCGAGTAATTGATGAATGGCAAACATCGAACATTGACGCTGCTTGTCTACTAGAAGTATGCGGGTTTTATTCAAACTCAAGCACAATATCCAGTTTGGTATCATTACTTATTGCATTCGCAGCTGCTTTTTTTATTTGCCTTACATGTCCAAACTCGCAAAACTGCTTTTCTATTTTACTAATTGTTCCTTGGGATATAGGCGGCAAATTTAGAAATTTCTAATGAAATAAGTGAGCAACTTCCATTTGTGTCCGTGTGTTATCCCCATAACCAATCGTCTGCAGAATTGTTATTTTGTGCATTTCTGTTAAATGAACCATTTTGCTGAAATGTAGTTAACGAAATTCAAACAGATATGACAATGACAACACTTTGCTGAGGCAAGGTATCTTAAAACGAGTACAAGTACAATTAAAGATTTTCACTTAATAGTTCGGTAAACAAACTATTACGTGAAAATATTATTTTAATTGTAAACAAAATTATTAATCTGAAAACATTTAATATTTCCGAAACAGTCGAAGATAGGTATAGGACATTGTACATGAAATATGTCTGGAATTTTCTAAAGAATCCAAAAATGTAATATTTGACAGGGTGTTGCATTTAAAATAAGAAAGTTGGTATTGACCACTTTTACATGACACACCCTGTATATAAACTTTTTATTTAAAAAAATACGCAACTAAAAATCTCAATCGACGTGTCCGAGCGTTTTTCGAACACCCTTCCATTTAATTATTATCGAATTTATTCCATTTGGCTGATACACACTGTATATACTTCTGACCACCTACTGACGACTACTTCTATTTATCTCAGCTTAGAAGTTTTAAAAAGTGAAACTTTCGATATCTAACATGTATTATTATTAACAGACTAAATTTTTAAATTACATTTTGTATTTTTTTAGGTACATATTTTCTATGTAATTGGTAATGAAGTTTCATAATTTTTCATTGAACAATTATTAAATTTGGTGTATGTTCACTTCATTACATGCAAAAAAATTGATGTATAAAGCACTAATTATTGTAATGCGACTACTTTTGAAATAGCTTTGGTAATGAAAGCGTGCCATACAATGTTTTCTGGAATAAACGCTTGTGATTTGTAATGGGTCGCATTTCACTATACAATACTTTGTCAATTTTCTTGGGATTCACTGTAAAATGCGTCGTTAATTGTTTTCTATGTGTTATTGCTGGAAGATTAAAAGGCAACTGTGTATATGGGAATAAAAGCGAATGTTTTTGTAGAAATGCAGTGTCTACTGAAAACAAGTATTTTTTTGTTGGCCGAATTTTAAGTACTCAAAATAGAAAGTTTTATATAGAATTTCTTAAAAAAAAAGCTCCAAAAATAAATTTTTGTTTCTAGGAAAACACGACGATTTAGCATCACCAGAGAGAATTTAATCTTCAGTTTTTAAGGCACTGAGAGAGCTCTAAATTATTTTGTCTTCGACTTAAACTTTTCTAAGTTTAGCTCACAAATGGAAATTCTATGTATTCCTATTTCTTGATTAAATTGTCTTTTGTCAATAAGTTTTATTTCATTTGTATTATATTAAATACAATTACATGTGCAATATTGAGATTTTGATAATAAATTTTTCTTAATAATGTATTTTTTTTCTTATTATACTAGGGTGGTCCCATAAGTACCCGGTCTGACCTAGAGATGGCGGTAGTTATTTTGAAAAATATCACTGTATTAGAAAGTACACAATCTGTAAAGCATATGCTTCAAGTTTGAAGACGCTACGTTGTTTTTAGTATTTGTTTGGCAGCCATCAATAGTGAACGTTATCAGTGAATTTGTAAAAATGGAGAAAATTGGTCATTGTTACGTGATACAATACTTTTATTTGAAAAGCCTCAGCCCAACCGATATAAAAGCTGAACTAGATTCTACTCTGGGTGAGTCTGCTCTATCGTTTACAACAGTGAAATAATGGGTAGCAGAGTTTAAACGAGGTCATATGAGCTGCCAAGACGAGCATCCCAGTGGTCGACCAATTGAGGTGATGACTCCAGAAATGGTGAAGAAAATCCACATAGCGGAACCGTATGATCGTCCACTGAAAGTGCGCGAGCTAGCAGACATAGTAGGCATTTCAAAAAGTGCGGTATATCCCATATTGTCTGAAAATTTGGACACGTGAATGCTGTGTGCAAGATGGGTGCCGCGTTTGCTCACACAGCAAAAACAGTGTCGTGAAGATGTTTCAATTGAGTGTTTAGCGAAGTTTCACAGCAACGAAGCAGAATTTTTGCGCCGTTTCATAACCATGAATGAGACATGGGTCCATTACTTCACACTCGAGACAAAAGAACAATCGAAACAATGGGCTCAAAAGGGGGAACCGGCTTCATCTGCGAAGACCGTTTCATCTGCAGGCAAGGTCATGGCATCGGTTTTTTGGGATGCGCGTGGAATAATTTTCATTGACTATTTTGAAACAGGAAAAACTATCAATGGCGAATATTATACGAACTTACTGCAACGTTTAAGCGAAGAAATCAAGCAAAAACGGTCGTGTTTGGCTACGAAGAAAGTGTTGTTTCATCAAGACAATGCATCAGCTCACAAATACGTTATTGCAATGGCCAAAATTAATGAATTATAGTTTGAATTGCTACCCTATGTCCCATATTCACCAGATTTAGCGCCCTAGGATTATTTTTTGTTCCCAAACTTGTAAAAATGGCTCAGTGGCCAAAGATTTTGTAACGATGAAACAGTAATGTCGGTAGTTGATGGCTATTTTGATGAGCAAGACAGTTCTTATTATGAAAATGGTATCGAGCTTATTGAACATCGCTGGGTAAAGTGTATAGAGCTGAAAGGAGGTTATATTGAAAAATTAATATATTTCTTTCCAAAATTTTGGTGTTTTCTTTGTTGAGTCGGGTACTCCTCGGATCACCCTCGTAGATCATGGAATAATATATTTCAAAATATATAGTATATACTGTAAAAACTACCTTTTTCTTATTATATTTATTTTACCTTTATTACACGGTGGCATTATTATTGTTACACAAGTGAAATGTGACATTATAAATTATAGTGTTTACATGCGTAAAAGCGTTCAATTTTTATCAGCGCAATAGGGTAGGATTCTTTGTAGTAAGTATATATGTTAAAACGAATATGTAGCGTATAGCTGATTAAGCAGAGCGAATATTATCGATCGTCATTTTATGAGTAATACATATGAATCTTATTTACAGCTGTTATTACAAATTGGATAAAATTGAAAAATAGTATGCAGCATTGTATACATTTTCACATTTAATTCGTTGAGCGATATTTTCCGTGATGAAAAATATTTTAAGAAAGACCGCTCGTTATCTATGGATGTAAAGGGTAACCAGATGGCAATGATAGTTTTTCCAATTGTTATGTTTCAGCAGCTGTCAAAGTTGCCAATGACATCTAGCTGACAAGATATTCAGTAAGGTTTGCCATTTCATCATGCATCGTTTCATGCTTCCTGAACGTGTGGAAATTATTCAAAAATGTTATCGAAATTCCGACTCAGTTGTAAATATGCAACGCGAATTTCGTCGCGAAGTCGGTCGTCATTATGGCTTCAGTGAGCAGGCAGTTCGTCGCACCGTGGAAAAGTTTGAACGTGAGTACACTCTTTTGGACCTTAAACCACCTACCAGACAGAGATTGGTGCGAAGTGAAGGAAACCTAGATGTCGTAACGGACAGTATCGAAGAAGACCCAGAAGTGTCGATTCGGCGCCGGTTTGCTGAATTGGGTATCGCCAGAGAGTCAACTCTACTTATTTTACCGTTGTATTTGGGTCTACATCCATATAAGACCGACGCAAGAATTGAAGCCGGAGAACTATAGACAATGCCGTGAGTTTGCTAAATGTTGGCCGGAGATCCTGATTTTGACCAAAAAATCATCTTCTCTAACGAGGTCCATTTTCGGCTCAGCGGCTATGTCAACAAGCAAAATTGCCTTTATTGGAGCGATCGCAATCTACAAGTGTTCAACCAAGCGTCAATGCACCCACAAAGATTGACTGTTTGGTGCGGTTTATGGCATGGCAGCATCTTCGAAGCTTATTTCTTTTGAAATGAAGAAGGATACATCGTTACCGTCAATGATCCTCGGTATAGAGCGATGTTAACCGACTTTCTATGGCTAGAGCTCGATAACATCGATATATCCAAGCTGTGGTTCCAACAGGACGGTGCTACATGCCATATAAGCGACGCAACGCTCGAAGTTGCGACGGAGAAATTTGGCGAGTTGGTCATCTCACGGCGAGTGTTCATCGATTGGCCGTCGTGATCATTTTCGTGATACTGAATAACATCTATAAACAAGGTAAAGGTTTCAGAAATTTTAAAATTATCTATTTTTTTTTATTTTATGCATTGCCGATTGTTAATATTCGTTTCGCTCACGTCTGATTGTCGGTACGTAGATACGTATTTACTGCAACCAATTCTGACCTGTCGCGCCGAGAGAAAATGACAAGCTTAAGAGTAATAAGCTGAAAAAGTATATTTTTTAAAGGCTTATTAAGAAATGAAGAAAGACATACCATGATATGTCAAATTTTGCTATGCCTCAAGCCAGGACTTTATATTTTATCCAGTTGATTTCTTTCTGATATTTTATGAACTACTAGGCTGAGGATATTTTGTTTGCTGCACATTGTAAAATACACAAAATGAGCTTCATATCGTAATAAATATATCTTATTAAATTCCGAAATAAATCATCAGATATTATTTTTTGTTTACTTTGCATAAAAAGAAATAATCAACGTATTATAAAAAATAACTTCAAGATCGTTAACAAACTAGCTAATCGCAGCAGTAACTTTTATTCTGAATATTTTCATGGGATTTCGATCCCATGAAAATATTCAGAATAAAACTTAAGCTTTTGGAACTAGATGAAAGTCAAATTACACTAGATTTAATGTATAAAATAAGTATATAGGTCTTAAAATGATTGTTGTATACAGGCGTTCTTCGAGAGAATTCTTTGCATTTGTCAAAAACGTTTTCTAATATACTTTATTTCTAGTATTAGTATAAAGTAGTCAACCAAAAGCATCTCATGATCATTACCCTCTCATGATCAAAGAAAATATATAACTTGGAGTCCTTTAGGAAAGAGTTTACACAATACTTTAACTATTGATATTATTTTTATTACGAAAAAATTAAAAAATAACTTGACTTGTTAGAAAGCTATTACTAAATATTGGTATTTTTTCACGTGTTTATTCAAAATTCTCTCACTCTCCCCTTCTTTCCTTCTTTCCCTCTCTTCATATCTCCCCCGTTTACCCCTGTCCCCCTCTTAATCTCTCCTCTGCCACCCTCCGTCGCTTCCGCTCCCCTCCTCTCTCCCATAATATCCGTCTCTCCAAATCCCCTTCTCTCACTCCCTTTCTCAACCACCCATCTTACTCTCCCTTTACTTAGCTACTTCTCTCCCTCTCTCTCTTTCTTAACCACATTTCCCTCTCACTGGGTCTTCCTTTCTCCCTGCTGCCCCGTTTCCCCTCTCCGAATCTCCCCCACCCTCCATATCTCTCCACACTCTTTCTCTCTGCAGACAAACGTCTAACAGAGATGTCGTTCTCATAAAGCGCTAATTAATATTCGATTTATGGGAAAATATAGACTCGTTTACCCTGCTATAGCATGGAAGCAACTCGGACAGATAGATCGAGTTTATATTGCGCCATATTGAAATATTTTCGTAGTGTCTTGTGTATATGGAATACCTCGCAAAAACTAAGATCTGTTTATTATTTCCATTAATTACTTATGTATACATAAGTATACGTAGCATAACCATTTCAAATTTCTGTTTCCCATTATTGTATATCTTCGTAGACAATTAGATAAACCAATGATTTATTTACTCATTGTATGTCTGCTTCTTAACGCGTAATATATTTAAGCAAAACATTGCATAGTATTTGTTACTCGTCTTCCACTATCTTTCACGAACAAATTAAAGTGTTATAGACATGTACATAAAAATGTATTTGTAATAGTAACAGGCGGATTTCTTTCACAAATTAAAATATTTAATTTCATTCATAAAGATTTGGTCTTAAAATAGTTTTTTATGTAAAGCATTAGTTATTTACATTTTTATTCATTGAGTACCATATAAAAGTTTTTAAAATGATTACGACACTATTCGAGGAATCAATATGTTTGTAACAATCAGTTTGTAAAGTGTTTTTTAAATTACAGTGCACTTTTTAAAGTAGCATGATTGTTTCCAATGAATTCTAATTATAAATATAATCACTTTTTACCTGATAATACCATAGATTCTCACATTTTCCATCCGGATCGATATAGTTACATCATATGCATCATACATAAAATAATCTTTAAATTCATTTCAGATAAGTGTTATCACAAGATTATATATTGAGAACTAAAAACACACCTACAGTTTTTTTAAATTATCTTCGAGGTATACATCTATAATACGACAATGATTTTTGAATTGTTCATATTATGTGCTACGCTTGCGTTAGTGATCTTTCTCTATATTAAACGTGCACAAACATACTGGGCTAGAAGAAATGTTCCATACATTGAACCTACATCGATATGGGGTAATATGGAAGGACCTTTTAAATTGAAGCACGGTTTGAAATTCGATGTTAAAAATGGTTATGACGAATTCAAAAGACGTGGTTTGAAACATGGAGGACTATATTTACTTACCCAAGCGGTTTACATTCCCGTGGACCTTGAGTTGATAAAATGTATTTTGTCGAAGGACTTTCAATACTTTCCAGGACGTGGATTAATTGTAAATGAAAAAGTCGATCCATTGAGCGCGCACTTGCTTATTCTAAATGGCGAAAGATGGAAAAATATGCGAACAAAACTGACGCCCACATTTACCTCTGGAAAAATTAAACAAATGTTCAACACTTTGTTGCAAAGCGGTGATCCTATGCTGGAACATATCGAACAATTATGCAAAAATGGGAAGCCTTTGGATATTAAGGAAATTCTTGCATGTTATACCACAGATGTAATTGGATCTTGTGTTTTTGGTTTAGAATGTAATAGTTTCAAAGATCCCGACGCTAAATTTAGAACGTATGGACGAAATTTTTTTAAGCCAGGCTTAAAAACTACACTGCTTCAAGTTTTGACTTTCATTATTCCATCAGTTGGTAAAAGAATAAAATTCAAAGTAATACCGAAAGAAGTAGATAATTTCTTTTTGAATACTATTCAGGACATTTTGGATTATAGAACATCTAATCATATTAAACGTAATGACTTCGTGGATTTGTTTTTGGAAATGCAACGTAAAGCCCGTGAAAATAATCAGGAACCTTTGACTTTGGTGCAGATTACTGCTCAATCTTTTGTTTTCTTCGTTGCTGGATTCGAAACGTCTTCTTCAACTATGACGTTCTGTTTACATGAATTAGCATTTAATCAAGATATTCAAGATAAACTTAGAGCTGAAATAAAAGAAACAATGAAAAAGCACGAAGATCGATTAACATACGATGGGATCATGGAGATGAAATATTTGGACCAAGTAGTTAAAGGTAAGCGATTTTTATTAATTTTCGATTATTATTGCTATTATAGAGTATTTACGTTTCATTTCCATGCATCAAAAAAGAGTCTATGTAAGAGTTTCCTTTTACTATGAATAGGAAATGTCTGTACAAAGTAATCTGCATTATATTTGCACAATATTTAGTAATTCATATATCTCTTGCAACTTCTAAAATCATTTAAAAAATTTTTTTAATATTATCTCCTATTGGAGAACAAGCAACGCTGAAAAATAATGTAATCAAATTATCAGTTTGTAATTTTCAATTAAAATCTATTAAAAAAAATCATAAAAAGTTATAGTGTCTTTCTATTTTAAAGTATGTGAATTATGTAAATCGTTTTGGCTATCGATGGTACAGACCGTGTGCTGAATTTATTTCGTACGGGTATTTTGCCGTAGTTTTCCAGAAGCGACACCCTTTAATTATCTGCTAATGATGACAACTTAGTTGTTGAAATACCTATACAAAATACGAAAATTAGTGTGGAAAAGGGTTATATATTAACCTTCGGTGATTAGGTTAATCAACCACAGGCTCCATCAAAATTACCTACATGCATAATATCTCTCTATTGGAGGACAAGCAATGCATTGTTTTGTAATGAAATTATCAATTTGTAATATTCTATTAATGTCTGAGGTACAACGTTGTATAGAATTATTAAATTATTAACTGTCGTGTATACAAGAATTTATTGCTGCCTTGTCATTTTTAAATATTTAGAAATGAAATTGGTCGAAAAAATTTTCTCTTTAATAAGTACTATATTTTGCAGAAACACTTCGAAAATATCCTGTGCTTCCGCTTCTACCGAGACAATGTAGTATGGATTACAAAGTACCTGATACCGACGTAGTTATAGAATCAGGTACGACTGTTCTCATAAGCGCATTAGGATTGCATAGGGACGAAGAATACTATCCAAATCCATCAAAGTTCGATCCCGAGAGATTTAACGATGAGAACAAAGGTAATATTCCTCAGTTCGCCTATTTGCCTTTCGGTGAAGGTCCAAGGATATGTATTGGACTTCGATTTGGACTTGTGCAAACAAAAACTGGTTTATCTATGATATTAAGTAATTATAGAGTTTTGCCAGGTGAGGGTGAAAAGTATGAAATTGAATTTGATCCTAAAGCAAATAATACGACGAAAAAAGGTACTTTGACATTGAAAGTCGAAAAACTGTAAAAATTATTTACGAAATTGGTTATATTTTCTAATATTTTAAATATATTAATGTGCGATGTAGCTATGTTTAAAAAAAAAGAATTTTTTTACACTGAAATTGTAAAATATTACAGTAACTGGTAATTATATTAGCCCAAGTTATGATAGAGAATGCATTTATGCAAGTAAATTTTATTCAGAATTGTTAGAATCCTTGACGAGTGGGTTCGTAATAAAGTATTTACTGCTTTTAGTTTAGTCTCATTTGTGACCCGCAAAACCATCGAAAAGGGGTATAGAAAAAATGATTAACATTACTTTGCAAAATAGGTAAGCTTCTATCAGAGAGTTGTTGCATTTTCTGCATTCCTTACAAAAGTATTAAAGCGGACCTTACGCACTCGATTATACGCTGCTGGAATAAACTGTCGCCAGTGCGAAAAAGTGTGTTTAACTGAAACAACAAAGAAACGACGTCTATAATGGGTCAAAATACATCAGCTTTTACTATTGGAGAATGGAGAAAGGTCTTTGTATAAAATTATGTCGCAAACATTTTAAAAATGTGTTCTTATATTACGTGTTAGTTACTGTTGTCAGTTTGTCTGTCACAGGTTATATTCTGTGACGAGTTGCGACTCGAAATAGCTTCAGAATCTATCAAATGTGTGATACTAAAACAGTTGAAACATTATATAAGGAATGTGTAGCGTAAAATGTTAAGTATCCCTCCACTATGATGATATGGTCATACATTACCAAGTCTGGAACAGGACCTTTGCATTTTGTGGAAGGGGTGATGAACCAGTATCAGTACAAGAATGTAATACAGAATATTTTGGTACCTTTTATTACGCCACCAAATGCAGAGAAAAATCTTTCCATGTTTATGCAAGATGGAGCGCTGTGCCATACCGCGAAATCTGTTCAAAATATTTTCCGCGATTTCGATATACCAGTATAGCCCTAACTTGAAAATTCACTAGAACTCAATCCAATCGAGTCTGTTTGAGGTGCTCTTAAATCTATTGTTTACTCCATTCCAAATCCTAATTTAGGCGTTTAAAAGAATATATCGAAAAAGCCTGAAAAGAAAGCAGAAAGTTGCACGACAAGCGGTCATTGAAACTAAGGGAGGTTTGGTCAACTATTGAAACAAGTACATTCATTCCACAGTTGTAAATGTATTCAAATCTTTACAAGTATGTATAATACAGAAGTAAACGCTTTAAATTTCTTGTGTTTAGATTTTATTTAGTTAAAACTTAAAATTGTAAGGTGGGTTAATTTAATTACCAAGTACTATATGTATATTTTTTGCACAGTAGCATATACAGCCAATGTAATATACTATAAATGCCTCACATACTTACATTTGCTATCGTAAATTATAATTTAAAGTGTCACCTGAATGTATTGTAGATAACATAAGAGCGCAACCCTCATAAATTGAAAATACCTGATCTTTCCTGAAAAAGTTACTGTTTGTTCATCGTTCATGCTTTTTTAGTGTAATAAATTTTTCTGTTTGTTTTATTTAAACATTTGCTGTGACAAATCTACATTGAAATTGAATGCTCTGCTCTGTATATTATGAGACTTGAAGCTGTATTTTATTGAACTCACTATAAAGACCCAAAATATCGTACAATTTGGCGGCAAAGTATTTGTATCGGGTTGTACCATTTGTGAAGAAGAAAAAAATTCAATATTAATATTAAAACAAGCACAGCTATTTGCAAGAAAACGAAATATAAATCTTAGTGTAATGACTATTCGCCATCGGTCACACGTAAATAGTTTTCTGTCGAAAGAAGTAATGATAGAGCCCTTGTTATAACAAAAGAATGTCATCCAACGTCTGGTCTGGACGCAAGCAAATTCAAAATACGAATAGGACGTTATTTACGATGAAGAATTTTCTGAACTTTCGTTCATAAAAGAAAAGCGTGGAACGCATTTCGTAAATTAATGGTTCAAAAGACTGTTAAGCATCCAGTAAAAAAGTGCATGTTTGGAGATGCTTTAGCGCACATGATTTTGGAAAATTCAATATTTTTACGAGTAATTTAAATTCAGTTGAGATGGCTGAAATTTCCAAAAAACACTTTCTACTATCTACGAAATATTAATATAAAGGCGGCAAGTCATTTTGACTTCTTCAGGAATATACGTTAACAACCTCAAATATAGAAGTCGACGCAATGTGCTCTGGAAGAAGGGAAATGATATTGAAGCATTCGATTGACTTTCTCAATCTTTCTAGATTCAAATCCCTTAGAAAGTATGTGGTCTCACAAAAAATAAACTTTGAGGAAAACGCTCTTTCAATTTCAAATAACCATCTAGAGAGATAAGGAAGATATGATGTTTGTCGTTCACAGCATATGCAATAAAATTAACTCATGGTGTCTTAGACGGCGTCAAGCAATAATTGATAATGACCGGGATTGGACAACTTATTGAATGTAGTGTATTAGTATTCGAAATGTAGTATCTTAGTATTTGATAGCCTAAGTTGTTTTCTTTTTTAATTAAAGTTCCGCTCTTGTGTTATCTACTGTAATATATATATATATATATATATATATATATATATATATATATATATATATATATGTATATGTATGTATATGTGTGTGTATATATATGTATATATACATATGCATGCATATATGTATACAAATGACTAGTAGTAAATCAAGAAAAAGATAATAAACCTACAGGAGAATTTGATAGAATACTTTACTTGTCTTTACTTCACTTGTTTGAATTTTGAACGAGCTTGCATTTCTCTATTTTGACCTTAATGTAGTTAAAATATGGTATAGTAGTATTGTATTGTTAATCTGTAATATTGTATTTTCCTAATTCAATTTTGTCAATGACGTAGAAATATTTCCACACACATAATTTTAAATAGTAGATGTATTTTATATGCACGAATAAAGATTCCAGCAGCTAGAAATAAGTACTTATATATTATAAATACTGAAATTTTAAATAAACAAAACCCAGTAAGTGTTGTATTTACTTTTATTCTATATTCGAAACATGCATTTATTTTTCTTGTTGTTGAATTAATTTCAATTCTGTACATGGTTTCACTTTTAGTATTACATTCACCAAAGTAAAAATTGAAATTTATTTAGTACTTTTTTAAAAAGAAAATTACTGAACGAGCAAAAAAGAATAGCACGTCCAAACAGGATGATGTACTCTTAAAACAAGGGGCACTAAATTACCATTTGTTTTAAAGAAGATTCCCATGTAACTTTATTTATGATGGTAGTATACGAAGTGTGGCTGTTAAATAATGAGATTGACGCTGTAAAGCAATTTATTTTAATTTCATACATATGTACTTATTATCACCTTCAATATACACCCCTCCTCTATCCCTACAACGCTCCATGCGAATCTTCCATTGTTCGAAACAGTGCTGAAAGTCTCCTTCTGTCAGCTCCTTTAGGACGCGTGCTGCTTTCGCTTTCATAGCTTCAACGGACTCAAATTTTGTTCCCTTTAATTCAGATTTCACCTTAGGAAACAGATAGAAGTCTCACGAGGTAAGATCCGGCGAAAAAGCCGGATGGTCTAACACTGGGATGCTGTACTTGGCTAGAAACCTCTTGACTGACAATGCGGAATGAGCCGGTGCATTGCCTTGGTGGAGAACCCATGACTTGTCCTTCCACAATTCGGATCGTTTTTTCCTTATTCTTTTACGGAGTTGAGCATGAACGTGAAGGTAGTAATGTTGATTAATAGTTTGACCTTCAGGAACCCAGTGAAGGTACACAATCTCATGAATATCGAAAAAAACAATCATCATTGCTTTGAATTTGGATTTGTTTTTTTGGCTCTCGGTGAAGATGGTCTCTTCCAGTGCATGGATTGGCGCTTCGTTTCAGGATCATGAGTAAAAAAACACGATTCGTCACATGTTATTATTCTTTCCTATAAGTTTTGGTCATTTTCAATGGCATTCGAAGTGTTAGTACAAACATTTTTACGAGTTTCTTGGCCGATAACTAAAGAACAACAAGTCACAGCGACACCACCGACGGCTCGTTTTTTAGATGACCTTCCGAACGTTAGTTTGAGCGTAGAAACATTGTAATCGGTGCAGTGGTTGGAAAGTTATTCGCACTTGAAAATGGAGAAGAATAATGAGAAATTTCGCTATATTCTGCAATATTATTATGATAAGGGGAAGAACGCTGCGCAGGCTTGTGATAAAATTTGTGCTGTGTACGGTGAAGGTACTTTATCGAAATCTGTTGCGCGGAAATGGTTCGCTCGCTTTCGTTCTGGAAATTTCAATGTGAAAGATGAGTCACGCTCCGGTCGTCCAATCACTGAAAAATCTGATGAAATTCTTGAAAAAGTCCAACAAGATAAGCATATCAGCAGTGTCGATATTGGCATGGAGCTAGGCATTGACCACAAAACTGTTTTGAACCATTTACACAAAGCTGGTTACAAAAAAAAAGCTTGACGTATGGGTTCCTCATGAGTTGAGCGTGAAAAACATGATTGACCGAATTAACATCTGCGATGCGCTGCTGAAACGGAATGAAATCGAGCCGTTTCTGAAACTTTTAATAACCAGAGATGAAAAATGGATTACGTACGATAATCGGAAGCGTAAAAGATCGTGGATAAAGGATGGTGAGCCGTCACAAGCGTTCGCTAAGCCAACATTGACGCCAAAAAAAGTGATGCTGTGTGTATGGTGGGACTGGAGGGGAATCGTCCACTACGAGCTACTTCCAACTGGTCAGACGATTGATTCTCAACTCTACTGTGCACAACTAGAGAGATTACGCCAGGCGATTGAAAGAAAACGGCCCGAATTGATTAATAGGAAAGGTGTTGTCTTCCATCATGACAACGCCCGACCACACACTTCTTTGATGACCAGTCAAAAATTGAGAGAGTTTGGTTGGGAAGTTTTGATGCACCCACCTTACAGTCCGGATATAGCATCCTCTGACTATCATCTGTTTCGATCTCTGCAGAACTCTCTCAATGGAATTAAGTTGGTTTCAAAAGAAGCCTGTGAAAACTACTTGATTCAGTTTTTCGACCAGAAACCACAGAAGTTTTTCACCGATGGGATCATGGATCTACCAAAAAAATGGCGAAACATTGTCGATAATAATGGAGCATATTCGGTTTAAATGAATTCGTCCACGCGCCATGCGGGGACCAGTTGAATTTTACTGAAAAAACGCCACGAACTTTTTCCCAGACCAATATATATATATGAGGGTAGTTTGACAAGTAGTGAGAATGGAAAAGAAAAACGAATTTTTAAATACAAAATAATTTTTATTATTCAATATATTCTCCTAAAAGAGCAATACATTTATTCCAACGGTGCTCCAATGCCCTTATGCCATCTCTAAAATGCGATTCCGGAAGGCTTGCAACATACGCATTTACGAAGACGAAAAGCTCGTCGTTAGACGAAAATTTCTTTCCACCTAACGACGCCGTTTTCAATTTTGGAAAAAGGTGGAAGTCGGAAGGGGCTAGATCTGGCGAATAAGGCGCAAGCGGTACTAATTGGAAATGCAACTCGTGTATTTTGGACATCGCAATTGTGCTGGTATGCGAGGGCGCGTTGTCTTGGTGAAACAGAATCTTTTTCTTTGCCATTCCTGGCCGTTTAGCACGAGTCTCAACATTTAATTTTTGTAGAAGTTCTGTATAACATTGTTCGTTTATTGTGGCACCTTTCTCAAGGTAATCAATGCGCAAAATTCCCTTTGAATCCCAAAAAATTGATGCCATCACCTTGTTTGCTGATAAAGTGGTTTTCGCTTTCTTATTGTGGCGGATGATGGAGCAGATTCACCTAATGTTTCCCGTAACTCATCTTTTATTTCGATAGCTTTCATACCATTAATTACAAAGTATTTAATCACCGCACGATTCTCTGCTTTTTCCATTTTAACAAAACGACGTGTTGCTCTTTTTCAATCAGCTGTCAAAAATAAACTAATTAACTGATTTATCTAAATATCGGAATGTAAACATATAAATAGGCAACCTAAATTACAGTGCATTTATTTTACCAATTAGCTAAATTTAATCAAGCTTTTGTATTAATCCTGAAGTCTATAAAGACCAAGTAAAAGTAAAAACAATTGTCACAAAGGTAATGTTTATAATATCAGTTTCTCATGCATAAAAGAAAGTTTTCAGGAAAACGTTTACTTTTGTGGAAAGTTAAGAATTTGAGCACTTCTAATTTCTTTGGCTAAGAAGAACGGTAACATCGCCTTAACTCGATTTATCTCGCAGACACAGCAAGTCAATAATTAAATAATGTGTCATTGAGCTATACGAGTATATAAAATGGTTCTGTGGTTTTAAAGCATATGCAATTTAGACACAAGATAACACAAAATCCACTTGGCTTCCAATGGCACTACATTGACTCAGGTAATGGTTGAAAATGATTGCAATATGTAATTGGAATTTTAGCTGTCAAATAGTACAGATTTAAAGCTATTGGATTTTTTACATATTTTCAATGCTTGCAAAATTGTCTACTTCCATACTACGATGCAGTATTTTATTATTAATCTTATCGTCAATTACTTGATCCATATATTTCATTCTAATAACAGCCTCGTAGGTTAAAAGACCATTATTTTTTTCATAGTTTATCTGATTTGCCCTTTTAATTAGTCCTGGATATCTTGATTAAATGATAGTTCATGAAGACAGAACGTCATTGTTGTAAAAGGAGTCTCAAAACCAGCAATGAAGAATAGAAAAGTTCGAGCAGCTATTTCTTTGAGTGTTAAACCTTTAATTTGATCGGTTTTGCTTTTCTTGAATTTCAATAAATATGTCAATGAAGTCGTTACGTTTTACATTGTTAGCTTTTCTATAATCCATAACATTTTCACAGTGTTTATAAAAAATGCTTCCATATCGATTATTTTAAAAGGCATTAATTTTCTGAAAGAAGGAGCTACAGAATTCATGAAACTGTTCACTGTGCGCTTGAAGTTATTTGTAAATATTAGACGACCGTATCTCTTAAACTCGGAGTAGGGATCTTTGAAATTATTGCATTCTATGCCAAAGATACAAGAACCAATGATGTCTGTTCTGAGTCTGTTCTGTAACAAGCAAGAATGTCTTTGATATCCAAGTATTCATTATTTGTGCACAGTTTTTCTATGTAGTTCAACATAGGAACACTATAATCTAACAAAGTCTGGAACAATATTTTCATTTTACCGGAAGTGAGTGTTGGAATTAATTTAACATGCATATTTCGCCATTTTCCCCCTTGTTAATTAAACAGATGGATGCCCAAAGGATCTTTACCTTCATCGAACGTTTAGAATCTGCGACCGGTGAAAGACTAAAAATCAATGACCAAAAAGCGTTTAACTAAATCGCGCCAACTGGCATGCGCGAGGGTAGCCGTTTATATTTCGGGAATAGTATCGAAAATAGTTCTATTGCTTTTCAAAATATTCTCCTTGAAAATCAATGCACTTTTGCGTTCGTTTAAACCAATCCGAAAAGCGTTGCTGCTACTATGAAGGCGGTATCTCCAAAATATGAGTTTTGAATGCCTTAACTTACTTTTCCGGCGTAGAAAACCGTTGACCACGAAGTTTATTCTTCACGTGTGGGAACAAAGGGAAATAACAGGGTGCTAGATCAGGGCTGTACGGCGGATGACTCATCAATTCAATGTTTTGCCCGGTTAAATATTCAATTGTTTGAACCGACCTGTGAGAGCTCCCATTGTTATGGTGGAGAATCGTCTGTCGTTCTCAGTTTGTTTTCTTTATTTCTTCAAAAACTTTTGGCAAACAAATAGTTGTGTACCATTCAGAATTAACCGTTCTACAACTCTCTAAAGGCACGGTTACAATATGACCGGTTTTTCCGAAAAAATATGCGACATTTGTTTTGATGTGCTTCGAGCGCGAACAAGTTTTATTGGTTTTGGCTCATCTTGGAATACCCAAGCAGTCGACTGCTGTTTACTATAGGGCTCATACGTACATATATATCCAAGATTCATCACCTGTGATGACTATAAATGTTCTTTGAAGCACCGCGATTGTATTTTTTGTGCATTTCTTGGCAACAATCGACGCGAGTCTTTTTTTGAGTGGTTGTCAAATTATGTGGTATCCAACGTGAACATAAGAACGCCGACCAAGTTTGAATTCACTATACCAACGATATACTGTAGTTTTCGATGGTGCTTCAGCACCATATAAAGAATTCAACAAATAATTGCACGAAAATGTTCGCGAGTTAATTCCATTTTTTCACTGACATAAAATTTTCAAGTTACTGTCAACAATAGAAATAGCGACTGGATAATAAAACTGTCAAGGTAAATATATTGTCAAAAACGACAAACTTCACGATGCAACCATCAGATCGGAGGCAACACTAACAGTGTTGCCAGTTCCCGAAATATAAACGGCTACCCTCGTTTATCGGTTGAGTAAAAATATAAAAACCCCCGTGTTTATATCCATGTCTGTTGAACTCGTCATAATGTTTCTTCATTAAGATGGCAGTACCGTGTTTTTGCTTAAATGAATTTTCGATATTACCAAATATCAAAGTAGGTTGATCATAGGGAATATTCCTTTTGACCCAGTATTTATGATCGCAGATATAATATTTGTAGATTTATTGACAGTTTTGTACGTTGTGTAATAGCAGAACTCATGCGTATTTATAATGAAAATTAATGTACTAATCTTGTGTGATAAAAAATTTTCTATTTAGGCGACGCATTATTATCTAAGTTCTAAAAATATTGTTGTTTTGTATATTACGTTGATCAAATTATTTTCCTTACGCCAATATCAATTTTTATCTTATCAGTTTTCCCGTACAATTTCGTTATCTCTGTAATAAAATGAGTGATGTTCTAGTGTATTATTTTGTATTTAATAATAATTAAAAGATTATGAGATTTACAGTAGAATTATGTATATATGCAAAATCCTACAAACACTAGGTTCGGTAAGTGTGTTTTACTTTGTACTTAATTATGATAGTGGCGCTGTGAAAGGTAATTTACGAAAACAAAATAAATTTTATATGAAATAGTATTATGAACCCGGAGCATATGATATGATGATTTTGGCAACCATTATACTGGTATCAATTTTTATAACATTTACACTGCATCTTCTTAAGTTTGAGATGGTCGTGTTTTCATTAATCGATGACTAGTATGATCAGAATACACGCCACCTTTGAATTTTTTGGTATGTATTCAACAAACATTCAGTATATATCAAAACGTAATAATAAGTATATAAGAGACCAAGATCCTCGTTGTGTGGAGCTTGCACCCATTGCAATTGCACTCAATGCTGTTTGCATTACTAGGGATGGCACCTTACAATTCTTCGTCTCATTTCATTTCCAACCACCTCTTCATGAACCTGGCTATCTCTTGCCAGCGATCCTTTCTCGACAACATTATTTCCACAACGTTGTCCGGCGTCAAAGTCCGTACCTCCTCTTGCAGCACATCTCTCAGTCCTCTCGCACTCGAAGAGAGTGTGTTAAGTATTGTTTTCTGCGGAGTTGTGACACTGGTAAGCTACGTTACCCACTTCCATTCTGGCTAAGTATGTGTTGAAGAACCCGTGTCTGCTAAGGAACTGTCTAAGGTAGCAATTTACCTCAGCGTGGTCGTTATCTATCCAGTTCTTGATGCTTCGGATCAATCTCTTCGTCCACCGTCTTTCAGTTTCATTTCGTCAATGTTTTTGCTTTTGCCACTTCAGTCAAGTAAGCTCTTTAGCTTCTACCTTCGCTTGTTTTTCTTCAACCTCTTCTCGAATCTCGTAGACCCTCGTCTTTTCCTGAGCCAGTAGATCGATCGAGGTTAGTCCCGCAATTACCAGCTCGTACGATATGAGCTTGCGATTCTGAGAGCCCTCCGCCTTTATACTGAAGCCATCTACTTCCTGTATCCCTCCTGCCGTAAGGCATCGACCCAAATCCCGCATCCATATGTTAGTAGGTGTGGGATGATGTTTACCAAGACCCGGAATTTACTCTTTGTTGATCCTCCTATATTGGCCGTAGTTGGCTCATCATCATTCTTACTCCAGCGCCTTCATCGCTCGATGGTCGAATCTGCTTCCCGAAAGTCGTTTTGCTATGCAGTCGCAATCCCAGGTACTTTATGGAGTGTGATTGTTATTGTGTCTATCCTCACAGTCATATCTATCTCTTTGTGGATTCTCCTCCTGGTCAGCAAGACGATTTTCGGCTTTTGTTACCAGCGTCAGATCGTATTTGTCCATCTATGAAGTCACCCTTCTCCTGACCTGGTTAGACCGCACAACGATGACCTCCGCAATGTCGCCTGTATATCCTATGAGATATGTATTTTGTAGCAGCTCCATTTAGAATATCCCATCGAAGGCTATATTCCGCAAGTCGGAATCTAAGATGGAACCTTGCGCTAGTCCAGCTTTCACCTTTTTAATATACAGACTGTCATCGGTTTCATAGATGAGCTCCATGTCACTAAGGTAGTTACCTTAGCGCAGCATCTTAAGCAGATAGGGTAGTGTGTTAAATCTGTTCTCTAGGGCGTCTAGTATCACGTCCCACTTTGCTGAATTGAAAGCAATCCTCACGTCGAATGTTACCAGCATTACGTATTAAGGAAAATAAATACATGGCTCAAATGTGGAAAACAAGTAAACACAAAACTTCTAATTGCATTTTATTTAAAATTCCTATATTTGTAATATTTTAAGTATTTATTTCTAGTTGCTATAGAAATATGCTTATATCATTTATTAACAGCAAAATTTGATTAGAAAATTACTAAATTACAGGCTAATAAAATAATACATCTACTATCTGCATATTTTTACTATATTAAAGGCAAATTATAGAATTGGAAACTCTTTTAAAATTCAAACAAATATAGACAAATAAATATAAATATATATAAATAGTGAGGTGAGGATTTATAAATTTTCTTAAACAACTCAAACATGTACATTAATATAGTTATAATGAATGAGGGGCGTTATGGTGTGTTATAACGTATTTATATACGGTATATTTAATTCTAATATTTAGTAAGTTTATATAAGTTGCGTATATAAAAAAATTATTCAATACTTACTTGCGTATTCTGTTCTTATAGCTTATACATTTTTTTAATATAAAAATGTATAAGATACTATTTATGTATCTGTTAGAACAATAAGATCTGTCTCGGACATGGGTGTCGGAAAAACTCGGTAGTTATGATGGTTATTTATGCATATATTTAGATAGAAATAAGAATTCTTATATAAGTTATTTTTTTATATAGTTAAAAAGATATTTAGCAAATTGTTCATAAAAAAATTATATTCTAGCAACATTTAGCTGTATTACTTCGATGCATTGAAAGAATTACACAGGACAACAAAATGAAAAAAAAATTTGGTGCCGGAAATCTAACATCTGATTTTAGATGTTTTTAATGTGCTGATTCCAAAAATGCCACCAGATTTTTTCTATCAGCTCTAGTTTTTAAGATACAGGTTACAGGTTAATTAATATTTTTTCTGATAAAGGACAACAAATAAAGAGATAAATATGTACTTAATCGTTAAAATAGAAAATATCCTTGTTTTTTGTGCCTTTGGGACAGCAGAGATAAAAATGAGCACTGGGTTAAAAAAAAATGGCCTTCAAGAGATGCCATGATTCAAGGAAAACAGAACGTGATCAACGAACCTTTGGTTGCAAGAGAAAAAATCTTACTTTCGCCCTTGCATATCAAGCTAGGCTTAATGAAGCAATTTGTGAAGGCTTTAAATCTAGATGGAAATTGTTTTGGGTATTTATCACGTAAATTTTCTGGCATTAGCACGGAAAAACTAAAAGCTGGTATATTTGATAGTCCTCAAATAAGGCAATTTGTTAAAGATCCACAATTCACCACATCAATGAACGAGACTGAATCTAACGCTTGGTGTTCATTTGTTCAAGTAGTACAAAATTTTCTTGGCAATTATAAAGCAGAGAATTACGTAGAATTAGTGGAAACTATGCTTTCAAATTTTAATATTCTCGGCTGTAACATGAGTATAAAAGTTCACTACCTCCACAGCCACCTAGATCGTTTTCCAGAAAACTTAGGTGATTGTAGTGAAGAACAGGGGGAAAGATTCCATCAGGATATTAAAACTATGGAAGATCGTTATTAAGGACGATGGGATAGCCACATGATGGCGAACTACTGCTGGAGCCTTCAGCGAGACTGCCCTAGTAAACTCCATTCTAGAAAGTCGTATAAAAGAAAATTTTTATGTGATTAGTGACTAATGTAATTATGTAAATTAAGTTTTTGCAATAAATACTTAAATCCATGTGTCTTTGTTTTTTTAACTGTCAATAGTAATATTATTATTATAACAGTTATAACGTAAAATATATACACAATTTTTTAAAAAAATCTCAAAAACTAGATCTGATAGATCAAATCTGAGAACTTTTTTACATTCTGCATCCAAAAATTACCCAGGAACAGTTAAAAAATCGCAGGCACCAAAATGTGTGTTGGCCTGTGTTATTAAACACACAAATACTTCTTATTTGTGACATCATTAGAACTATCTTTACTTTTACTTTGATGCATACTTCTGTTACCTTGCAAAATGCCGAGTGAAGTTAATAATAATCAAAATTGTAATTGTTGAAACTAATGTCACAATTTTATTTGGAAAGTTTAATAAATAAAATCAAATTAATTCTTTAAACTATTTATTACAGGTATCTATGCAATTTACATATGTTAATAAAGTACCATATTTTAACTTAACTGAATACAGTACTTTGAGAATTTTAAAACGTGAAATTGTTAATATTTTTGAAATGAATAAAATTTCATCTATCGACAAGCTTCATAATTAATATTAATGAGAGATTTCTTACAAGTATTACATAATTAAATCCTTAGCTTTGTACACGAAAAAATTCCATGTGTTCTTTTTATTTTGTTTCTATATTACGTATGCTAGTATAGATTTGGACACCTATTTACAATTATGGAATATATTTGCTTCAATATTTAGTCAAATGAATGATGCTTGAATTCGCTTCGACATGCTGTCGATGCAGGCTTTTACCGTGGTTTACAACCATATGCTTTCTTTCTAGTTTCTAGGGTTTTTCGATATTTTCTTTTAAAACGCTTAAATTGGGATTTTGGGGACGAGTAAACAATAGATTTAAGAACACTCCAAACATTGTTAATAGGATTGAAGTCTGGTGAATTTTCAAACTAGGGCTGTACTGGTATACCGAAATCGCGAAAAGCATTCTGAACATATTTCGCCATGTAGCACGCGGCTCTATCTTGCATGAACAGGGAAGGATTTTCTTCTGAATTTAATGAATTTATAAAAGATACCAGAACAGTTTTTATTACATTTTCATGTTCAATATCCATACGACAAAGTAAACAGGTTCTGTCCCAGCTCTAATACATGACTATACCATCAGAGCAGATATTTAATACTTTGCAATAGGTATTCCTTTCTACATCATTTCTAAGGTGTTAGTTTCACAAATTCAATAGATTCTGGAAGTGCTTTGAGTCGTGAATCGTCACTGAATATGGTCTGTTATTGAGGAATTAATAGCAGCAACTAACACGTAATACAAGAAAGCATTTTTAGAATACTCCAATTTTATACACCTTTCTCCATTCTCCAACGGTAAAGTAGTAATTCATCCTGATCCACTATGGATGATTTTTCTTCATTGCTTGCTCTGAACGCTTTTTTTCGCAGGCTGGTGACATTTAAATCCAACAGCGTATAATCGAGTTCGCAACGTTCATACTGATACTTCTATATTAAAGAAATGCAGAAGATGTAACTCGTATCTATTTTGCAAAATGATGTTAATAATTTTTCTATTCTCCCTTTCGTTGGTTTTGCTTGGCCTCTATAAGACACTAAACCAAAAACAGTAAGTAAGTTATCACAAACATACTCTTCGAGGGTTCTAATAATTCTCAATAAGTTTTACTTGTATAAACGCATTCCACATCATAACTGAGACCTGGGCTAATTTAGTTACCAGTTACTGTTATTTACAATTTCAATGCAAAAAAATTCTTATTATGTTCGTATATCGCACGTTATTATATTAATTAATATATTTAAAATATTAGAAAACGTAACCAATTTTGTAAATAATTTTTATAGTTTTTGCGCTTTCAATGTCAGCGTACCTTTTTTCGTCATAATATTTGCTTGAGGATCAAATTGAAGATCATACTTTTCACCTTCACCTGGTAAAACTTTGTAATTACTCAATAACATAGATAAACCAGTTTTCGTCTGCAAAAGTCCAAATCGAAGTCCAATACATATCCTTGGACCTTCACCGAAAGGCAAATAGGCGAACTGAGGTATACTACCTTTGTTCTCATCGTTAAATCTCTCGGGGTCGAATTTTGATGGATTTGGATAGTATTCTTCGTCCCTATGCAATCCTAATGCGCTTATGAGAACCGTCGTACCTGATTCTATAACTACGTCCGTATCAGGTACTTTGTAATCCATATTACATTTTCTTGTTATGAACGGAAGTATAGGATACTTTCGAAGTGTTTCTGCAAAATATAGTACTTATTAAAGAGAAAATTTTTTCAACTAATGTCATTTCTAAAAATTTAAAAAAAACCGTTCTTATATGCACGACTTTAATCATTAGTCTGTACATATTACAAACTGTTAATTTTGTTGCAAAACAGTGAGTTGCTTGTCGTGAAATAGGAGACAATATTCAAATATTTTTTAAATTGACTTTAGAAGTTCCAAGAGATATTTGAATTACTAACTATCGTCCAAATATGATGCAGACGACTTTGTACCGATATTACATATTCATAGTAAAACGAAGCTCTTACATGGACTCTTTTTTGATGCATGAGAGTGGAACTTAAATACTTAAATATAATAATAACAATAATCAATAATTAATAAGGATCGCTTACCTCTAACTACTTGGTCCAAATATTTCATTTCCACAATGCCATTATTTTTCAGTAATAGGAGATAATATTAAAAAATTTTTTTAAATGATTTTAGAAGTTGCGAGATATATGAATTACTTATTGTGCAAATATAATGCAGATTACTTTGTACTTTTTCATAGTAAAAGTTTCTTTTATTTCAAATACTCTATAATAGCAATAATAATCTAAGTTTATCTTGAATATCTTGATTAAATGCTATTGTTTCTTTTATTCATGTTTATCTTGAACAGAACGTCATAGTTGAAGAAGACGTTTCGAATCCAGCAGCGAAGAAAACAAAAGATTGAGCAGTAACTTGCTGTAAAGTCAAAGGTTCCTGATTATTTTCACGGGCTTTCCTTTCCATTTCCAAAAACAAATCCACGAAGTCATTACGTTTAATATGATTAGATGTTCTATAATCCATAATGCTCTGAATAGTATTCAAAAAGAAATCATCTACTTCTTTTGGTATTACTTTGAGTTTTATCATTCTACCAACTGATGGAATAACGAAATTCATAAATTGAATCAGTGTAGTTTTTAAGTTTGGCTTAAAAAAATTTCGTCCGTACGTTCTAAATTCAGCGTCGGGATCTTTGAAACTATTACATTCTAAACCGAAAACACAAGATCCAATTACATCTGTAGTGTAACATGCAAGAATTTCCTTGGCGTCCAAAGACTTCCCATTTTTGCACAATTGTCCGATATGTTCTAGCATAGGATCACCGCTTTGCAATAATGTGTTAAACATTTGCTTCATTTTTCCAGAAGTAAATGTAGGTGTCAATTTTGTTCGCATGTTTTTCCATCTTTCGCCACTTAGAATAAGCAAGTGCGCGCTCAATGGATCGACTTTTTCGTCTGCAATAAGTCCACGTCCCTCAAAGTATTGAAAATCCTTCGACAAAATAAATTTTATTAATTCAAGGTCCACAGGAACGTATACCGCTTGAGTAAGAAAATGTAGTCCTCCGTGCTTCAAACCACGTCTTTTGAATTCGTCATAGCCATTTTTAACATCGAACTTCAAACCATGCTTGAATTTAAAAGGTCCTTCCATATTACCCCAAATCGATGAAGCTTCAATATATGGAACATTTCTTCTAGCCCAGTATGTTTGTGCACGCTTAATATAGAGAAAGAACGCTAACGAAAACGTAGCACATAGTAAGAACAATTCAAAAATCATTGTCGTATTACAGATGTATACTTCGAGGATACTTTGAAAACTGTAGGTGTGTCTTTAGTTCTCTATATATACCCTTGTGATAACACTTATCTGTAATAAATTTAAAGATTATTTTAATTTATCTGCGATGTAGTCTGTAGACATATGATATAGATAGATCGGTCCGATTTGTAAGTGAGATTCTATTATCAGGTTTGAAATGATTATATATTTATAATTAGAAAACGCTTACTGCAAATGATCTTGCTATTATAAAAAACAAGTCACTCTTTACAATCACTAAAACACGAATAATTCATTCCTCAAGTAGTGTCGTAATTTTTAATTTTAAAAGTTTTTGTATGCAGCTCGACGAATAAGAATATAAATAATCGATGCTTCACATAGGAATATTTTAGGATCAAATCTTTGTAAATAAAATTAAATAGTTTTAGTTTGGGAAAAAATTTTCAAATCCGTTTATGTTTGGGGATATTTTAAAAAGTAAAAATAGGTTAAAATCTATTAACGAATACAAGGAAGTTTATTTGAAGAATAATGAGACGGCCCACCAGAGGAAAGTGTACACTGGGTGTAGAGAATATTTGAAATCTCGATTGAGGAACGGGGGAAAAGGTCTGAAAATTAAATACGTAGTTGGTATTCCAACGATTATTGTTGATCATAATCATGGAAAAAACAGGTTCACTCAGCAGTACTGGATTTTATATGTACTACCAAAGCGTCCGTAGTATTAGGGGTAAAGTTAGAGATTTTTTTGCAATGTTAGTGATTGTGAAAGTGATTTTGTCGCATTGAGCGAGACATGGCTTGATCCATGGAAAAAATTAGTTCGCCCAGCAGTATTGGATTTCATATGTAATGGGTGTTTTTTAAACTGCATGAGAACTATCGATATCGATAACTATGGTTTGATAGCTAATAATGGCTAACTGTGTTGACATTTCTATTCAGTAAGGTTTGGCAAGTCATCATGAATCGTTTAATGCCAGAACAACGCTTCCAAAATTTACTTTGAAAAAAATAAATCTGTTCGCGAAGTTCATAGAGCACTTCGTCCATTTTACGGTTAACATAATCCACCTAGTGAGCAAGCAATTCGTACAGGTATTGATCGTTTATGCACTAATTTTGCTCTTCTCGATTCAAAACCATCAACAAGACAGAGAAATGTTCGTTCCTAAGAGGATATTGCTGCTGTAGTGCGAAGTATTGAAGAAGACGCCGAAATGTCGATTCGTCGTCGTTCTCAACTTGTTCGCCTTTGTCCTTCGACTACGTGGAAAATTTTACTTAAGGATCTTGGCTTCTGTGTCTACAAAATACAGCTCGTGCAAGAATTAAAGCCAAACGACCATCGCTTGCCTTGCATTTTTGCTGATTGGGCTTATTTGAAACTGGCCGAAGATGAGCATTTTTATCAAAGTATTGTGTTTAGTGATGAAGCTCATTTCTCGATTTATTTCAAAATCAATTTGGTGACAACTTTATTTCCAGAAATGGTCCTGGTCACTGACCCCCTCGTTCGTGCGATTTAACGCCTCTGGATTACTTTTTAAGGGGCTATGTTAAGTCGTTGGTTTATGCCGACAAACCAGCAACTCTTGAAGCATTGGAAACCAATATTCAAGCCACCATTGACGCCATACGGCCAGATTTATTGGAAGAAGTAAATGCCATGAAATTATCCACCAGATCATAATAAAAAAGAATTCATTCCAACAATATTTTTGTTTTGTATTATCATTTTAGGTTCTCAAGCTCTTAAAAAAACACCCTATACTACCAAAGCGTCCGTAGTATTAGGGATAAAGTTAGAGATTTTTTTTGTAATGTTCGAGATTGTGAAAGTGACTTTGTCACATTGAGCGAAACATGGCTTAATCCCGACATTTCCAGTGCCGAGTATTTTCCGTCATGTTATTCAGGTTAGCGATGCGACAGGGGCCTTGATTCATGTAACTTGAGTCGCGGTGGTAGAGTCCTTCTGTCTTGTAAAAGTTAAAAATACTTGTATTTATATATTTGTTTTGTATTTTCCTGGAACACCAGTAGTTGATGAATTAGATTTACTAACAGATTTCTTTACTGTTTATTACCAAACTAATCACAAAATGTTGATCGTGGGTGATATAAATGTATCCGCATTTTATAATGATGAAAGCTATAATCAAGTGATAGCATTAGAAAATTTTTGTGAAGTACTAAAACTTAGGCAATTTAATAGTTTCCTAAATCCTAATGAAAATATGCAAAACCTTCGCCTTACCAATTTTGAGTGCGATGTTATGCAGGATAATTCCCTGTTGGTGGAAGAAGATGCGTCGTTTCACCCAGCTTTGGATGTGTCTTTTGATTTATTAGATTTTGCACAGATTAACTTTCTCGTTAATAATAAGGAAGAAGCATACAACTTTCGACGAGCCGATTTTCATGGTCTCTATCAAGAGATTGCTGTTATTGATTTGGCTTTTTTAGGAACAGGCACTAGTGTTAACGATGTGTATAATGCTTTTTATTCGACTTTATATGATGCTTTTAACACATACGTTCCTATCCACGAGGGTCCTTAAAATAGGTTCTGGTCCTTCATTGGTTCTAAAAGAGGTTGAAGCAGGAGACCGGGCAATAGGCATAAAGATGATTCTTTTTATAACAATGGCTCAATAATTTGAAATCCTTATTGCGAAGTCTAAAAAAAAACTATAGAATGTGTGCGACGACAATTTTTGAAATGCCTTTGATTTAGAAATCACTGCGTCTACCCTTACAGCGGTTTTCCCTATGACAACTTATTGAGTACTTTTGCCATGGCTTCACTGGAGATGAAACGGGTTATGCATGGCGCGGCGGCTACTATGCACGTATGAGCATCTCTCAACATGCAGCAACAAGCAGCTTCCAGACGATTCATTGTTGCGTCATATTGCAAAACTTTCCTAGTACCTTTTGTATGCATCAATAGAATTTATATCTGTAGCATTAGCTAGGCACGTTTAAACCAGGTTCTTCATTTCATAACATGGTAATTTCTTGTAAATTAAGCCTTTTAGGATACTTGCAAAGTATTTGTCGTTTTCTCTTCATTAAAATATTTAGTTACCCAATACTTTTTTCGTATACAGCAAAACTTCTTGTTTCTCCATATTTCTATATTATGTATACATGCATTATACATCAAGTGTGTAGATGATCATTTACCATGTCTCGCATTGATTTGCCGTTAGGTAATTTTGATGGAGCCTGTGGTTGATTAACTTAAGGTTGATATATAAACCCTTTCCAGTGTGCGTTTGGCTTTAGACGGTACAGTTTGTATGAAATTTGTTTCGTGCACAATTTTTCCGTAGTTTTTCCACGTGCGGCACATTTTAACTATCTACTGATGATAACAACTTATTTGTCGAAATACTTATGCAGAATAAGAAAATTAATACGGAAAGGGGTTATATCTTAACCTTAAGTGATTAAGTTTCTTACTAGTTGATACACAGGAGCCAATATTTTAAGAATGTATAAATGACAGCTTTTACAACTCAAGCTACTTGACGATTTAACACTACTTTTAACACACTTCTTTTTTCGCGTGCTTTAGAATATTTAGTTGACCAGGAAAACTGTTTCGTTGAAAATAATTTATTTAATTGTTTTCAACAAAGGAAATTATAAAACCATTTAGAAAATGGTAAATTGAACAGAATAATTATCGCAGTAAAAGTTAAAAAATATGTTTATTCAAATATCGTCATGAGAAATTCATAAATCATATGCATTTTATTTTATTGTCAGACCTCTTAACCTTAAACTCATAATATTTACGTCTTTAAGATCATTGTATTTCCTTTTTATGATAATATACAATTCTTTGAAGTTATAAAGCAAACTAGATAGCGTATATAAAATATCGAGACCACGCTTGCATTTATTTCCTCATTAAGTGGAATTCTTTTCTAATTGTTCCGAATCTGTACTTTTTTTCAAGAGAAAAGCTTCATTAAATAATTTAGAAAATATAGGTATAAAGGTATTCCCAAATTTATTTATTTATTCATATTTTGCACAACAGAATTTTTTTCATTAATAGGACACAACCAATCATACGAGGGAGCGTTTTTATATTCGCGGAATGAGCGGGTTATAGAGGGGTGAGTAGGCGCATTGGGGGCGTGGCCTGTGCAGCGACTCATGATTAGTATAAATACGAAGTTTCATTGTTATTAGACAGTTAGTCTTTGAGCTATCGTCAACCAAGAAACATAATCAGGAGTGAAAAGTGAAATATGGAAAAAATCGAATATCGTGCCCTTATAAAGTTCCTTACCAGGCAAGGAAAATCAGTCGCGACCATAATGAATGAGATGTCATTGGTTTACGGCGACTCTTGTCCAGGAAAAACACATGGTGTACAAGTGGCATAGTTTATTTAAACAAGGAAGGGAATCCCTTGAAGACGACCCGAGGCCGGGCAGGAGCATTGAGGTGACCACGCCAGCACTTATCCAAAAAGTTGAACAAATTGTACTCGAAGATGCTCGACTAAAGAAGAAACAACTCGCAGAAATGGTTGGAGTATCCGATACAACAATTTTTAAAATCCTACACGATCATCTCGGCATGTCTAAGGTCAGTGCAAGATGGGTGCCGAGATTGCTCACGCCGCCGCAAAAACAACAGCGCGTAGAGTGTTCGCGTGCATTTTTGGACCTCTGTAATGAAGACAAGGATGGTGTATTGAGTGGAATTGTTACTGGAGACGAAACTTGGGTTCATCATTATGAACCTAAGTCCAAACAAGACTCCATGCAGTGGCATAAAAAGGGCACAGCACCTCCCAAGAAATTTAAAGTGTCACAATCAACTGGGAAACTCATGGCAACGGCATTTTGGGACTCGGAAGGAATATTGTTGATTGATTATAAAGATAAAGGTGTTTCTATAACCGGAGAATATTACGCTTCAATATTAGAGCGACTAAAAGAAGCCATTAAAGAGAAAAGACGGGGAAAATTGACAAAAGGTGTTCTGCTTTTGCACGACAACGCGCCCGTCCACAAGAGCCGCGTTGCGTTAGCTGCTCTGCATAAGGTGGGCTTCGAAATTGTGAATCACCCACCCTACAGCCCAGACCTGGCCCCTAGTGATTATTACCTGTTTCCGAAAATGAAAAAAGAGCTGCGGGGTAAAAAATTTACTGCCGATGATGAAGTCAAGGAGGCAGTTTCGGCGTATTTTGCAGATAAAGAGAAACCATCTTTTTTATGAGGGTATAAATAAATTAATTGAAAGATGTGAAAAATGTATCCGTCTTGCAGGTGAATATATTGAAAAAGAAAAATAATTTGTTTTTTTTATTTCCACCCCTTGTCCCCCATTCCACGAATATAAACACGCTCCCTCGTACATACATACAAATGTGTTCAAGAAGAACAAATAGTAAATATAAAATTTCCTAAATCATAACTGAACATAATAATTCTTTACATGTAAAGAAAAAATATATACCTATATAAAAGTACAGAAGTAAGCAGAGAAAAAATGAAAACTCAGCAATTCCCCCTACTTGTCCTCAATTGCTAGTCTGAGTAAAGCTCCTATGGAGTCATTATGAATGTCTCCTGCATAAAATATTTTATTAAAATTACTGCACGTAACATATAGACTTTAATATTATATTAGTTCTAGAAGGTGGACAGAAAAATGTTGTGTGATAACGGATCGACAATCGAGGAATGCGAAAATTTAATTCTGGAAGGAGTGAAGGACAATCGACGTCATTATGTAAAAGTTTACATAAAATATTAAACCAGTAGAAATGCGTCTGTCTTCTAGCAAGGTGACACCAAATCGTCGAAGCAGTTCCAACTGGTCAACAACTTGTGCTGGATAAAAGCTGTCAACTCGAAAGTAGAGATATTTTAAAAACTGTTGTTGCACAGCTTCTAAGATGTTCTTGTGGACATGATAGTAAGGATACCATACCAAAATCGCATATTCAAGCTTCGATCTAACCGATGAGAAATACCGAGACTTCATTGCTTGTATAGAAGTAAACGCTGTACAATTGCGTATACCAAAACCCAATGACTTCCTTGCAGATCAGGCGACGTTTTCGATGTGGTTGACAAACGTGAGTTTCTCATCAATTAAAACGCCAAGATCTTTGACTAAATTAGTCCTTGTTAATGAAGTAGCACACAATGAATTGTCTTACCTAATTGGGTTGAGCTTCCTTGTGTATGTTATAATCATACATTTAGAAAAATTCAACTGTAAACAGTTAACTCTCGCACCAGTCACTAATTATATTTAGTTGATTTTGCAAGAAGACACAACCACTCATATTTTGGATTGAGATAAAAATGTTTAAGTCATCAGCAAAAAGCTGCTTCTTAAACGCAATAGCTGATGTCAAATCATTAATATATATACAAAATTACGAGATAAATAAAAGCTACTATAGAAAAATATTAATATTACCTCATTGTACGAGCATATCTACAAGTTCTAAAGAAAACCGTGTAAGCTACGTTTTATTAAGTTTATCTGTATTATCTGCGATATATGTAATAAATTTAAAATATGCATTGTCATTTTACAAAAAAAAATTTATTTGAATGTTGGCTATTCAAATTTATTAAGTATCTGTATTATCTGCCCGATATGTAATTAATATAAAATATGCATTGTCACTTTACAAAAAAATATTTAAATGCAGGTGAATCGAATACTTTCGTCAGTAGTTTTATCAAACAGCTTATCGAATTCATAAACTGTAGAGAGGCGTGTATTCCTATAACTATTATTCCTAAGAAATTAGACGTCATATGCATATATGTTTCAGAACGTGAGCAAGATACGAAATGCATTGTCATTTTACAAAAAATGTGTGGAATTGTTAGTGATTTAAATACTTTCGTCACTAGTTTTATGTAATAGCTTATCGAATTCACAATAGAGACACACCAGTTCTCATAATTATAACTCTAAAAAATTGGATATACGATACGAGGATAGTTTGACAAGTAGTGAGAATGACACATAGGTGGCGCTCTAATTGGTAAAACAAATGCACTGTAATTTAGGTTGCCTATTTATATGTTTACATTTCGATATTTAGATAAATCGGTTGATTAGTTTATTTTTGACAGCTGATTGAAAAAGAAGCAACACGTCGTTTTGTTAAAATGAAAAAAGCAGAGTATCGTGCGGTGATTAAATACATCGTAATTAAGGGTATGAAAGCTACCGAAATAAAAGATGACTTACGGGAAACATTAGGTGAATCTGCTCCATCATCCGCCACAATAAGTAGATGAGTAAATGAATTTAAACGTGGTAGAACAACCTGTGTTGATGAAGTGCGCTCTGGAGCACCCAAAATCGTGACTTCCAAGGAAATGATTATAAAAATCCATAATATTATTACGCAAGATCGACGACTCAAAGTAAGAGAGATAGCAGACATGGTAAACATTTCAACAGAACGCGTTTACCACATTTTAACGAAAGAATTGGGCCTTTCCAAGCTTTCAGCAAGATGGGTGCCGCGATTGCTTACGACTGATCAAAAATTCACTCCTTTGCGCATTTCCAATGAGTGTTTTGACCTTTATAAGCGGAATCCGGTTGATTTTTGTAGGCGATTTGTTACTTGCGATGAAACTTGGATACACTACAGTACACCCGAAACTAAACAACAGTCGAAACAATGGTTAGAACGTGGTTCTGCACCTCCAAAGAAAGCGAAAACCACTTTATCGGCAAACAAGGTGATGGCATCAATTTTTTTGGTTTCAAAGGGCATTTTGCTCATTGATAACCTTCAGAAAGGTGCCACAATAAACGGACAATATTATGCAGAACTTCTACAAAAATTAAATGTTGAGATTCGTGCTAAACGGCCAGGAATTGCAAAGAAAAAGATTCTGTTTCACCAAGACAACGCTCCCTCGCATACCAGCACAGTTGCGATTTCCAAAATCCACGAGTTGCATTTCCAATTAGTACCGCATGCGCCTTCCACCTTTTTCCAAAATTGAAAACGGCACTAGGTGGAAAGAAATTTTCGTCTGACGACGAGCTTATCATCTTCGTAAATGAGTATTTTGCAAGCCTTCCGGAATCGCATTTTAAAGATGGCATAAGGACATTGGAGCACCGTTGGAATAAATGTATTGGTCTTTTAGGATAGTATATTGAAGAATAAAAATTATTTTGTATTTAAAAAATTCGTTTGTCATTTCCATTCTCACTACTTGTCAAACTACCCTCGTATATATATATGTTATATATATATATATATATATTATTTTAGATATATATGTGAGTAGTTAATAGTCTGCAACAATTGCGAACAGTAAATGCGTCCAATTCGGAATGACGTTCATAATAGAATTTATTGTCAAACTAATTATTTACATATGTTTATTTTTAGATTGCGTAAAATGGGCATACAAGTACAGGCTTCGATTTTAGGTAATACGAATTGCTTTCTATGAATTCAAACGCCATAGATAAAAACATGGAGGCCTATATCTGTTTAATACACAGATCTATATTCCAGTCAATACACATTTGATTAAAAATATCATGACTAAATACTTTTCCACATTTTGCTGGTCTCAGAATGCCAATCGATGTAGAAAATGGTGTCCTAATGGATAACCTTTTGAATTAAAAGGTGGCAGCTTTTGCGTACAACGTTAACTTCGATTTTCACATCTGCTAAAATGAAAATGTTGTTCCAAATATTAATAGAGTGCAGTGGCTCCATGATGGATTATATTCATGATTTACGTAAGAAGATTTGTTAGAAGATTTAGATATTAGAGAAATCCTAGCTTGTTATACAACAGATGCAATTAGTTCGTGCACGTTTAGAGGGAAATAGGTAAATATTGTGAAAAGGGGATATAATAACCTTGATTTATTAATTGATCAAGATTGCAATAGGGGTAAGAATCCGAATATCGAATTCAGAAATGATGATCACAAAATCTTTGAACCTACCTTTAATAGTACATTACACAGATTTATAGGGTTCACCAGTCCAAAGCTCGGTGATCTCCTACCATTTAAAATAATTCCTACGGAAATCAAAACCTTTTTCAAGGATGCTGTCCAAAATATCGTAGACTACAGAAAAAACGATGATGCCAAACGTAATGATTTTATACGAGGGTAGACGTTTATATTTCGGGAACTAGCAACACTGTTAGTGTTGCCTCCAATTTGATTGCATCTTGAAGTTTATCATTTTTGACAATATATTTACCTTGACAGTTTTATTATCCGGTCGCTGTTTCTATTGTTGACAGTAACTTGAAAATTTTATGTCAGCGAAAAAATGGAATCTACTCGCGAACATTTTCGTGTAATTATTTTTCATTCTAGCGTATCTCAACAAGAATGAATCGATGAGCTGAATTCTTTACATGGTGATGAAGCACCATCGAAAACTACAGTATATCGTTGGTATGGTGAATTCAAACTTGGACGGGGTTCTTTGGACGATGAATTTCGTGAAGGTCGTCTCACAAATGTTGTTGTGTCGGAAAACATTAATGCAGTGTCTGAATTGATAATGCAAGACCGTCATATGACATACCGCGAGATCGGGATATCTCTAGGTATTAGTAAAACCAGCGTGCATAAGATCCTGCATCAACATTTAGCCTTTAAGAATGTTCACGTTGAGTACCATATAATTTGACAACCGCTCAAAAAAGGACTCGCGTCGATTGGTGCGAAAAAATACACAAAAAATACAATGGCGGTGCTTCTAAGAACATTTATAAAGTCGTCACAGGTGATGAATCTTGGATCTACACGTATGAGCCCGATAGTAAACAGCAGTCGACTGTGTGGGTACTCCAAGATTAGCTCGAAGCACATCAAACCAAATGGTCGCCTGTTTTTTCAGAAAAACCGGTCACGTTGCAACCGTACCTTCAGAGTGTTGTAGAACGGTCAATTCCGAATGGTACACAACTATTTATTTGCAAAAAGTTTTTGAAGAAATAAGGAAAATAAACCGAAAACGACAGATCATTCTCCACTATTACAATGCGAGCTCTCACAGGTCGGTTTAAACAATTGAATATTTGACCGGGCAAAACATTGATTTGATGAGCCATCCGCCGTATAGCCCTGATCTAGCACACTGTGATTTCTTTTTGTTTCCAGACGTGAAGAATAAACTTCGTGGTCAACGGTTTTCTACGCTGGAAGAGGCAGTTGAGGCATTCAAAATTCATATTTTGGAGATAGCGCGTTCACAGTGGCAGCAATGCTTTTCGGATTAGTTTAAACGAATGCAAAAGTGCGTTGATTTTCAAGGGGAATATTTTGAAAAACAATAAAACTATTTTCGATAATAAAAAATTTTCTTTTGTTTGCTATTACCGAAATATAAACGGCTACCCTTGTACAATTATTTTAGAATATGAAACAAAATGCAGTATCCAGTGGAGATAAGGCTTTAACATTGAAATACCGACCCAAGCGTTTGTGTTTTTCCTCGCGGGTTTCGAAACATCATCGTCTGTTATGAGTTTCTGTCTACATTAACTGGCTTTTAATCGAGATAAGCTTAGGGAAGAAATTTAGGACGTATTTAGGAGAAATAATGGCATACTAACGCATGATGTAATAGAAATGAAGTACTTGAATTAAGTAATCAATGGTGAACAATTAAATATTAATTTCGCAAAAGTTTGAAATTTATCTCGAACTTTATGTTGTCAATAACAATGACCAGAACTATAAAAACATCTCGCGTAGCGATCAGTGAACTAGCTAAGCGTGAGAAATGTAGTGTTTTATTCTCTTAAGTCTTTAGTCTCTAAAGCCTCAAATTCATAAATTTATTTTTAGAGATTAAATACTGGAGACTAAAATCTTTAGTTTCTAGACTTTAACCTCTATAACTAAATTTATGAAAAAGGAAGACGGAAATGGTCTAACAATTCCGTTACAACAATGTAGATAACTCGATAATGTATTTAGTATATATTTAACACATAATTAAAATTATATTTGTAGAGTACGTACTTTAGAAGCGGTTGGTGTTTCAAAAAACACATTTTAAGAAATTTTAAGAGAAAGCTTACTGAGGCTGGTGCTGGTCCTTCTTTTAATACTCTTCATAAGAAGATATTTCGATGAAGCTACAAGGTTGATGCAGTCACTCCTGAAGATAAGGAAACCTTAAGAAGAATAATTTGTTATTTCTAAACCATAAATACATATCTTTATTTAGAAAAAAAAAGAAACTTAGATAATTAACAATAATTATCCCAGAATCCGGTACTCTGCCTGTGGCACTACACCGGATGTAACTTAACCTTAATCTTTAGTTACTACAAAGCTAACTATCTAAATCTAAACTAGTCTTATCTAAAGCTCTAAATGGAGCCTATCTCGCGTCCTGCTTAAATATTATTCACAATTCCGCTCGTACTCTGCGGAAGTAGTCCGCTCCTTATAAATCTCATTCACTAAAATGTCCAATATTCTGTCATACACATCCCTTCTGGTCGAGAGGCTGATGAATCGTTCTTCACCGTCGTCTTGTCTCCGCTCTCCAGTCCTGGCCTTCCTCTTCCCGATGGAATCTCTCCGCCGCCTTTCCTCCTTTTGGGATTTTGAGCCCCCGTAACAACAGAGAACCCGGTAGCTTCTCCACTCAATACGTTCATTCGGACATTCATTCCGTAGATCTACAAATGCTCACCTTGTATATGCCGTGCAGGTATTTGAGTGTGTTAGTGTGTCGCTCGTACTCGTGTTTGTGCAGTGCGTATCCGTATTGTGGATGTGTGTGCGTGCTCATGTGTGTGTGTGTGTGTGTGGACATCTCTCTCATTCATTCGTGCTCGCCCAAAAAAAAATAATAAGGAATTATACTTAATTTATACTACTTTTACCATAGTTGGTCATCGTGGTCGTCCTCCTGACTTGCGTGTCCATGAGTGTTGGTGTGATTTCAAGCACGCCTTTCTATGTATATTGTGTGCTGGCGTGCTGGTGATGTGGAATCTAGCCGCCATCGCGCTTCCAGTTAGAATTCCGAATCGTCTAAGCAATGTCTATGCGTACATACCCATAATTTGTTGAAATGGTTGTTAATAAACATATCTGTATATTGTAGATATTATACAAACAATTAAAGATGTCGGGCTATCGTTTACATGAACCAGGACAACTTCATGGATTTTATTAAAAAAATTTCAGGTATATAATGAATGAATTATACATGCATATACATTTTTATATGTAAGCAAGTTTTAGGTGGCGCAACATTGAAACAAATAGAACTCTTCTAATGGAGTCACATGACATTCGATTGAAAAGAATTCAATTCTTAAAGAAAATGAAGGGCGAACCATCATATACACTGATGAAACGTACATATATATATATATATATATATATATATATATATATATATATATATATATATTCAGAGCAGCCACGGTATGGGTAAAGCTTGGTACAATGGTACAAGTAGCTTTAAGCCACCTAGGACCTCGCTTAATTATTGTACACTATCATCCATATTAATTCGGGTACTCAAATAAATTTAAAAAAAATGAAATACAGTTTAACTAATTTATGTCAAAACTTAAAATTTTTATGGCAATATTGTTTATATAGATGTTCATAAAGTGTAATAATAAAAATTAAAGTAATTCTAACGTTAAATAAACAAAGATATCTTAAACATTCCGCACATCGAAGAAACCCCCTTTTCATGAGGTTTTCAACAACTCTACTCGGTATACTATTCCATTCTCTTTGCAATATGTTCCACAAGTAATTTGTTGAGGTAGGGCACACTTTTCGGACCATTCTGTCCAATTCATCCCATAACAATTCCATGGGATTTAGGTCGGGGCTTTGCGGTGGCCATGTCATTTGCAAGGTATTATTATTTTGTTCGCTATTTAATAAATTCTTACAAATTACTGTTCAGTGTTTGGGGTCATTGTCCTGCATAAATATAGGCGGATTAAACCTAGCCCCAAAGGTATTGCATTTTCTTGTAATGTTAACATTTCACACCCGAGACAAAAGAACAATCAAAACCATGGACTCAAAAGAGAGAATCGGCTCCAAAGAAGACGAAGACCATTTCATCTGCAGGCAAGGTCATGGCATCGGTTTTTTGGGATGCACAAAAAATATCAATGGCGAGTATTATGCGAATTTATTGCAACGTTTGAGCGATGAAATCAAGCAAAAACGACCGCATTTGGCTAAGAAGAAAGTGTTGCTTCATCAAGACAGTGCACCAGCTCGCAAATCCGTTGTTACAATGGCCAAAATTAATTCATTAATGTTTGAATTGCTACCTCATACACCCTATTCGTCAGATTTAGCCCCCTCGGATTATTTTCTGTTCCCAGACTTGAAAAAATAGCTCAGTGGTCAAAGATTTTCCAACGATGAAGAAGCGATGTCGGCAGTTAATGGCTATTTTGAGGATCAAGACAGATCTTACTATAAAAAGGGTATTCGACTTGTTGAACATAGTTGGGAAAAGTGTACAGAGCCGAAAGGAGATTATGTTGACAAATAAATATATTTCTTTTCAAAATTTTTGTGGTTTCTTCGTTGGGCCAGGTACTTCTGGGATCACCCTCGTATTTTACTTAGTCGAGACATATTTGGCTAACCCGCAATACAAGTGGTACTGTAGTACCACTTATTTTAAGTGCGTATCATCCTATTTGGAATTGGTATTCTTTTTTAGGCGGCCTATGAAATTACTCATTTAGTAATTTTCTTTTTAAGACAGTATTAAATAAATTTCAGTTTTTACTGTGATGCGTATAATACTAAAAATTAAACCAAGTTCAAAATTGAACTAATGAAAAAGCATTGCCTTCCTCCATCGTACAGCACACGAATATATTGAACGACAGAACGAGAACGCGTCTATCTCGCATGTCGGCAACAAAATTACCAGAGCGTGTGTAGACAGACACTGGCAATCTCGGCGATTTACCAAATAAATGAATGTTAAAAGGAATCATTCAAATATTAATAACACTTTCTTTATTACATATCTTTTCAGGAATACACCTATCATCATGTAAACTTGTGTTATAAACGAATGATTCCTTTGTAGGATTCATCGTTCTTACAGAAAAATAGCGAAAAAATATTGGCTACTTCTATCACACAACACACAAAATTTAAGTTTATTTAGCATTAGGGAAAACAAATACATGACTCAAATGTGGAATACAAAAAACACAAAACTTCTAATTGCAATTTATTTAAAATTTCTGTATTTATAATATTTTAAGTATTTATTTCTAGCTGCTGTAGAAATATTTCGATATCATACATTAACATCAAAAGTTAATTAGAAAACTCTAAATTATAGATTAATAATATAATACATCTACTATCTGCATAATTTTACTATATTAAGGCCAAAATAGTGAATTGCAAACTCTTTTAAAATTTATGCAAGTATAGACAAATAAATATATAATAAAAGTGATGTGTGGGTTTACAAATTTATTTAAACAACTCAAACATAGTCATTAATGTAGTTGAAATGAGTGAGAGGTGATACTAAGATACTATTTATGTATCTATGTTAGAACAATAAGATCTGTCTCGGACATGAGTATCGGAAAAACTCGGTAGTTATGCTGATTATTTATGCATATATTCAGATAGAAATAAGAATTCTTATATTAGTTATTTTTTTATATACAGGGTGGGGCAGAATATCGAGCGATTTTAAAAAGCCCGCGATTCGCGCCCTGTCATTCGGAGGTAGTAAGGACGCTATCGGTGATGTTTCTTTGATATTAGCATTTAGTAACAATGGAGCGTTGGACCCCTCAACAGCGTGCGTACGCTGTTAAGGCGTTTTATGAAAATGATAATTCTTACATACGCCCGCGTCGTGGCTTTCGAAATCATTTTAACATTAATCGCAATCAACCAGTGCCGTCTGCCTGTGCCATTAAAAAATGGGTTAGGAACTTTGAGGAAACTTCGTCAACGACAAAAAAGAAACCTGGTCGGCCAAAATCGGTGCGTACGTCCGAGAATATCGACCGTGTAAGAACTGCTATTGAGCGAAGCCCGCATCGTTTAGCTCGCCGGCATAGTACTACACTTGGGATTTCAAACCGAACTGTCAGACGAATATTACACAAGGTTCTCCACCTTCATCCATACAAAATCCAAATCGTACAGGCTCTTAAAGGCACGGATTATGTGAGTCGACAACGATTCTGTGAAGAGTTTTCAGATTTAATTAATCAACATGAGGATATTGTAAACAACTTATGGATGAGTGACGAAGCCCATTTCCATTTGTCCGGTTACGTCAATAAGCAGAACTTTAGATACTGGAGTGACGAGTGAAAGTTACTGTGTGGTGCGCTATGTCTTCATCGGGGATCATAGGGCCTTACTTTTTTGAAAATGCTCGTGGCAATGCTATGACAGTAACCTCACAAAGATACGCGACATGTAGGAAAACTTTTTTGAACCACAGCTTGCACGCTACGAAGTTAACGAGGAAACATTTTTTCAACAAGACGGAGCAACCTCCCATACAGCCAGAGTATGCATGAATATTGTTAACAGATTATTTCCAAATCATGTGATTTCTCGAAATGGGGACATCACCTGGCCTTCACGTTCACCGGACCTCACACCGTGCGACTTTTTCTTGTGGGGGTACTTAAAAAGTAAAGTGTTTCCAACCACCAAAAAACAATTCAAGCCCTGAAAGAACGGATCCGACAGGAAGTGGAAAACATTCCCCTAGTAATGCTGCAAAATGTAATGAATAGTTTCAAAACACGATTGGAAGAATGTGTACGCCTGAACGGATGTCATCTTTCCGGAGTTATTTTTAAAAAATAAAATAATTAATGCTTTTTTATGTTCTTTGAGGAAATAATGAATTTATTCCTAAATATTGTTTTTCTTGTTTTTTACAGCCTTTTTAAAATCGCTCGTTATTCTGCCTCACCCGTTAGTTAAAAAGATATTTAGCAAATTGCTCATAAAAAAATTATATTCTAGCAACATTTAGGTGTATTACGTCGATGCATTGAAAGAATTATTAAACACTCAAATACTTCCTATTTGTGACTTCATTAGAACTATCTTTATTTTTACTTTGATGTATACTTTGTTACATTGCAAAATGCTGAATGAAGTTAATAATAATCAAAATTGTAATTGTTGAAACTAATTTCACAATTTTATTTGGGTAGTTTAATAAATAAAATCAAATTAATTCTTTAAACTATTTATTACAGGTATCTGTGCAGTTTACATATGTTAATAAAGTACCATATTTTAACTTAACTGAATACAGGCCTTTTAGAATTTTAAAACGTGAAATTATTAATATTTTTAAAATGAATAAAATTTCATCCAACGACAAGCATTATAGTTAATATTAATGAAGGATTTCTTACAACTATTACATAATTAAAAACTTAGTTTTGTACACGAGAAAGTTCCATGCGTTCTTTTTATTCTGTTTCTATATTACACATGCTAGTATAGATTTGGACATCTACATATTTACTACTATGGAATGTATGTATTCGCTTCAATATTTGGTCAAATGAGTGATGCTTGAATTCGCTTCGACATTCTGTCGGTACAGGCTTTTACGGTGGCTTGCAACTTTATGCTTCCTTTCTAGGCTTCTTCGATATTTTCTTTTAAAACGCTTAAATTGGGATTTTGGGGACGAGTAAATAATAGATTTAAGAAAACTCCAAACATAGGGTAATATTGGTATATCGAAATCGCGAAAAGCATTCGAACACATTCCGCCATATAACACACAGCTCTATCTTGCATGAACATGGAAGGATTTTCCTCTGCATTTAATAAATTAATAAAAGATACCAGAACAGTTTGTGTTACAGTTTCATGATCAATTTTTATTCGACAAAATAAACAGGTCCTGTCCCAGCTCTAATACATGACCATACCGTCAGAGCGGAGGGATATTTATCACTTCGCAATACGTATTCCTTTCTATATCGTTCCTAAGGTCTTAGTTTCACAAATTCGATAGATTCTGTAAGCGCTTCGACTCGTGACTCGTCACTGAATATAACCTGTCATTGAGGAATTAATAACAATAACTAACACGCAATATAAGAAAGCATTTTTAGAATGTTGTGCTACAGTTTTATATAAAGATCTTCCTCCATTCTCCAACAGTAAAGTAGTAATGCATCTTGACCCCCACAATGATTGATTTTTCTTCATTGCTTCTTTTGAACGCTCTTTTTCGTAGACTGGTGACATTTCGCTCTGATACTTCTATATTAAAGAAATGTAGAAGATGTAACAACTCTTTGATAAAAACGTGTCCATTTTGCAAAACGATGTTAATAATTTTTCTATTGTTCCTTTCGTTGGTTTTACATGGCCTCTATAAGTCACTAAACTAAAAACAGTAAGTTATCACAAACACACTCTTCGAGGGTTCGAATAATTCTGAATATGTTTTACTTGTATAAACGCATTTCCCATCATAATTGAGACCTGGGCTAATTTAATTACCATTTACTGTTTGTTACAATTTCAGTGCAAAAAAATTCTTATTATGTTCTTATATCGCACTTTATTATATTAATTAATATATTTAAAATATTAGGAAATATAAACAATTTTGTAAATAATTTTTACAGTTTTTTGACTTTTAACGTCAGCGTACCTTTTTTCGTCATAAAAGTTGATTGAGGATCAAACTCAAGATCATACTTTTCGCCTTCACCTGGCAAAATTTTATAATTACTCAATAACATAGATAAACCAGTTTTCGTCTGCAAAAGTCCAAATCGAAGTCCGATGCATATCCTTGGACCTTCACCGAAAGGCAAATAGGCGAACTGAGGTATACTACCTTTATTCTCGTCGTTAAATCTCTCGGGGTCGAACTTTGATGGATTTGGATAGTATTCTTCGTCCCTATGCAACCCTAATGCGCTTATGAAAACCGTCGTACCTGATTCTATAACTACGTCCGAAGCAGGTACTTTGTAGTCCTTGTTACATTTTCTTGCCATAAACGGAAGTACAGGATATTTTCGAAGTGTTTCTGCAAAATATAGTACTTATTAACGAGAAAGTTTTTGTCATTTCTAAAAATTTAAAAATAGTATTCTTATATGCACGACCTTAATAATTAGTGTGTACATAACAGGTGGCGCAAAAATAATGTCATAATTTGAATTGGCTGCCATTTGCAGATGGCGCCAAATGTCACTATGCTTTTACATTTATAATGTAGATGTATAGAGAATTAGTTGTCAATAAACCATGTAGCGATACACACCTCAAGAACGTGGAATTATTGTTACAGCTTATTTGACAAATTTTCAGTCTGTTCTTTTAGAGCAGCGTGAATTTCGTCGTTCTCCTCGTCGTCGTGTTCTATTCGCTCGAACAAATAATCGTTTGGCTGAGCGTCTCGTGCAAACTGGGTCCACTACAGGTGTCGCAAGAAGTGGCTGGTCTCGTATTGCTTGTTCGACCGAGAACATCGCTGCTTCGCAATTAGACATCATCGTACGTTCGTTGCAACGAATTTTGGTGAAAGATTTGAAAATGTTCCCCTACAAAGCGCAAACTGTTCACGAATTGCTGCCTGCTGACCGTCGGACAAGGTGAACTTACTGCCATACTCTGTTAAACTTGGTGCAAGAAGAGGATGATTTCGTATCAACAATTGTAATGAGCGACGAAGTCTATTTACACTTAAGTGGTTATGTTAACAAACAAAATTTGCGTTTCTGAAGTACAGGGAATACATATGAAATGCGTGAAGAGTCATTTCATCCCCTAAAACTGACTGTTTGCTGCGGCATTTACCGTGAAAGAGTGATTGGTTCTTATTTTTTTGAAAACGCTGATGGCACCAACGTAACAATAAATGGTGAGCGTTGCTGCATTGGGTCTCGATCATTGTTGGTTTCAACAGGACGGTGCAACCGCTCATACAACTTTAGCAACGATGGAGATTTTAAGACACCAATTTCCAGGTCAAGTGATCTCCCGTTTTGGAGATTTGAACTGGCCGTCCAGATCGCCAGATCTAGCAGCATCAGACTTCTTCCTTTGGGGCTTTTTAAAATCTTGCGTTTACGACAACAAACCACGAACCTTATAAGTCTCGAAAGTTAACATTGAAGAAGAAATCGCCAATTTGGAGCCAGATGTTTTGCGAATAGCAATTTAAAATGCCGTAAAACGAGCGCAATTATGCATCAACTCGGGAGGTGGCTATTTGACAGATATAGTTTCCAATTTCCAATTAATGTCATGAATTTTACACTTTCAAATATACTTTTTATGAAAACAGAGCTCTTTTTTTAATTTATCACAAAATGGTAGCCAGTTCAAATTACGACATTATTTTTGCGCTACCCGTCATTACAAATTGTTAATTTCATTGCAAAACAATGCGTCGCTTGTCGTTCAATAGGAGATAATATTCAAATATTTTTTTAGATTGATTTTAGAAGTTCCAAGAGATATTTGAATTACTAAATATTCTCTAAATATGATGACGACTTTGTATCGATATTTCATATTCATAGTACAATAAAATGAAGCTCTTACATAGACTCTTTTTTAATGCATGATAGTGGAATTCGAATACTTAAATATGCTATAATAATAACAATAATCAATAATTAATAAGAATCGCTTACCTTTAACTACTTGATCTAAATATTTTATTTCCATGACGCCATCGTATGTTAATCGATCTTCGTGCTTTTTCATTGTTTCTTTTATTTCAGATCTAAGTTTACCCTGAATATCTTGATTAAAGGCTAATTCATGTAAACAGAACGTCATAGGTGAAGAAGACGTTTCGAATCCAGCAAGGAAGAAAACAAAAGACTGGGCAGTAATTTGCTCCAAAGTTAAAAGTTCTTGATTATTTTCACGGGCTCTTTTTTGTATTTCCAGAAACAAATCCACGAAGTCATTACGTTTAATATTATTAGATGTCCTATAATCCATAACGCTCTGAATTGTATTCAAAAAGAAATCCTCTATTTCTTTCGGTACTACTTTGACTTTTATCATTTTGCCAACTGATGGAATAACGAAATTCATAGCTAGAACCACCACAGTTTTTAAGCTTGGCTTAAAAAAATTTCGCCCATGCGTTCTAAATTCAGCATCGGGATTTTTGAAACTATTACATTCTAAACCAAAAGCACAAGATCCAATCACATCTGTGGTATAACATGCAAGAATTTCCTTAATATCCAAAGGCTTCCCATTTTTGCATAATTGTTCAATATGTTCTAGCATAGGATCACCAGTTTCCAATAAAGTGCTAAACATTTGCTTCATTTTTCCAGAAGTAAATGTAGGTGTCAGTTTTGTTCGCATATTTTTCCATTTTTCGCCATTTAAAATAAGCAAGTGCTCGCTCAATGGATCGACCTTTACGTCTGCAACTATTCCACGTCCCTCAAAGTATTGAAAATCCTTTGACAAAATACATTTTATCAATTCAACGTCCACAGGAATGTATACCGCTTGAGTAAGAAAATGTAGTCCTCCATGTCTCGAACCACGCCTTTTGAATTCGTCATAAGCATTTTTAATATCGAAATTCAAACCATGCTTGAATTTAAAAGGTCCTTCCATATTACCCCAAATCGATGAAGCTTCAATGTATGGAACATTTCTTCTAGCCCAGTATGTTTGTGCACGCTTAATATAGAGAAAGAACGCTAATGAAAACGTAGTACATAATAGGAGCAATTCAAAAATCATTGTCGTATTGGAGATGTATACTTCGAGGATAATTTAAAAACTGTAAGTGTGTTTTTAGTTTTCAATATATACTCTTGTGATAACACTTATCTAAAATGAATTTAAAGATTATTTTAATTAATCTACGATGTAGTATATATGCATAAATCTACCCGATTTGTAAGGAAGATCCTATTATCAGGTGTAGAATGATTACATATTTATAATTAGAAAACGCTTACTGCATCGCAAATTATCTTGTTATTATAAAAAACAAGTTACTCTTTACAATCACTAAAGTACGAATAATTCATTCCTCAAATAGTGTCATAATCTGTAATTAAAAAAATTTTTATATGCACCTCGCCGAATAAGAATACAAATACGAGGGTAGTTTGACAAGTAGTGAGAATGGAAAAGAAAAACGAATTTTTTAAATACAAAATAATTTTTATTTTTCAATATATTCTCCTAAAAGAGCAATACATTTATTCCAACGGTCCTCCAATGCCCTTATGTCATATCCAAAATGCGATTCTGGAAAGCTTGCAAAATACTCATTTACGAAGACGATGAGCTCGTCGTTAGGCGAAAATTTCTTTCCACCTAGTGCCGTTTTCAATTTTGGAAAAAGGTGGAAGTCGGAGGGGCTACATCCGGCGAATAAGGCGCATGCGGTACTAATTGAAAATGCAACTGGTGAATTTTGGACATCGCAACTGTGCTGGTATGCGAGGGAGCGTTGTCTTGGTGAAACAGAATCTTTTTCTTTGCAATTCCTGGCCGTTTAGTACGAATCTCAATATTTAGTTTTTGTAGAGGTTCTGCATAATATTGCCCGTTCATTGTGGCATCTTTCTGAAGGTAATCAATGAGCAAAATGCCCTTTGAATCCCAAAAAATTGATGCCATCACCTTGTTTGCCGATAAAGCGGTTTTCGCTATCTTTGGAGGTGCAGAACCACATTCTAACCATTGTTTCGACTGTTGTTTAGTTTCGGGTATACTGTAGTGTATCCATGTTTCATCGCAAGTAACAAATCGCCTACAAAAATCAACCGGATTTCGCTTATAAAGGTCCAAACACTCATCGGTAATGCGCAAACGAGTGAACTTTTGATCGGTCGTAAACAATCGCGGCACCCATCTTGCCGAAAGCTTGGAAAGGCCCAATTCTTTCGTTAAAATGTGGTGTACGCGCTCTGTTGAAATGTTTACCATATCTGTTATCTCTCTCACTTTGAGTCGTCGATCTTGCTTAATAATATTATGGATTTTTATAATCATTTACTTAGAAGTCACGATTTTGGATGCTCCAGAGCGCGCTTCATCAACACAGCTTGTTCTACCATGTTTAAATTCATTTACCCATCTACTTATTGTGTCAGATGATGCAGCAGATTCACCTAATGTTTTCCGTAACTCATCTTTTATTTCGGTAATTCTCATACCTTTAATTACGAAGTATTTAATCACCGCACGATACTCTGCTTTTTCCATTTTAACAAAACGACGTGTTGCTTCTTTTTCAATCAGCTGTCAAAAATAAACTAATCAACCGATTTAACTAAATATCGAAATGTAAACATATAAATAGGCGAATAATATCATATCTCCCTCTCTCGACCAATACATAAATGCATTGACCGACAAAGCAAGAACGCTTCTATCTTACAGATCGGAGACTATGTTTCCAGTGTATAATAGACAGAAACTTACATCTAGGCTTTATGCCAATTAAAGAATGTTAAAAAGGAATCATTCTATTATTAATAACACCCTATCAACTACATATGTTTCATCGAATTCACGAATCTTCAGGTTGATTTGTGTTATTAATGAACTATTCCTTCAGAGTGTATATCATATCTTTCGATACAGAAAATAATGAATAATATCATATCTCCCTCTCTCGACCAATACATAAATGTATTGACCGACAAAGCAAGAACGCTTCTATCTTACAGATCGGAGACTATGTTTCCAGTGTATAATAGACAGAAACTTACATCTAGGCTTTATGCCAATTAAAGAATGTTAAAAAGGAATCATTCTATTATTAATAACACCCTATCAACTACATATGTTTCATCGAATTCACGAATCTTCAGGTTGATTTGTGTTATTAATGAACGATTCCTTCAGAGTGTATATCATATCTTTCGATACAGAAAATAATGAATAATATCATATCTCCCTCTCTCGACCAATACATAAATGTATTGACCGACAAAGCAAGAACGCTTCTATCTTACAGATCGGAGACTATGTTTCCAGTGTATAATAGACAGAAACTTACATCTAGGCTTTATGCCAATTCAAGAATGTTAAAAAGGAATCATTCTATTATTAATAACACCCTGTCAACTACATATGTTTCATCGAATTCACGAATCTTCAGGTTGATTTGTGTTATTAATGAACGATTCCTTCAGAGTGTATATCATATCTTTCGATACAGAAAATAATGAATAATATCATATCTCCCTCTCTCGACCAATACATAAATGTATTGACCGACAAAGCAAGAACGCTTCTATCTTACAGATCGGAGACTATGTTTCCAGTGTATAATAGACAGAAACTTACATCTAGGCTTTATGCCAATTAAAGAATGTTAAAAAGGAATCATTCTATTATTAATAACACCCTATCAACTACATATGTTTCATCGAATTCACGAATCTTCAGGTTGATTTGTGTTATTAATGAACGATTCCTTCAGAGTGTATATCATATCTTTCGATACAGAAAATAATGAATAATATCATATCTCCCTCTCTCGACCAATACATAAATGTATTGACCGACAAAGCAAGAACGCTTCTATCTTACAGATCGGAGACTATGTTTCCAGTGTATAATAGACAGAAACTTACATCTAGGCTTTATGCCAATTAAAGAATGTTAAAAAGGAATCATTCTATTATTAATAACACCCTATCAACTACATATGTTTCATCGAATTCACGAATCTTCAGGTTGATTTGTGTTATTAATGAACGATTCCTTCAGAGTGTATATCATATCTTTCGATACAGAAAATAATGAATAATATCATATCTCCCTCTCTCGACCAATACATAAATGTATTGACCGACAAAGCAAGAACGCTTCTATCTTACAGATCGGAGACTATGTTTCCAGTGTATAATAGACAGAAACTTACATCTAGGCTTTATGCCAATTAAAGAATGTTAAAAAGGAATCATTCTATTATTAATAACACCCTATCAACTACATATGTTTCATCGAATTCACGAATCTTCAGGTTGATTTGTGTTATTAATGAACGATTCCTTCAGAGTGTATATCATATCTTTCGATACAGAAAATAATGAATAATATCATATCTCCCTCTCTCGACCAATACATAAATGTATTGACCGACAAAGCAAGAACGCTTCTATCTTACAGATCGGAGACTATGTTTCCAGTGTATAATAGACAGAAACTTACATCTAGGCTTTATGCCAATTAAAGAATGTTAAAAAGGAATCATTCTATTATTAATAACACCCTATCAACTACATATGATATACACTCTGAAGGAATCGTTCATTAATAACACAAATCAACCTGAAGATTCGTGAATTCGATGAAACATATGTAGTTGATAGGGTGTTATTAATAATAGAATGATTCCTTTTTAACATTCTTTAATTGGCATAAAGCCTAGATGTCAGTTTCTGTCTATTATACACTGGAAACATAGTCTCCGATCTGTAAGATATTCTTGCTTTGTCGGTCAATACATTTATGTATTGGTCGAGAGAGGGAGATATGATATTATTCATTATTTTCTGTATCGAAAGATATGATATACACTCTGAAGGAATCGTTCATTAATAACACAAATCAACCTGAAGATTCGTGAATTCGATGAAACATATGTAGTTGATAGGGTGTTATTAATAATAGAATGATTCCTTTTTAACATTCTTTAATTGGCATAAAGCCTAGATGTAAGTTTCTGTCTATTATACACTGGAAACATAGTCTCCGATCTGTAAGATAGAAGCGTTCTTGCTTTGTCGGTCAATACATTTATGTATTGGTCGAGAGAGGGAGATATGATATTATTCATTATTTTCTGTATCGAAAGATATGATATACACTCTGAAGGAATCGTTCATTAATAACACAAATCAACCTGAAGATTCGTGAATTCGATGAAACATATGTAGTTGATAGGGTGTTATTAATAATAGAATGATTCCTTTTTAACATTCTTTAATTGGCATAAAGCCTAGATGTAAGTTTCTGTCTATTATACACTGGAAACATAGTCTCCGATCTGTAAGATAGAAGCGTTCTTGCTTTGTCGGTCAATACATTTATGTATTGGTCGAGAGAGGGAGATATGATATTATTCATTATTTTCTGTATCGAAAGATATGATATACACTCTGAAGGAATCGTTCATTAATAACACAAATCAACCTGAAGATTCGTGAATTCGATGAAACATATGTAGTTGATAGGGTGTTATTAATAATAGAATGATTCCTTTTTAACATTCTTTAATTGGCATAAAGCCTAGATGTAAGTTTCTGTCTATTATACACTGGAAACATAGTCTCCGATCTGTAAGATAGAAGCGTTCTTGCTTTGTCGGTCAATACATTTATGTATTGGTCGAGAGAGGGAGATATGATATTATTCATTATTTTCTGTATCGAAAGATATGATATACACTCTGAAGGAATCGTTCATTAATAACACAAATCAACCTGAAGATTCGTGAATTCGATGAAACATATGTAGTTGATAGGGTGTTATTAATAATAGAATGATTCCTTTTTAACATATAAATAGGCAACCTAAATTACAGTGCATTTTTTTTACCAATTAGAGCGCTACCTATGTGTGATTTTCATTACTTGTCAAACTATTCTTGTATATGCAGCTCGCCGAATAAAAATAAATATAAGCGATGCCTCACATAGAGATATTTTAGGATCAAATATTTGTAAACAAAATGAAATAGTTTTAGTTCGTGAAAAAAGTTTTTCAAATTCGTTTGTGATTGAGAATATTTTGAAACGTAAGAATAAGTTAAAATCTATGACTACAAGGAAGTTTATTTGAAGAATGATGAGACGGCTCACTAGAGGAAAGTGTACGCTGAGTATAGAGAATATTTGAAATCTCGTTCGAGGAACGGGGAAAAAGGTCTGAAAATTAAATATATAGATAATATTCCAACGATTACTGTTGATCATAATCATGAAAAAAACAGGTTCACTCAGCAGTACTGGATTTTATATGTACTACCAAAACGTCCGTAGTATTAGGGGTAAAGTTAGAGATTTTTTTGCAATGTTAGTGATTGTGAAAGTGATTTTGTCGCATTGAGCGAGACATGGCTTGATCGATGGAAAAAATTAGTTCGCCCAGCAGTATTGGATTTCATATGTAATGGGTGTTTTTTAAACTGCATGAGAAATATCGATATCGATAACTATGATTTGACAGCTAATAATGGCTAACTGTGTTGACATTTCTATTCAGTAAGGTTTGGCAAGTCATCACGAATCGTTTAATGCCAGAACAACGCTTCCAACTTGTCAAAATTTACTTTGAAAAAAATAAATCTGTTCGAGAAGTTCATAGAGCACTTCGTCCATTTTACGGTTAACATAATCCACCTAGCGAGCAAGCAATTCGTACAGGTATTGATCGTTTATGCACTAATTTTGCTCTTCTCGATTCAAAACCATCAACAAGACAGAGAAATGTTCGTTCCTAAGAGGATATTGCTGCTGTAGTGCGAAGTATTGAAGAAGACGCCGAAATGTCGATTCATCGTCGTTCTCGCATTGAACGAGACATGGCTTAATTCGGACATTTCCAGTGCCGAGTATTTTCTGACATGTTATTCAGTTTGGCGATGCGACAGGGACTTTGATTCATGTGGCTTGAGTCAAGGTGGTGGAGTCCTTCTGGCTTGAAAAATTTTTTTTTGTACAACAATTTCATCTATCGGCATTGCGCACTGAGTATGAATCATTAGATATAGTTGGATGTAAATGCTTATTTAAAAATACTATTTCTATATTTGTTTTGTATTTTCTTAGAACACCAACAGTTGACGAATTAGATTTACTAACAGATTTCTTCGCTGGTTATTACCAAACTAATAACAAAATGTTGATCATGGGTGATTTTAATGTGTCCGCATTTTATAATAATAAAAGTTGTAATCAAGTGATAGCACAAGAAAATTTTTGTGAAGTGCTCAAACTTAGGCAATTTAATAGTTTTCTAAATCCTAATGGAAATATGCAAAACCTTCTCCTTGCCAATTTTGAATGCGATGTTATGCAAGATAATTCCCCGTGAGTGGAGGAAGATGCGTCGTTTCACCCAGCTTTGGATATGTCTTTTGATTTATCAGATTCTGCTCAAATTAACTTTCCCGTTAATAAGAAGAAAGTATACAACTTTTGGCGAACCGATTTTCATAGTATTTATCAAGAGATTGTTGTTATTGATTGGGCTTTTTTAGAAACGGGCGATAATGTTAGCGATGTGTGTAATGCTTTTTATTCGACTTTACATGGTGCTTTCGACAAATGCGTACCTCTCCGCGGGGGTCGAAATAGTAAGTTTATTTATTCAAGGTGGTATTTCAATGAAATAATTAAAAATATTAGGCTTAAGAGCAAATTGCGCAAAAAATATAGAAGAACGCATTCTGATTCAGATTTAAGCGCTTTTAAAGATTTACGAGCTTCAGTAAAGTTGCAAATAAGGGGAGCATATTCACGCTATATGGCCGAGGTTGAGGATGGCATATGTCAGGGTCCTACAAGATTCTGATCCTTGATTGGCTCTAGAAGAGGTTCAAGCAGGATATCGAGCAACATGCATAAAGATGATTCTTTTTATAACAATCCGAAATCGATCGTCGATGCTTTCATCGATCATTTTCGTATCGTTTTTATTGATTCTTCCAACTTTAAGTTGAATGGGGATAGTTTTTTTATAAATGTTTTGTCGATGTATCTTTTTCAAAAAAGGAAGTGCTTACCGCGCTTAAGTTATTAAAAAATAAATTAACGTCTGGGTTTGATATGGTACCAAGTTTTTTATTAAAAGATTGCAGTACCGTTCTGTTTAAATATCTGCTCTATTTAGTTAATTCAATTTTAAGAACAGCTGCATTTCCTTCTAAGTATAAATTGGCAAGGGTATATCCCATATTCAAAAGTGGAGATACGTCTGACATCGCCAATTACAGACCGGTATCACTGCTGTCCAGCATAGCAAAGGTGTTCGAAGCAGCACTGCATAGACGCATTTACTCCTCGGTAAGCAGTATTGTTTCGACGGTTCAACATAGCTTCGTCTCCAAGAGGTCAACTATAACAAATCTCTGTATCTTTTCCCAATATCTTTCGGAGGCATTGGATAGTCGAATCTAGGTGGACGTCATTTAAATATGGGTAAAGCCTTCGATCGCACTGGCCACGGATATCTGGAAAAACATTGTCCTTAGTCGAAGACATTCTCCATTCGTTTATTGGCCAGACCTAAGACAGTGTACATAGGCCGTCGCATCATATTTGTTCTAAGAAATGGGACTACAAATGTGCTGATGTATTTGATACTAAGTCTAGGTACTAGAAAAGACATATGTTATAACAAAAAGGAGCTATCAGTTCTATTATTTAAGAGTTTTTGCATAGATGTTCATCACATCGCTTCTCTTCTCGTGCATAATAATGGCATGTTATTAGATATTCCTCTCTCTGGGTAGACTTCATAAATTCTAAACGAATTTCAGAAATCGTTTATGATTGCGGCCCACGTTCAAGTAAGTCATCACAAGCATATGGTGAGCACTTACTTAATACATCAGCAACATTTAAAGCTCTTCAATTAATTGTAATAATATCTGATATTTCAGCGTTGTAATATCTAGTGTTGAATATTATGTTATATGGTTTTGCTCTATTCAAGGCTAACCTGTTTGCAGAAAACCACAACACTGCTAAAAATATCATTCATAAATGACGCCGTAGACCCTAAATTACCCCGCCTCCAAAATACTAATATTATCTGTGTAAGAAAGGAGTGCTTGGCACATAAGATATCTGTGGATATCACACATACATATACACTCCGCGCAACATGAATAGGACCACCCGACTTGTTGCAAGCTTTCGGTGGTTTGAAAAACAATTCATTTACTAAAAATACAATGCAAGTTTGTAATGGCAAATAATACGCATTATTGCGCAATAGTGCCTACGTTATGCATTGGCTGACGTAAGTACCACACACATATAAAATGCACCGCGCCGGTTGGATACGACCAGTATTTAATAGTAAGCTACCGGATGAGTGTCGAGTTACAACGTGTATCCGGATAAACAAACATCTGTAATTAAGGGTATTGTGCAACGATGGGACGACAGAAGTGCTTAAGTATGGAAGAAATTGGAAAAATTAAAGCGTTCCATCAAGAAGGGTATTCCTCAAGGGCTACTGCAAAGAAAATAAGTCGATCACACCAGGTTGTGAACAATTTTATTAGGGATCCCGAGAATTATGGAAAACGTTTTAAAGGGCGAACAACATCCGTTACACCTAAGGGAGAACGTCGAGCCATATTACGCGAAGCATCGAATTCGGCATTAACGGCAGGACAAATCGCGAATAACGTTGGAACGAATGCATCGGTAAGAACTGTACAGAAGTTACTGAAGACCTGTCCGAATTTAAAACGTTTCAAAATTAAACGACGGCCTCCTTTAAGGGAATTTCAGCGCACTGCACGTCTTCAGTTTGCTCAAGCAAAAATGGGGTGGACAAGAGAATGGCAAACTGTTATTTTCAGTGACGAGAAGAAGTTTAATTTAGATGGCCCGGATGGGTTTTCTTATTATTTCCACGATTTACGTAAAGATGAAGTGATTCAGTCACGAAGGCGAGCCGATGTTGGTTCAGTCATGGTATGGGGAGCTGTTTCCTATAACGGACCTGTTGATTTAGTGATAGTGAAGGGCAGACAGAATTCGGAAAAGTACGTCCAGCTGCTGCAACAGGTGAAAGACAAATTTTCCAACGTTAATTCACACCGCGCGCATTGTTCGACGCTGGTTTCAAGAACAAGGCATGGAGGTTCTCGATTGGCCATCGCTCTCCCCCGACCTGAACATCATAGAAAATGTTTGGGGATGGTTGTCGCGTAAATTGTACTCCAATGCTACCCAATTCAGTTGCGCTGACGAACTAGAGCAGGCGCTGAAACGAAGTTGGGCGGAACTTCCCGTTGACTACTTGAGAACCCTGTATAATTCCATTCCATCCCGACTATTTGAGGTTATAAGAAATAATGGCAAAAGTACTCATTATTGAACAATAAAGTATTTTGTTATTGCAAACGAATCTTTTATTTTGTAGATTGGTCGTATTCAAGTGGCGTTTAATTACTCTACTTATTGTCATTAGTAACGTACATTTGCACTGACTTTTACAAAAATTATATTTGGTACCTACATACATCTTTTTATCAACCCTCTTATTTTCGAAAATAACAATTCCAGCGCGCTACCATGTTTATACCAACTACAAATGTCATATATGCAGTTGGTCCTATTCATGTTGCGCGGAGTGTATGTACAACGGAGAAAATGGGATCCAATATGCTCCCCTGAGGAATATCCATCGCGCAAAGAATTGTCTCAGATTCAGGTATATTGCCATGCTATTTAATGACTACCTTTTACTACCTGTTCATTAAATAGCTTTTCAGCCATTTCTTCGTTGTTCCTTGAATACCAAACTTTTCAAATTAAGTAAGTAGTATCGAACGATCTAACAAATCATAGGCTTTCGAAAGATCTAGAAATATTTCTAATGCTACGTTAGAATTTTTTGAATTTATTACGATGGCTTGAATAAACACATACAAAGCAGTTACAGTCGATTTATAGTTAATATATTCATGTTGAAAACCACTTAAAATATTAGATGATTCCATCAATTTCATCAACCTATTATTCTTGGTAGCAAGGTAATGGGTCTGTAATTTTGTAGTCTTGAATTTCCTATTTTGTACTCGCGTCTAATAATTGACAACATTAATTATTCTGGAAATATACTGTACTTAAAGGAGTTATTTATTATGTAACACAGAATCTCAGCCAGTTCTTTAATGCAAAATTTAAACAAACTAGTTGGAATTTCATCAGTACCTCTTGTATGCTTACGATTGAGTTGTTTTACAGAATATTTTACATTTCCTGATATCACAGAGAAAGGGTACATTACCGCGTCATTCGCAATTATACTTCTATCAAAAGCATCATAGTCCAGACATGATATTGTTTTCAAAATGTTTGGAGTTGTGTTGGTTAAGTATAATTATTACAATCACTGGCGGCATTTTCAAGATCATTTGCCATACGACTTTTATTAATATGTCATATGCATTTTATTTTATTGTCAGACCTCTTAACCTTATTCTCATAATATTTACGTCTCTAAGATCATTGTATTTCCTTTTTGTGATAATATACAATTCTTTGAAGTTATAAAGGAAACTAGATAGCGTATATAAAATATCGAGATCACGTTTGCATTTATTTCCTCATTAAGTGGAATTCTTTTCTAATTGGTTCGAATCTGTACTTTTTTTCAAGAGAAAAGCTTCATTAAATAATTTAGAAAATATTGGTATAAAGGTATTCCCAAATTTATTTATTCATTCATATTTTGCACAACAGAATTTTTTCCATTAATAGGACACAACCAATCATACATATGTACATATAAATGTGTTCAAGAAGAACAAATAGTAAATATAAAATTTCCTGAATCATAACTGAACATAATAATTCTTTACCCGTAAGTACCTGACTAAAGAAAAAAATATATATAAAAGTACAGAACCAAGCAGAGAAAAAGTGAAAACCAAGCAATTCCCCCTACTTGTCCTCAATTGCTAGTCTGGGTAAAGCTCCCACGGAGTCATTGTGAATGTCCTCTGTACAAAATATTTTATTAAAATTACTGCACATTATATATTTGTATAGAGGCGACTTTAATATTACATTAGTTCTAGAAGGCGAACAGACAAATACAGTGTGATAACGAACCGATAATCGAGAAATGAGAAAATTTATTTCTTGAAGGAGTGAAGGACAATCGAGGTTATTATGTATAAGTTTATATAAAAATATTAAACCAGTAGAAATACGTCTGTCTTCTAGGGAGGTGACACCAAATCGTTCCAACTGGCCAATACCTTGTGCTAGATAAAAGCTATCAAATCGAAAGGAGAGATATTTTAAAAACTGTTGTTGCACAGCTTCCAAGATGTTCTTATGGACATAATAGTAAGGATGCCACACCAAAATCGCATATTCAAATTTCGATCTAACCAGTGAAAAATACAGAGTCTTCATTGCTTGTATAGAAGTAAACGCTCTACAATTGTGTATAACAAAACTCAATGACTTTCGGGCAGATAAAGCGACGTTTTCGATGTGGCTGAAATGTGAGTTTCTCATCAAACAAAACGCCAAGATCTTCGACTAGATTAGTATTTGTTAATAAAGTAGCACGCAATGAATTGTCGTACCGAATTGGGTTGAGCGTCCTTGTGTATGTTATAGATAAATTCAACTGTAAACAGTTACTTTCGCACAATTCATTAATTATATTTAGTTGATTTTGCAAGAAGACAACGTGATAAATAAAAGCGACTATAGAAAAATACTATTACCTCATTGTACGAGGGAGCGTTTTTATATTCGCGGAATGAGCGGGTTGTAGAGGGGTGAGTAGGCGCATTGGGGGCGTGGCCTGTGCAGCGACTCATGATTAGTATAAATACGAAGTTTCATTGTTATTAGACAGTTAGTCTTTGAGCTATCGTCAACCAAGTAACATAATCAGGAGTGAAAAGTGAAATATGGAAAAAATCGAATATCGTGCCGTTATAAAGTTCCTTACCAGGCAAGGAAAATCAGTCGCGACCATAATGAATGAGATGTCATTGGTTTACGGCGACTCTTGTCCAGGAAAAACCATGGTGTACAAGTGGCATAGTTTATTTAAACAAGGAAGGGAATCCCTTGAAGACGACCCGAGGCCGGGCAGGAGCATTGAGGTGACCACGCCAGCACTTATCCAAAAAGTTGAACAAATTGTACTCGAAGATGCTCGACTAAAGAAGAAACAACTCGCAGAAATGGTTGGAGTATCCGATACAACAATTTTTAAAATCCTACACGATCATCTAGGCATGTCTAAGGTCAGTGCAAGATGGGTGCCGAGAATGCTCACGCCGCCGCAAAAACAACAGCGCGTAGAGTGTTCGCGTGCATTTTTGGACCTCTGTAATGAAGACAAGGATGGTGTATTGAGTGGAATTGTTACTGGAGACGAAACTTAGGTTCATCATTATGAACCTGAGTCCAAACAAGGCTCCATGCAGTGGCATAAAAAGGGCACAGCACCTCCCAAGAAATTTAAAGTGTCACAATCAGCTGGGAAACTCATGGCAACGGTATTTTGGGACTCGGAAAGAATATTGTTGACTGATTATAAAGATAAAGGTGTTTCTATAACCGGAGAATATTACGCTTCAATATTAGAGCGACTAAAAGAAGCCATTAAAGAGAAAAGACGGGGAAAATTGACAAAAGGTGTTCTGCTTTTGCACGACAACCCGCCCGTCCACAAGAGCCGCGTTGCGTTAGCTGCCCTGCATAAGGTGGGTTTCGAAATTGTGAATCACCCACCCTACAGCCCAGACCTGGCCCCGAGTGATTATTACCTGTTTCCGAAAATAAAAAAAGAGCTGCGGGGTAAAAAATTTACTGCCGATGCTGACGTTTGGACTGGTGCAGAGAACGGCAGCATTGGGAAGCAGAATGGCATAATGTCGTATTCAGCGACGAATCGCGATTCTGCCTAGGCAAGCATGATGGCCGTCAGAGGGTAAGACGCCGTCGTGGAGAGCGACGTGATATTGGATTTGCTGTTGAGAGGCGTGTGCACAGGACTGTTGGAGTAATGGTTTGGGGGCTATTGCATATGGAAGCCGATCACCTCTTCTGTTTATTCGGGGCAGTATGACAGCTGCGCGTTATGTTGATGGCGTCCTACAAACCATTTTATTGCCTTATCTAGATGGCCGTCCACACGTCCTTTTTCAGCAAGACAACGCGCGTCCACATATTGCTCGTCTTCCTATGGACTTTCTACGAGAAGCTGGCGTTAATGTTTTGCCGTGGCCACCCCGTTCACCGGATTTAAATCCCATCGAACATGTGTGGGACATAATGGGGAGAAGACTGACCAATTTGAACCATCCTCCACAAACTCTGGCACAGTTAATCCACCAAGTTCAAGTTGCTTGGAACGAGGTGCCACAAGCAGACATCGACCATCTTATTTTGTCGATGCCTAGACGTGTACAGGAGTGTCTACAGCTACGGGGTCGCCAAACACATTATTGATTTTTTTTCAAATTAATGTTAATAAAATTTCTTGGAAATCTGATCGTTTCATTCTTGACTTAACCTTATCACATTACCAAAAAATCACGTCCAGGAAACTATTCCTTCTAGGTGTAACACTTCTAATGTCATTGAGTATACATATATATATATATATATATATATATATATATATATATTAGAATGTGAGTAGTCAATAATCTGCACCATTTGCGAACGAATACAGTAAACATATTCGATTCGAAATGACGTTCAATATTTAATAATAAATTTCATAAAAATATTAAGTACAATATAATAAAATTTCATTTTTATGAGAGCAATGTTTGGAAATCTCAAGCCCTTGACCTTCTAATGAGTAGCCGTTACTGGAAAATATGAATAAAAATATCAAAACAGTTTCGGTAGCAGCTATTTGTTAAATAAATAGCAGACACGTAATTATTACTAATATATTTGTGAAATGTTTGTTCGGTAAAACATTAATAATGTGTGATTATGTCTGATATATCACTAATCTTTAGATAAGATTACTTTTTACTTGTCATGTCTTCTAAGTATATTCTTATTTTTGTTTGTCGATATCATAGTATGGTATAAGGAATGACTTTCATAAATACACATATTTGTCAAATCATTGTGAATATGTAATTACGGGTTGTCACATTATGTTGAAATTGCATTATATTTCACAAAAATAGGTGGAAGTGAATCATAAAATTTTAGAAGGTACTCAGGCAATGTTACGAAAACGACAATAATTTGGTTATACAAAAATTAAGGAATTTAAGAAAACAGAGCAGTTCAGAAAAAACAATATAAATGATATATTTATGAACAAATGAACACATTATCGATCTATTAAACGATACCAAACAACATATTATTGTTTGTCAATAAATAATATAACGGGAAGAGAAACAAAATAAAATCGAAGCACGACCTTAAAAAAACAAGATTAAAAAGGAAACAGAAAATATAAAATCCTAAATAAAAACGAAGAAGAAAATAGAGAGAAGAATGTTTACATAATAAGTTGCTGCAAAAATTTAATTCATGTGTTTGTGAAGATAACTATTCGTGTTTTCTGGGCCTCAGTTTCGATGGTGACTTTGTCTGTGGAGGACATTAGGAGTGTGGCAATTAAATAACGAGACGTGTGAGAAATTTTATTTATTGCAAATAAACTTATATTTAACTTTTATCTCCTTCAACACGCTCTCCTCCCCTATCTATACACCGCTATATACGTGTCTTCCATTGTTCAAGACAATCCTGTAGTTCATCAGTTGCTAGCCTCCACAACAACTATGCCGTTCTTGCTTTCACATATTCAACATCCTGGAAATATGTTCCCTTTGATGCACTTTTCACTCTTAGGAACAGGTAGAAGTCACATGGTGCGAAATCTGGAGAATACGGAGGATGATCGAGCACAGCAATGCTCTTGTTGCTAAAAATTGCTTCACAGGTAGCGCATTGTGAGCTGGTGAGTTGTCCTGATGCAGAATTCATGAATCGTTCTTCCACAAATCCAGTGTTTTTTCCTTACTCTCTCCCTCAGCTGGATTAAGACTAATTTGTAGTATTTTCGATTAACGGTTTGACCCTCAGTCACCCAATTAGTCATGATAACACCCCTGATATCGAAAAAACGATCAGCATTTCCTTTAATTTCCACTTGCTCATTCGGGCTTCTTGTCTGTCTTATCTTTCGCGCATATGATATAATAGTATCACCAAACACCTCCTTTAACATCTGTAGTCATTGTGTGGGGGATTTTTTTAATTTGACAAGGTATTTCAGGTTAATTCGGTGCTCCATATTTATGTCAACCACTATCGCGGCATTACTAAGTAACAGTGTTCTCTACAATTACAGCTCGAAAGTAAACTAAAGCAGACAGAGGGACGAAACTACGTATTGTTGCTTGGGTCAACGGGGCTTATTAAAGTCAATGACATTCCAATTACAGCCTCATCCGATACGGCTGCGTGGTGGAAGGAGCGCAGTCTCGTCATTTAATTGCCATACCTCCTATTATCCTTTCTTTTAGGATTACACGACCGCTTAAAATAGAGGGCATTCTCGTCTTCTCAAGGTATCTATCACAAAATTTTTAATGTTATTATTAAATACTCTCTTTTTATATAGAACCATGGCTACAGCTATTTGTTTGTTTTTGATTGATTTTGAAAATATCCTTTATAAATCGTCCAAGTCGAGTCCATCAATTTTCTCGGCGGGTACGCGTATTGACCATTTCCGAGCTGTTTCTTCAGGAATTCCTTCTGTATGCATATTTATCAGTCTTTCTAAAGATTTTAATATGAGAGATAATAGCTTAATTGGTATATACGACTTGGGATTATGATTCAATACTCTACCTTTCGGTAAGTAGACGATACCAATCTTTTGCCGATGTTAATTCATGATTTGACTACTTGAGATAATATTTAAAATAGCGCCCAAGTAATATGTTTACTGGAACTTCAAAATTATTTGAAATGGTGCTAACAACGCAAAAAATTTACCGCATTTCCCTTGAGTTAGCTATTGCACCAATAAAAAGTGATCTTCACATTCCTATTCTTTTATGATGGTATATTTATAATCTATTGTCAAAGGATATCATTGGCATATTTTCAGTTGTTTTAGATATAATAAATATCTAAAATAAAATAATAAAAATAATATGTACAGTTAGTTCACGCACAAAATTATACAATAATATAACGGGTGTTTTTTTTTAGAGGTATAGAACTTTGAAATGGAATAAAACAAATATGATTTTTTTAAATTGACATGAAATTTACTTTATTCGAAAGATAATCTTCTGGCATTATAATTTAAATATGACTTCTGGCATATGACCGCCACGGGTGGCTCTGACGTAGTCTAATCTGGAGGGCCAATTTTCGATGACTTTTTCCAACATTTGTGGCCGTATATCGGCAATAACGCGGCGAATGTTGTCCTCCAAGTGGTCAATCGTTTCGGGCTTATCGGCGTAGACTAGCGACTTCACATATCCCCACAGTAAATAGTCAAGCGGCGTTAAATCGCACGATCTTGGAGGCCAATTCACGGGTCCGAAACGTGAAACTATGCGGTTACCAAGCGTTTTCTTCAATAAATCAATTGTGGCACGAGCTGTGTGACATGCTGCGCTGTCTTGTTGAAACCACAACTCCTGCACATCATGATTGTTCAATTGAAGAACGAAAAAGTTAGTAATCATGGCTCTATAGCGGTCACCATTGACTGTAACGTTCTGGCCAGCTTCGTTTTTAAAGAAGTACGGATCAATTATTCCACCAGCCCATAAAGCACACCAAACAGTCAGTTTTTCTGGATATAACGGTGTCTCAACATACACTTGAGGATTATCATCACTCCAAATACGGCAGTTTTGTTTATTGACTTATCCATTCAACCAAAAGTGAGCTTCATCACTAAACAAAATCCGATTATGAAAATCGGGATCAACGGCAATCATGTTTTGGGCCCATTCACCGAATCTACGCCTTGCTAGGTGATCGTGTGGCTTCAATTCTTGCACGAGTTGGATTTTGTAAGCACGCAAACCTAGATCTTTCCGCAAAATCTTCCATAAAGTGAATGGACACATATCCAATTCCTGTGCACGATGGCGGATAGACTGATTCGGGTCTTCCTCTACGCTACGCTCTACAGCAGCAATGACTTCTTCTGTACGCACTGTACGACGTTTCTCTGGATGTGTGTTATCATTTAGAGTATACGTGGTGCGAAAACGTTCCATAGTTAATCAAATTAATTGCTCTGATGGACGATTATGTTGACCGTAATATTGACGTAGTGCGCGATACGTATTTCGAACAGAACCATGATTTTCAAAATAAATTTGCACAATTTGCAAGCGTTGTTGGCACTTTCCAAATAACGACAATAGAACACACAAAAAAATAATTGAAATAAATTTCACATCGTAATAAACTTCAGCTTACGACTGAATACTAATTACTGTAAACACTAAACTGTGGGTAATTTTTATGGAGCCTGTGGTTGATTAACTTATTCACTTAAGGTTGATATATAACCGCTTTCCACATTAATTTTTGTATTCTGTATACGTATTATGACAACTAAGTTGTCATCATCAGCAGATAATTAAACAGCGTCGCACTTGAAAAACTACGCCAAACACCCGCTCGAAACAAATTCCGTACACGATCTGTACCGTCGAAAGCCAAAATGAACATACGCTGTGCGTTTTGGCTTCCAATGGTTTACATTTACTGTAAACCGTCACTGCACGCTTATCTAGGTTTAAGAACATTCTGTTTCGCTTACATCCGGCATTAATTAAATTCAATTTCTTTTGTAAAAATACGTAATCTGACTGAGAAGTTACATTGTAGTAGTTTTCCATATCATCTGCATAAGCCAAAACATTGGAGCCCAGAATTTCAAGGTCATTTAAGTATATGTTAGATAATAGAGGATCTAAATTTGAACCTTATGCCACACCCGAGGAGACGGTGAAGGAATCATATGTAAAACCATTATACTGGATACAGCAAGATCTTTTGTAAATGCACGATGCTACTAATTGCACAACATTGGGGAAAGAACCAAATTACTCAACTTGTGAAGAGTGATACTGTGTCAAACGCTTGCCTAAAGCCTGTATATAACGGGTGTTTTTGTCAGAGCTTGAGAACTTAAAATGACAGAACAAGACAGAAATATTGTTGAAATGAATTTTTTTTTTATTATAATCTGGTAGATAATTTCATGGCATTTATTTTTTAAATATGATTTCCGGCATATGTCCGCCGCGGTTACGAGTTACATGGTCCATTCGATCAGTCCAATTTTTGACTACTTTTTCCAGTAAACCTGGCCGTATGCCGTCAATTGTGACTTGAATATTGGCTTCCAATGCTCCAAGAGTTGCCGGTTTGTCGGCATGACTTAACATAGCACCATAAAAAGTAATCCAGAGGCGTTAAATCACATGAACGAGGGGGCCAGTGAACAGGACCACTTTTGGAAAACTTGTCACCAAACTGATTTTGCAATAAATCGATTATTAAGTGCGCTGTATGGCAAGTTGCGCCGTCTTGTAGGAACTAAATGTCAACACAGGAACAGGACAACTTCTGGAAATAAAGTTGTCACAAAATTGATTTTGTAAAAAATCGATTGTTAAGCATGGCAAGTTGCGTCGTCTTGTTGGCAAAAAATGTCGTCGATGTTTAGCTGATTAATTTTTGGAAACAAAAATTCAGTCAGCATGGCTCGACAGCGCTCTCCATTGACCGTAACGGCAGCTCCTTCCTCATTTCTAAAGAAAGAAGGACCAATGACGCCGCCAGCGTGTAAACCGCACCAACAGTCAATTTTAATGGATGTAATGGTAATTCGTTAACGGCTTGAGGATTGGCATCGCTCCAAATAGGGCAATTTTGCTTATTGACATAGCCATTTAACCAGAAATGAGTTTCATCACTACACACAATTCTTTGATAAAAATGCTCATCTTCGGCCAGTTTCAAATGAGCCCAATCAGCAAAAATGCGACGCAAACGATAGGCATTTGGCTTCAATTCTTGCACGAGCTATAGTTTATAGGCACGTAAGCCAAAATCCATACGTAAAATTTTCCACGTAGTCGAAGGACACAGACCAACAAGTTGAAAATGTCGACGAATCGACATTTCAGCGTTTTCTTCAATACTTCGCGCTACAGCAGCAATATTCTCTTCGGTACGCGCATTTCTTTGTCTTGTTGATTGTTTTGAATCGAAAAGAGTAAAATTAGTGCGAAAACGATTAAAAACTGCACGAATTGCTTGCTCACTAGGCCGATTATGTTGACCGTAAAATGGACCAAGTGCTCTATGAACTTCGCGAACAGATTTATTTTTTACAAAGTAAATTTCCACAATTCAGAAGCGTTGTTCTGACGTTAAACGATTCATGATAACTTGTCAAACCTTACTGAACAGAAATGTCAACACAGTTTGACATTATCAGCTGTCAAACCATAATTATCGATATCGAAACTTCTCATCCAGCTTAAAAAACACCCATTATAACGCCAACTTGTTGTTTATCAATAGATTCACTAACGTAGTAAGGTTTGTAATTTTAGATCTAGTGGAAACGTATAAGTATCAAATAGTAATATAACTATAAAGAAAAGGAGCAAATGTATTTATAAGTACACTTAGAATACATAGAGGTGAGAAATTTTATCCAAATTTAAACAAATGCGATTCCGAAAAGTTAGCTGACCAGCATATTGTTTTATGTTATTCGACGAGGGAGCCAGAAATATTAGTCTTCGTTTTGCGTAAATGCAAACAAAAATCTGTTTATGTTAAAGAATTTCAGGATATCACCAGCTAAAAACCGAAAAATATAATAAGGCTTCGATGGGCTTGCTTTCACATTGACTAGAAATGGACGGACAATATCGAATGTGAATAAATTCTCTGCTAGACTAAAACTGCTTTAAAACATAATTAATCAATTAGTTATTTAGTTATAATTTTTCATTACATCTTGTAATATAGGTATGTACTTACAAATATAAAGGTTTACCGATTTTGTTAGCGAAAACATACACTTGAAAGAAACAATAAAATTAAATAAAAATGTGATAATATAGAGGTCATAGCTTTCCTAATGCGCATGTATGAGACATCTACATTATATTTATAAATATCTCATCTAATCTGTATATATAAGTATACTTATATAGATTCTGAACACATAAAAAATATTTTATTGAAGTTCACGTGATTGTTAGTGTTACGAAGTCTGTCAATATGATATCTGTATCAGAATTCCTCGGTGGTGTAATTTTCTTAGTGGTTTTATTTTTACTTTTTGTGAAATGGCGCCAAAATTACTGGGCTAGAAGGAATGTTCCGTATATTAATACCACCTCGATATTTGGTAATGTAGCAAATCCTTTTAAGCCAAAACATAACCTTGCTATTGACATGAAAAGAAGTTACGACGAATTGAAAAGACGTGGGCATAAACATGGAGGCATATATTTCTTTACGGAACCAATTTATGTCCCAGTTGATAATGACTTAGTTAAGTGCATTTTGGCCACTGACTTTCAACATTTTGTTAGCCGTGGAATTTCTGTGGACGACGAGAAGGATCCTGTAGGTGGAACTCTATTCAATTTAGATGGGGCAAAGTGGAGGAACATGCGAGTCAAATTAACGCCAACGTTCACGTCTGGTAAAATGAAAATGATGTTTCAAACTTTACTGGATTGTGGTACTCCTCTGATAGAACATATAGAAACGTTGAGTAAGAGTAACGCGGATTTAGATATTAAAGAAATTCTTGCTTGCTACACGACAGACATTATTGGTTCTTGCGCTTTTGGTTTAGAATGCAACAGTTTCAAAGATCCGGACGCCGAATTTAGAAAGCAAGGGCGTAGAGCATTAATACCGTCTTTTAAAGACATGGTACAACAATTTTTAATATTCGTTGCTCCCTGGTTGCAAAAATTATTGTCTATGAAATTTTTGCCATTAGATATGGAAACATTTTTCATAAATGTTGTAAGAAATGTTATAGATTATAGAAAAAGTAACAACATTAAACGTAATGATTTTATTCAATTATTTATTGAGATGCAAGAAAAGGCAAGAGCTAATAAAACTGAAGCCTTAACAATTGAGCAAATAACTTCTCAATGTTTCCTATTCTTCATAGCTGGTTTTGAAACTTCCTCTACCACCATGACATTCTGTCTTCATGAATTAGCATTCAATCAAGACATTCAAGATAAATTGAGAGAAGAAGTCCGAGAAACACTAAAGAAGAATGATGGTGTATTAACTTATGATAGTGTAATGGGAATGAAATACATGGACAAAGTTGTAAACGGTAAGGATAAAGTATCGTATTACATTTCATTGCAATTTTCAAATACTAAACATAATTTCAAAGAAAAGCTAACAAAATTTTGTAGTATTCTGTTATTAATATAGTTTCTAGTTTTACAAAATCAAACAGAGGCGACGTTTTCATTAAGAAAGATGTACGTAAATGCTTTTAACTTATTTCAGCAAAGGTGGATGAAATTTTTAAAATTTGGAACTGTTAACATGATTCACGAAAACTCTATATAAAAATATAATGACTTTCTTTATAGAAATTGCGGATATCTCTAAAAGTATAATGCAATCTTAAAATGAAAAATACAATGCTAGAAATATGTAATAAATTATGTAGTCATATATATAAAGCACATAAAAAATATTTTTCCGATTCATACGATATTTTCCAAGTACCAAGTATATGGCACAATAACTCGTAGTTGATTGATTTATATTTTTATATTATTTTAAATTGAGATGAAATACATCTCCGTTTAATGTTTAAATAACTTAGTGTATATGCAATAATTATGCATCTTTCATTTCATATAAAACATTTACTGCAATCAAACAAGAAGTTTGCATTATAGAATCTACTAATACTTTTATTGTTTTAACATAGAGACGAGGGTGGTCCCAGAAGTACCCGATCCAACAAAGAAAACACAAAAATTTTGGAAAGAAATATATTTATTTTTCAACATAATCTCCTTTCAGCTCTATACACTTTTCCCAGCGATGTTCAATAAGTTCAATACTCTTTTTATAATGAGAACTGTCTTGCTCCTCAAAATAGCCATTAACTGCCGACATCAAAATCTTTGACCACTGAGCCATTTTTTCAAGTTTTGGAACAGAAAATAACCCGAGGGGGCTAAATCTGGCGAACAGGGTGCATGAGGTAGCAATTCAAATTTTAATTCATTAATTTTGACCATTGCAATAACGGATTTTTGAGCTGGTGTCTTTCTTCCAAATGCGGCCGTTTTTGCTTGATTTTTTCGCTTAAACGTTGCAATAAGTTCACATAATACTCGCCCTTGATAGTTTTACCTTTTTTCAAGATAGTTTTTACTCGAGTGTGAACAAACGCGGCACCCATCTTGCACACAGCATGTCTCATGTCCAAATTTTCAGATAATATGCTATGCTTGCTAGCTCGTACACTGTCAGCCGACGATCATCCAGTACCGCTTTGTGGATTTTCTTCAGCATTTCTGTAGTAGTCACTTCATTTGGTCGACCACTGCGATGCTCGTCTTGACAGTTCGTACGGCCTCTTTTAAACTCTGCTACCCAATATTTCACTGTTGTAAACGAAGGAGCAGACTCACCCAGAGTAGCATCCAGTTCAGCTTTCATATCGGTTGAGCTGAGGCCTTTCAAATAAAAGTATTGTATCACGTAACGATGACCAATTTTCTCCATTTGTACAAATTCACTGAAAACGTTCACTATTGATGGCTGCCAAACAAATACTAAACAATGTGGCGTCTTCAAACTTGAAACATATGCTTTATAGAACGTGTATACTTTCTAATACACTGGTATTTTTCAAACAACACCGCCACCTCTAGGTCAGGCCGGTACTTGCGGGACCACAGTCGTATTTGAATTGAATGAATTTGCTAAATCTAGTGACGTAAAGTTATATAAAAAAGTGAAAAATTTAACCACTTCTTTAACGCTTTAATGCTGTAACTTCTTTAGTTGAATTTGATGGAGCCTGTGGTTGATTGACTTGATCAATAAGGTTGATATATAACCCCTTTCCACATTAACTTTTGTAAATTCTGTATACGTTTCGACAACCAAGTTGTCATCATCAGCAGATAATTTCAAAGTGTTGCACCTGGTGAAAAAAAAAACAATTGTACGAAAAATACACCGCTCAAAACCAAGATGTACACTAATGTATGTAAATGTACATCTTGGTTTTGAGCGGTGTGGATCGCGTACGGAGTTTGATTTTGGTACAATTGTTTTTTCGCCGTGTTTTACCAGGTGCTTTGAAATTATCTGCTGATGATGACAACTTGGTTGTCGAAATGCGTATACAGAATTTACAAAAGTTAATGTGGAAAGGGGTTATATATCAACCTTATTGATCAACTGTAACTTCTTTGGTAATTTTGATGGAGCCTGTGGTTGATAACTTAGTCACTTATGGTTGATATATTTTCACATTAATTTTCTTATTGCGTATATGTATTTCGGAAAGAATCAATGGATTAGTTAGGAAGGTTAACATAAGAAAAACAATCCGGGATACCACATGTCTGTCACTTCAAAGTAATCGAGACAAGCAATTTATATGATTACTTTTCACCGTTTTACCAAAAATTTGAATAGTTTTTTTAAAGAGCGCGGTTTTCAAGTTACATTTCGGTCCACTAATTCCATCAAATCTCTTTTAGGAAATGCAAAAGACAAAGTCGAGGACAACAAAAAATCGAGAATTTACGAAATTAAATATCTAGATTGCAGTAAACAATATACGACTCAACAAAACGATCGATAGAAACCCGGTATAAAGAACATATTGCTCACATAAAATTCAATCGGCCAGACATTGTTGTTGTAAAATAATCATAGTGTAACCTCGGATTCTTTATATTTAGTAAAAAATATGTGTAATTATCGCGAATTAGATACGTATGAAAGCATGTACATTCTGAAGAGTAAAGGCCATGCGTTGAACACTGATTTGGATCCAAACCATAACTCATCTCTCTTTGACCTCTTATACAATAGACAAGGGAGGGCGCAATAAACGCATGCGGATACTTTTCTTTTGAAATAGTTTAAGACTAGAATTCAATTTCTGTTAAAATTATGTGAAATGAATATACACTTGAACTACGGTACAGATCGTGTACGGAATTTGTTTCGTACGGGTTTTTGCCGCAGTTTTTCAGGTGCGACACTGTTTAATTATCAGCTATTTAATTCAGCAATTTAATTATCTGTTGTTGAAATACGTATACGGAATAAGAAAATTAATGTGGAAAGGGGTTACATATCAATCTTAAGTGATTAAATTTAAATGTAATTTTGTTATTTTATTTTGTATTGAACTTTGTCTAGAATTTCTCTAAAGTCGTTTTCATTTTGAAACAAATGATGAAAATACATTTAATCAATTTTATTTTAATAAAAATTTTTCTTTATGAGTAAACTACGTTTTATCAATATTTCTCTTGGAGAGCGAATAGCAACATGAAATGTTATCTACAGTTTATTCACTTCAATAAGGTTAATATATAACCCCTTAAATTAACTATTTGAAATTTAAATTTCGACAACCAAGTAAAAATAAAATCAAAGTGTCGCACCTGGTAAAACACGGCGAAAAAATTGTATACTCCGTACGCGATCCGCATCGTTGAAAACCAAGATGTGCACTGTGACAGTGCACATCTTGGTTTTCAACGGAGTATATTTTTCCAACTTGGTTGTCGAAATACGTATACAGAATTTACAAATAGTTAATTGTGGAAAGGGGTTATATATTAACCTTATTGATCAAGTCAATAAACCACAGGCTCCATCAAATTCAACTTTAAGAAATTTAAATAAAAATGCTAAGTTTGAGTTTCAACCACGAATAAACTACCATTATTTTAGAAAGTAGAAGAAGGAGATACGTTCTTATTATTTTCAAAAAATTTTTTTTGATCAATTGAGCGGTTGGGTTAAAAATCCATACTTGGATGCACAGATGAAGGGAATGGACGACCGACAAACCAAAATTATAGTAGATATCTTGACTAAGACAATACTTTCATGTCTTCTACCGCCACTCAAAAATAAAAAATTGCAAGTAGTTATTTTTTTCGATAAACTTTTCGTTAGTGGCTGTCAAAAAAAGAATCCCACCCAAAACAATCTTTTGCGTTATTTGGGAGTGTTTAGACACGAAAACTTATAAAAGTAACAAACCTTCCTACACTATTCTTGAAGGCCATAAAAGCCGAAAGTCCTAAGAAGTTGTTAAGTCATTACGACAAAAGAGGTAATTGTAAAACTCTATTCTCGGAGGAAAAAATCTTTGCCATAGAGGAGCAATTTAATTCGTAGAATGGTAGGGTGTAGCCCTGAATATTTTCATAAAATTTTAATTTTACGAATTAAATTTTGTTGGTTTATATTATTACTAAAGCGTTAAGGCGTTCTTGCTTCATGGTATCTCTTATATATAGTTTTATACATTTAAGACTAGGAAAACATCGTTCAACGGTAGGCAGTGGTGTCCGCACGATAATTTTTAATAAATTAACGATTTTCGCTAAATATATCACTAAAAAACATGAGTAAAAATATCAATTTCATCAAATTAAATATAGCATGTTTCAAAAAGAATACACATATTACAAAGTATAATATTATTTTATCCAAACTATCGATCGCTGAGCCTCGGCTCGGCTATTGGAGAAACGAATACATAGTCTAGCTTATTTAATAGCCGCTAGATGTCAGTTGTCTTCTGTTTTTCTTGGTAACCGTCATATGTTTAAAATGGCTACTCCACAGCAGAAATCATTTTGTGTTCTCGAGTTTGCGAAGTGCAATTCCGTAATTACAGTGCAAAGACGTTTCAGGTTGAGCTACCAAATTGAGCCTCCGAATGGGTGAAACATTCGCAGATGGTATCGACAGTTTGAAGATACAGGATGTGTATGTAAAGGAAAGAGTCGTGTTTCTGAAGAAAATGTTGCACGAATTCAAACTGCTTTCCAACGTAATCCTTCAAAATCAAGTCGTCGTGCCAGTCGGGAGTTACATCTGCCTGCAACAACAATTTGGTGTGTTTTACGACGTCGGTTGGTTATGAAGCCGTACAAGTACAGTTGCTACAAGCTTTGCGTCCTGATGACAAACGGAAACGTTTGCCATTTTGTAACGAGATTCATGATGCTATTGACAATGATAACACTTTCGTACAACGCATCGTGTTCAGTGATGAAGCGACTTTCTATTTTAGTAGTCTGGTAAACAAACACAATGTTCGAATTTGTGGTCTACAGAACCGACATGCAACCATTGAACATGTATGAGATTCGCTTAAAATCAATGTGTTTTGTGCGAAATCCCGATCATCTGTTTACGGCTTATTCTTCTTTGATGGAAACACGGATAACGAAGACAACTTCATTTTTCAACAAGACGGGGCACCCCCTCACTGGAGTCGCCAAGTGCGTGAATATCTGGATGAAACTCTTGGAATTGGTCGTCAAGGAGCTGGCGACTTTGACACTCTGTGACTTCTTCCTGTGGGATTTCGTCAAAGACAACGTTTATGTACCACCACTCCCACAGAACCTGGAAGAGTTCAAGAATAGGATCCGTAATACCATACCATCAGTGGCGAAGGACATGTTTGCCCGAGTATAGGAGGAATTTGAGTATCGATGTGATATTGTTCGTGTCGCTGATGGAGGACATATTGAACATCTGTAATATAAACTTGAGATGTTCGTAAATATGTATGTAAAGTTTCATATTCGTATGTCTTAAAGTTTAATAAATATATGCATTCGAAATACGTATATTCTTTTTGAAACACACATAGCAGACATACATAGTTATTACTAATATATTTGTGTAATGTTTGTTTATTAACAAATTAATGATGTATGATTATGATAATTAATATATCACTAATCTTTAGATTACTTTTCACATGTCATGCCTTTCAAATATATTTTTTTGGAGATATCATGGCTTATTATAAAGGAATGACTTTTATACATAGACATATTTGTCGAATCATTGTGAATATGTAATTATGGGTTATCACATTATGTTGAGATTGCATTATATTTCACAAAAATAAATGGAAATCAATCATGAAATTGTAGATAGTATTTACACATCCAAATTTTAACTACTACAATTTAGGTGTATAAATACGTTCCTAGAAAACGAGGTCAGCAAGTTAATATCGTTGCCTTGCTCTATAAATAGAATGTCTAGTATGAAGTACGTCCTATGCATGTAGTTTTGGAAGATAGGTATTTATTTCTTCATACATATTTTATAGTTCCATAAATTTTATGAATATATTCACCAGTTTTAGACAGCGACTTCGGTGTAGATTAAAAACCATTAGATAGTGACATAACTACAGAAAAAGGAACGAAAGTTATAAACGCACTTGAAATACAGAGAGATAAGAAATTTTATCCAAATCTAAGCAAATTCGATCTCGAAAAGTTTGCTGAAGAAAACAAATCGAAACAACCGGCGTATAGTTTTACATTCTTTAGAGGGACCAAGAATTATTGTTTTGATTAAATACAAACAAAAACCTTAATATGTTGCTAATGAATTTCAGGGTATCACTAGCCAAAAACCGAAATATAACAAGGCTTCAATGCGCTAGCTTTCATACTAACGAAATATGAACACATAATGTTGATTCTCTGATAGAATAAAACTGCTTTAAAACATAATTAATGAATTAGTTATTTAGTTATAATTTTTCATTACGTCTTGTAATATGATATGTACCAGGTTGTTCAATAAGTTTTGTCGTTCGATAAGAAAAACACAATTTTATGGTTTGAAATACATTTTATTATTCAACATAACCGCACTGAACTTCAATACACTTGTTCCAGTGATTTTCTAATTTATGGGTACCATTCCTGAAGTGAGAATCCGGAAAACTGTTGAAATAGGTTTCCACGGCTGCTATTATCTCTTAGTTCGATGAAAATCGTTTGAATTTTTTGAAGCGCGAGAACAATCAGAAGTCAGAACAAGCTAAGTCTGGCGAATAGAGAAGATATTGTAATAATTCGTGCTTTAATTCACTGATTTTTGCGATGGTTTTTTTGAGCTGTGTGAGTTTGGTGGTAATCCACGAACAAAATTCCTTTTGTATTCCAAAAAATTATTATTAGCACCTTCTTGGCTGATTTCTGGATCCTAACACGCTTCGGAGCCGAAGTACCGGGTTCATACCACTCCTTAGCCTCTTGTTTTGATTGACGATCATAGTGGTAGACTCAGGTGTCATGCATAGTGATGAAATGATGCACAAAATCGTTTTTATTCTTTCTCAAACGCTCCAAATGTTGCTGAGAAAGTCACATTTGAATGTGTTTTGGTTCTATTTTGCACATAGCTTTCTGAAACCCAAAGCTTTAGCCAAAATATTGCTCAGACAACGTGATGAGATGCCTAAGGCTTTTACTGAATCTCTTTCGGTTAATTGACGTTAATCTTCCAAAACCATATCCTGTATTTTTACTGCGATTTCTGGTGTTGATGAACTTTTTGGATGTGTTTCACGTGGATTGTTTACCACGTTTAAATTCCGTCCAAAAATCGACACTTCTTAACTCCTACATTTAAAAATGTATAATATTTAATTCACCTAAAAATAAGGGAAAAATATTTAAATAATGAGAAAAATATTTAAGTGATGAGGTTAATTGTTTTGAAGAATCAGATATATCAATGTTCGTAATACTATGTTTTTCATTTTGTGTATTTAATAGTCTATTACTTTTATTGTATTACTATTTTATTTTATTAAGTCGATTTGTGCTTAAGGAGGTTGTTAGTAAAATTATATCGTCTTTCTATTATATGTGTCTTGGATTCGATAGCAATTTTATTCATAAAAATCATAAATGCTGACAATAATAATAATAATAATAATAATAATAATAATAATAATTTCTGTCCAACAGAAAATTCTAAATAAGACAAAAAATTTTGCACTACTGTAATAATAAAATTGACAAAAAATAAACATACTAAATTAATGAGAAAGACAAAACATTATCAAATAATAAATCGGCATTTTCTGATGCGTGAAACAACGGAGTTTTACATAAAATGTTAATTCTCGGTGTTGGGAGGGCAAAACTTGAATGGTATCTGGAGCAATCCGTGGCATTGACTAATTTAATCAAAATAGTAACATTGGTAAATCAATGAATTACATTGATTTACCAATGTTACTATTTTTTTACTAATGTAATGTTACTATTACCAATGTTACTATTTTGATTATCCATTTTTGGTGGTAAATTTGCTACATAATTGTGTAGAAAATTTACCACCAATAATGGACTCCTTTTCCACCTTCGCGGCTTTACCGCGGCACGGCATTTGACCCTGTAATGTTAGATAAATGCTCGTTGATTGAGGAATGTTACCGCAAGATTCTTCGTAGAATTTCTTTCTTCAATAATATACTTGCCGGTGTAATAAAGAGTTTAAACAGTTGTCCTTCCTTCTAAATATTACAGCGCAATATTTAGATGTTTCTAAATTAAGTTTTCTAGTAAGACTAAGTTTTGAATAGTATCTAAATTATTTTGTAGAAACTCTAAATCAGTTGCATGATTCTTAATGTCCTCATGTATTTTAATATCATCTGCATAAGCTAATACATTACATTTAAGAGATGTTATTAGACCATTAATAAATAAATTCAACAAAAGCGGACCAAGGCTCGAACACTGGGGGGCTCCAGATATCGAATACGTATTTATTATCCAAAATTATTGTCGTAATTGTGGTTTGTGGAAACTATTTTGGTAAGAATTCCTGCTTTCCGATGAAGCTTGAGCTTCCAACCTCATGCTAATCGGGCATGTGTCCTCACCTTTAGACCATGGAGAACGGTGATATTTGAACCTCTTAAAGTGTCATAAATTGGATTTTGGAATCAAATATTAGATGAAACCCATAGTTTTAATTGCATATAATTATGCACTTTTACGATGCTAAACTGAAAAATTCTAATTGACCTGCTTTCTACACGATGTATATAATTTCTTCGAAAAAATTTTCGGATTATTCATTCATGCATTATGATGCTTAATTATCGTCTTATTCAGGCATTATAATAAGTGCAGTAATAATAGAAGCAGCTTCAACGTTACTATTGTTATTATTTTAAAACAGCATGTATAAATATTTACTGATTTTGTTAACAAAAATATATACTTTTCAGAAACTAAAAAAATAAATAAAGTTGTGATAATACAGAGGTCATAGTTTTCCTAATGCACACATATGAAATATTTGCATTATATTTGCAAATATCTCATCTAATCTATACAAATAAGTATATTTATACAGACCTGAATAAATCGGAGTTATTTCGTTATAGTTCGCGCGATTGTAAGAATGTTAAGAAGTCCATCAATATGATATTTTCATCAGAATTCCGCGGTGTTGTAATTTTCTTAGTGGTTTTAGTTTTACTGTATGTGAAATGGTGCCAAAATTACTGGGGTAGAAGGAATGTTCCGTATATTAATCCCATCTCGATATTTGGTAATGTAGCAAATCCTTTTAAACCAAAACATAACATTGCTATTGACGTGAAAAGGAGCTATGATGAGTTGAAAAGACGTGGGCACAAACATGGAGGCATATATTTCTTTACGCAGCCAATCTATGTCCCAGTTGATAATGACTTAGTTAAGTGCATTTTGTCCACTGATTTTCAACATTTTATTGACCGTGGGATTCCTGTGGATGACGAGAAAGATCCTGTATCCGGAAATCTGTTCAATTTAGAAGGGGCAAAATGGAGGAACATGCGAGTCAAATTAACGCCAACTTTCACGTCTGGTAAAATGAAAATGATGTTTCAAACTTTACTAGATTGTGGAACT
>JAVIWB010000564.1:0-160669 GCA_031893035.1 Dermolepida albohirtum | reverse complement strand
ACTAATCGTCATGAGTGTGGCTACCTGTCATGTGACCTAAATTCAATATTTAAAACCTCGTGGATATGAAAATATTAAACTAAACATTGAAATCTATTAAAGTAACATCTAATATGGTAATAATTTAGAGTAAATTTGATAATAGTATTTGCAATAAATGCATTGCATTGCATTTAGTGGCACGCCATAAATACTACTGAGACAATAAAATATTCACTACACTTTTGATAATAATATCGATAATGATGGAATTACTATTCCTAATAATTCTTGTTTAGTGAGTGTTAGTTAACATATGTTGTATGGTTCAGTGAAATTTTTACTGAAGTTTATTTTATTCTACAAAATATGTCACAGGTTTAGAAATATGCACCTGTGCTCTGATTATGGTCAGAATAGTAATTTCATTAATACACTTCGTTTATTCCTAACGAATAAAATATATTATTCGCTTTTTAAAAGTATGCTTGTATTTCTAAATAAAAGCCTTGTAAACCTTTAATATATTGATTAAAATAAAACTATTTGCATTATAAAACAGTAGCAATATAGTCTGCGAAACGATTTGCAACTCCGCATATATGGATTATTATGGACACATTAAGGATTGATATCCTTAATAGAGAACTGCTTTAGCCGCCGCCAAATGTGTATGCTTATTTGCGATTAATCTTTCTGCCACTAGAGGATGTTTTTAACGTACTCGTATACACTTTATGTATAAATCTGGTTTTAAGGATTGATATCCTTAATAGAGAACTGCTTTAGCCGCCGCCAAATGTGTATGCTTATTTGCGATTAATCTTTCTGCCACTAGAGGATGTTTTTAACGTACTCGTATACACTTTATGTATAAATCTGGTTATGGTAGAAAGGAATTATTATTATTATTATATATTATTGTGAGAGTAAAAAAATATACGTAGTGTGAACACATTGTAACAGTGCGCGTAATTTTTTGGATAGAATATTTCATTCAAAAAAGATGTTGCTTATTTGGTATTTCCAAATGTAAATGTATTATTATAATTCTCAGAAGGGAGGCCTTAATACTTTATGGTATTTATATTAATTTAATTTAAGTATATTATGTGTATTTTCCCTCAATGTATTATTAATGTAGTTTTCAAAAACGATCTAATTATACAAGGGATATAAATGCACTGTATAGTCGGAATACATTTATATTTGTGTTGCAGATTTAATTTTAAGAGAGTAATAAGTGTTAATTCTTTAAATACAGCTCATATTCCTTTTAGATAGACTTATTGTACCTATTAATTATTAAGTGTATATATTTGTATTTTCCTTAATGTAATCTCGGAAACGTTTTATTGATATATTTATGGCTGTTATGTTATGTTTTCCTATTTTGTATATTATCAGGTTCATTTTAAAAAGTGTTTAATTTATATAATCCTATACTTTTAATTTTAGGTATTAATATTGTATTTTTGTAAATGTAATCCCAGAAAAGTTTTAATTTTACCGTTTAGTTATTGAATCGATTCACATTCACTTAGAAGTAATAACCCAGGTGAGCAGAAGAGGATCATCCCTTGTTTTTAGAATGCGCGACAGAATTTGGTAATTTTACAAATATTCTGAGAATTTGAACAAGAGTTAGTGGTGTTTGAGAACTCACAAGAAAGAGTTGGACCTAAGAGCTTAAGAAGATAGTTAAGCTTCAGAGCAGATAAGGAAGAGATATTTAAACCAGAGTGTATGTGAGCCGTCTGATACAAAGCGTATCGGTCAATTTTTTACTAAAAGGTAATAGTGCGAGTCAATAGTCCCACTATTACTTTATGGTAAAATATATATATTTGTGTTTGTGTATGTGTATGTATAGGTTCTTGCAAGTGGATATCGATTAAAACTATTCAAGGGCGAATAATTAGGAATGCGAATCAACGCATTGGCAAAATAATAATCAAAAATAAACGTCCGAAGAGAAGACCACCTGCAGTTGAAAAAAAGTGCATATATATTTATAAACATACAATATATAAAAATAAGGTAAAAATTGTCTGTGTATTGTTAATTTTGTTCTGTTTTCTTTCTTATTATTTATAAGAAACCTCTCCTAAAACGATTCTGATTCTCGTTCAGCACGTAAATATTTTATCTTTCCCAGCCATTCAAATAAAACGGGTGTTTATATGTGTGCATGAGAATTATTATCCAGTTTACTAACCGGTGCACTATGTTAAAATGTAATAAATTGTTACATCACCCCAGGTCCTTGTATTTTTATCGTTATTATTTCTCTCATTATTATTTAAAGCGCCTAGCAAAATGTAATGATATATATCAGTGGCGGCTCGTGAGTATTTGACATGGTGAGGCAGATAGAATAATAAATATTCAAAATTGTTTACAATTGATTAATAAACTCTATATACCTACTACATATAAAAACAGTTTATATATATTTATATATATATATAGGGCTTCCAGTACAAACAGGGCTGCCAGACGTGAACTGAGCCCTATATCGCGCCCCATTCGATTTTTAGGGGAAAACGAAGTTTCAAAGCAAACCCTTGTGAAACGAAAATAAATATTCTAAAAAATCAAACAAATTCTAAAAACATTAATCGAAAATAAGAACTGATCTTTGCACTTCTTTAAAAATAAAAAATAAATACATTCCTATTATAATATAAAATTTAATAATATAACAAATATATACATACAGCACGACCATCATATCCTTGGACAAAAATCTACTGCGCATCGTAGGCGTGCCGGGTGGTACACTCCGAGTCATCGGTAAGCTGTTTGTGTCCTCAGTGTGCTTATGATCGTTGCGTGGTTAAGTTGTTAAGTTACGGTTAGTCAAAGTGAGTAATTGAGGTCTTGCATTATAATTGGTTATTATTTGTTTTATTTATTATAATTAATAATGTCCAACTTAGGAGGTGGGAAAAGGACTGCATTCACAAACCCGTGAAGTCGTGTTTAATGTTTTTTAAGTTTTTAAAGACAATTTCAGATAACTGAAACAGACATAAGAAATCGTACAAAAAGCGAATTAAAGGAATACGTAGCAAGAGCAACTGGTGTTTCAATAGTTCTGTCTATAATATTTTAAAGAGGGGAACGAATATCAAGCAGTACCAGAACGAAATGAGAAAGAGAACACAGAACAACTACCAGTTTTCAAATCGCCAAAAAGGAAAAGATCGAGGAAATGTTTAGTAATGGATTCAATAGACGACATTGACCTATACCAAATAAAACATATTATTTATAATTTCCACAAGACAAATAATCAGCGGATTACTATTAAAAATTTACTACAAAAACTTAAAGAAGATATAAATTTCGGGCGGCCGAGAATCCTTAAGAAAAATTATAAAGAAGCTTGGTTTTAGATTCTGTGCTACACAAAACAATCGCAAGATATTACAAGAAAAACCAGATATCAGAAACATTCGTACAAATTTTTTACGAAAAATAGATGTGTATATCGACGGCAAAATCGTCCAACTATTTATATGGATGAATCCTATATTCATAGCGGCCATACAAAATCGAAAAGTTGGACAGACAAGTCAAGAAATGGTTATTTTCGACAATCTCCAAGGGCCAGCGTTTAATTATGTTGCACGCTGGAGGTGATAACCATGGATTTGTAGAAAACGCTTTGTTACTTTTTAAATCCGGAACAAAATCCGGTGATTACCATCACGAAATGAATTTCGAAAATTACCAAAAATGGCTCGTTGAAAAACTAATACCAAATTTACCAAAAAATTCAGTACTAGTTATTGACAATGCTCCATACCACAATGTTCAGATAAATCCAGCGCCTAATTCTAATGCAAACAAGCAAAAAATGTTACACTGGTTGACCGAAAAGGTATTGCCTGTACATCTGATATGACGAAAGCCCAGTTATATATGTTAATAAAATATAATAAACAACAACACTTACGATATAAAATAGACGCAATTTTGGAGGCACACGGTCATACAACTTTACGATTGCCTCCGTATCACCCTGAACTAAATCCAACTTTACGATTTTATGGCATCACAAAATGTCACATTTAAATTAGAGGACGCTAAAAGGCTAGCGGAAGAAAAATTTAAAAGCATTACAGTAAATGACTAACAAACTCACAAAGAATAAGTCGAAGATGAATATAAACAAAATGAAGTTTTTATGGATGTTCTTACAGAGTCACTAATTATAAACGTGGGTGCTGATACATCTGACAGTGATTTTGGTTTCAGCGATGACAGAATAACTTAGTAATCATTGCTTTGTGAATGTGTTTTATTAGAATTTATTATGTAATTATGTAATCATTTTGAAATAAAGCTATTTGCTTCTAATTACTGGGTATTATTAAAAAATTTTGTAATTACATTATCTACCTAATCATATTAAGATTTACTTTCATAGTACATCCTCAATAGAACACTATTAAATAACACTTAGCAGCCTCATTAATTAATAATTTACATTCCATTTGGACCAGTATAACATATATTAATAAATAAAAATTTTCTAAATTCTTATTCTTGGCGTCGCGTAGTACAAAATAAAACCGCGCCTTTCTGTTGGGAATGTACCTAATCACCGAAGCGAGCGACACACTGGCGACTGAGTACGAGTAATACCGAAAGTGTGCGCAGATTTTTCTAAGGATATGATGGTCTTGCTGTATATATGTATATATATAATCAACAACAATCCAATAACAAAATTTCAAAATTACATGCAAAATGAAAATATTTTAAAATACAGAGAATTTCCTTTATTGGCATTGCACGTAGAATTACATTTAATAGATTTTACTTCTTGTATAGCAAAGGTATCCACCGGTTTTTTGTGTTAGCAAAATAATCAATTACATCATTATAAAATCGTTCATCCCTCGTCATCGTTTTAACCAATTCCTTTTCGATTGCAATTAGTGCACAGTTACTAAGTCTTTGTTGTCCAATTGTATTTCTAACATACGATTTTATACGTTTCAATGTGGAAAAACTTCGCTCAACGGACGCGGAAGTTACCCATATGGTAACTACTATACTTAGCAATTTAAAAAGTTCTGGCATACAGATGGCTAACTTTTGTTCGTGCATAAATCTTAACATTTCACATGGTGTTTTAGAATTACCAAGGAGTTGCATGTCACTATAAATAACAGCTAATTCATTTTTTAATTGAATTTGATCAAAAAATTTATATTGTTCAAACAAATTATTTAAGAGCCTCTGAGGAAATGCCTTCGAATATTCTTCAAATTTACTTTCTGTTAATAAATCAAAAAAAGCAAGTTTTTCTAAATCAATAAATCTAATTTCAATTTGACTAATAAACGTATCTAGAATTTCGAAAAATAATTTTCTATAATTTTGTTTAGTATCTGGAACGTTATCAATTCTACGCCTTTTATGTGCAACAGATTCGTCAGACATCGAATTTTCGTATACAGTACTAAAATATGTATCACACTCCCGAAATTCTCTAAACTTATCAACAAAAAACGTAATTATTATTATTATTATTGAAATTTCTGTTAGACTTACCGTGTATTGTAAGAGATTTTGATAAACCAGGGTTTGGTCTTGGAAGGTTTTTGACATATAATTGATCTTCTACCGATAGAACGAACGTATTTCTTATTAAAAAATCTACAATGTCTTGTGTATTTCTTACATTTTCTAAATCCATATTCACAATTTTTAAATCACTGAAAATATCACTAAACAAATATTAAAATATTTAACCTAACTTTGTTATTCCCCAAGTTTAACTGCTGTAATTTGCGATTCGGGCCGAGAATGTCAGCCTCGAGTATATTCGGTAGTTCGGCGATTGTGATTCGATGAGAGGCTCAGTTCAAATAGGCTTCAGGCTAAATAATACATACATACATACATTGATATCTAAATAATATCTACTTGAAACTATAAAAATACTCCTGTTAAAACTTAAAACATATTATTTGCGTGGAGGAAATATTGAGAAACTGTACAAGAAGAATGTAAACCTTTAGACATCTTTATATCATTAAATAAATACTTAATTTATCCTATTAATAATGCTTTCTATATTATTAAAAAATTCAAAAATCTCACAATAAAGTTAGAAAAATCTATTAACTTTTTGAATATTTTTTTCTTCTTTGTTATCTTAATTATGTAGCTAATACTTTACTGTAATTTCCATAGAAATTGAGAATTTTTTTGACTGCTGTAGTACGCTATAAATTTTCAATGAGAGGCAATGAGTGGCCGGGCCTCAAATATTCGTGTTTAGTAGGGATATACATAGATCAAGCATGAAGTTGGTCGGGGCAAGTATACGCGCTCGTACATTCGCACGGAATTAAAATGAAATGATAAATTTGTACTTTGTTTGTAATGCCGGTTTATTTAAAACTATTTTCTTATTTTTTATAAGATAAATTCTGAATAAAAGATGATAATTAATTTATAAAGAATTTTAAAAGTATACATATTATTCTTGTTATAATTCCAAGATTTAGATGGTGAGGCACTGCCTCCAGTCCCTGCCTCACCTGACCAGCCGCCACTGTTTCCATCGCTGAATTTTTTAAACCACCGCCGTAATGTGCGCTCATTACACGTGGTTTCACCGAACGTCTGATTAATTTCTCGCGTTGCTGCAGCTGCATTTAATCCCTTTTTAAATTGAAAGAGGTAAATTGCCCGAATATCTCTTGCCGACAGCATTTCCATAGGCGAGACAAGGATAGGTGTATTAATCTTTCCAAGAAATAGAACAGGTACACACTTCAAAATAAATACCCTTTTCTACGAATACAATAATAATTTTCACCAAAAACATACACGTCTTCACACAGGTGCGATTCAATTCAGACTGAAGGAAAAAACGGACATTACATTTGTAACAACCTGATAGATGATATAGCCAAATTATCACGTTTCCGTATCTAAATTTTTCCCCAAATTTTTCTTTTCCTTTGTCTTCTTTTATTCTCATTTTTTTCTTATTCAATTAACATTCCACAAAGCACTGTAATATCCGTGCATATATATTCTGCCATTTAAAAATTCGACTAGATACAAAATTAACATACAGAGTACCTTTACCACTCGACTAGTACTACTGTACTAGTATCGTGTCACCGAACTTGCAGACTTACATAGATGACGAAACTTCATATTTTTTTGTCGGATATAATTATTAATTGCAAGTCACATATTACATTGAGTCGTTACACTAGTCAAGAATTTATAATGCATCAATTGTTAGTGAATTTTATTGTTCTTATGTATATATTCCATCACTGTAACTGTTTGTTGGATTAGGCGGTATTTCAACATATTATCAGTAACGCTCTAGTAACTAAAATTAATTGCTTTAAGCGTTCAGGTGTTGACTTTTTATTATTTGAAAACACACAATATTGTTATATATTTTCACAACATTGTTATATATTTTCTAAATCGTTCTATTTAATGTGCGGGCTAGCTACGTTCTTTGATAAATAAGCAAACGCATAATAACAAATTATACACTTGTAAATAACTTTTTGAAACTAAATCCTATAAGTTGTACAGAAATGTGATATGCTGTTATTATTTACTTTTTCTCTTCAAGGTCAAATTTCCATTTTGCTTCGGAAAGTCAGAGAATATCGCGATTCGTTTAAAATATGAAATATACTTATCAATATGTGAATGTTTATATACAAAAATATTTATTTTTTCAGAGGTCTAGATGATATGGCCAGTACGCAATGCATAGCTTTGTTAAAATCTCTGTCGCAGGGTGGAAGAACAATTATATGTTCAGTACATACACCTAGTGCAAAATTATTTGCACAATTCGATCAAGCTTACGTCTTATCACAAGGCATGTGCGTATACCAAGGCTACGGGCCAAACGTTGTTGATTACTTGTCAAATATCGGATTAGTTTGTCCCATTCACTACAATCCTGCAGACTTTAGTATGTACAATTCATATGTTGACAGATAAATTGCAAAATTTAGTTGGGGTTGATCTGGTACGTAGACTTTCGCGGTCGTAGTCCATACTATCTTCTTCTGGGCTTCCGGGCTGGAACCGCGTCACAGTTTCAGTGCGACAGACAGTAGCAGTAGTTGAGCCCTGAAGATGTCCCATACGAGTGGGTACTAAACGTCGGCAGTTATACCAGTGACGTGGTTCCAGACTGGAAGCCTAGAAGAAGTTAGTTGGGGTTGTTTTATTTTGATGTTATTTTGGTAGCATAAAGATAAACATGTAAGAAAGAAGTGACTAAATTTTAAAGTAAAAAGTACCAAAGTTTTTTTAAGAATGTTTCAGTAATACTTTATTCTTGGCATGAAATCCATTGAATATTCTCTAAGGGCTTCTACTTCAAATTATTTGTGGTTTATGCCAAAGAACTTCTAAAGTGCACAAAAGCAATGTAGAAAATTTTTTCATAGTTTGTCTATAACGCCTGGCACACGTTTCATGAAGGTCTTAGGATCCCGGATTTCAACCTTTATAAGAAAATCTAAAGAAGTGTTCAATAGATGAGGATAGACCTGCTTTGATTTTGTGAAAAAGGGAGATTAGCTGAATCATTTCCTGAACATAATGCTAAGCCATTTGTAACGAACTTCTTCGTTTCAATGTAAATGACTCGAATAAGTGCGCGAACATTAACTTGAATAGGCTAGTATATTTTCAAGAAAATGCGTTGAAAGTTTCACGTGAAAACTGCGTGGTGTTTTTTATATTCCTCTGCATGCGCCGCCAACTACGTCATAATTCTTGAATGACTTGGTCTCAGTAACATAAAAGATTTCGATTGAGAAATGCGATGATTTGACTGCAGAGTGACTTTTCAAAACTTGTTAACACTTTCGCCATAGTGAGTATACCGCTGACTTCATTCATTTTTTAAAAGTATACTATTAAATCCGTCAGATAGATATTGTAAGTTTTTACGAGTACAATCACTTAAAGGAAACTCTTTGTTACTTTTGTGTTGATATGGAGAAAAAAGAATTTCGTGCGTTATTTATTATTGTATTAAATATTATGATGAATCTCTTGTTTTTCATAAAATGGTTTACTTAAACTTCGTTTACAGGTAACTCCTCTAGAAATGATTAATAAAGTTCATATTATAATGAAGAATGTCCGTCCAATAAAAGTGTGGTAAGATAGTTAATACCGTAAACATCCTAACCTAATAGGAACACAAATTTTTGCATCACATCTAAATATGAAAAAGCTAAAATATACCATGCGATGGATGCTACGTTTACTAATTGCTGAGCAAATACAGCGTTGTAAATGGAACTTGGATACATCACCAGAGACAAAAATACAGTCAAAACAATAGATTTCATCTGCTGAATATGTTCAGAAGAGGACAAAAATTGTCTTTTTTTGATCAATAAAATTATAGCCACAATTTTTCGGGATTCCAAATGCGTAATCTTTATCGACTATTTATAGATGAGAAGTACAAAGTGGCCAATGCTATACTGCTATTTCGATGCCGAACTAAAGAAAAACGACCGCATTTATTCAGAAAAACGATTTTGTTCCACCAGAATAAGGCACCATGTCTAAATTAGTTGAATTATTGTACGATTTGCTACCTCATTCACAAGCTTGCTGTGATCGTTTTTTTTTGCTTCCAAACTTATAAAAATAACTGAAGGAGTTACGGCACAAATAATGATGTGTTAGTCGCAACATATATTTTGACGAGCTTCCAAAAGATTATTTTGTACATTGGAAAATAAAATATATGTATATTTCACCCTAAAATAAATATTTTATTGAAGAGACACTCTAGATTGATCACTTTCTCCAGTGGTTGAAGGCTTAAACGTAGCCACTGATGCTCGCCTCTCATCTATTTCGCCTCCTGCATTGAAAGTGTCTGAGCACAAGTTTGTAAATAAAAGACGTTTTTTCTTCTCGTCATCTCATCCACTAGTAAAGGGTGCCTCCCGTCAGACCGAGAGATGATCGTACAATTTCAGTAGAATAATTTGTTTGGTTTTTCTGGAAATCGTCTATTGTTATATTCTTTATTTCATGTATTTTTGGTATATTTGTTTCATCCGTATTAAATGAGCGAGTTAATTCCCGGCTTTACCAGAAGACAGACCACAAAATTCTACTACAGAAGCTAGAGTATTACTGAAAGAGAGGTCTCCTATTACAACTATTACGATCTCATCTCTCAGATAGAACGTAAATAGCAGAATGGAAAGAAACGTGATCCACAATAAGAACTACTGAAGTTGGAGTACCACAGTGTTCGATCTTGGGACCATTGCTGGTATAGTTTTCATAAATAATTTATCCAGCTATCTAAATGAAGCACAAATGTGCTTCTACGCAGATAACACTACCGTCCTAGTAAAAGACGAATGTGAGAAAAGATTGATTATAGATTCAAATATAGCTATAGAAAAGGCCAATCCGTGGTTTCCTGCAAATGAAGTAAAACTGAATAATAACAAAACACAACAACATCTGATTTTAACAACACAACTTCAAAGAGAGGTGATTGAGAAATTTCTTGCTATGCATATGGATGAAGGATTTAAATGGAATTTGCTGCGATAAAAGAATAAAAGTTATAGTAACATGCCAGGAAGTTATATTTACCTACCATTCCTTCATTGTCACCTTTCCTATGGCATCTTCTTCTGGGGAACATCCTCTGCAGCGGAACGGATATTCACCCTGCAAAAAAGGACAGCATGAAATACATCTGGCCTCTAATATTATGATTCATGCAGACGATACTTCAAGCAACATACACTACCGGTCATATTTATTTGCCCACCCCAATTTTATGTGTTTCCTGAAATACGGATTATCTTTCGAAAAATCTGTATTATAACTATTCAACAATATTATTAGTGGAAGTAATGCCATATGAATTTCTACGAAAATCTTAAATTGTTTATGATATATCGTAAAGGTGTCATAAATTGGAAAAATACCATAAATATTATATAAGCTACTCCCTACAGTATTAACAGTTTTACCTGCATTTCCGAAAGGTATTACCAATATTGTGTTATTGTACTAACTAATTACAATATCAGGATGTGTTATTCAAAAAGGAAAATAAATTTTATGTCAGTCATCGTTCATCTTTTGTTGCGAAATCAGTGAAATAGAGAGTTATTGTGAATATTGTAATGCAATGCCGAAGACGAAGGAATTATCTGTTGAAGTGCGTGCTATGATAATTGCTTATCATCGTGCGGGAAAAAGTAATCGCGAAATTGCAAAAGAATTACGATTAAATCGCAGAACCGTTGATTATAACGTTAAAAAATTTTAAGAAAGTGGTACATTTTCCAACAAAAGAAGATCTGGACGACGCAAAGCGACGACATCTGCAGATGACCGGATAAGTAGACGCGATAGACGAAAAACAGCACCATAAATTGCTGCTGAAATGAATAGAGCGCGTGCTAAACCAATTAGTGTGTCCACGGTACAGAGAAGGTTAAGGCAAGCGACTACGAAAGCAAAACAAGACTAAATTGGGCTAAAGAACATAAGAATTGGACGATTGATCAGTGGAATAATGTGTTGTGGACAGACGAATCGAAGTTTGAACTTTTCGGTAGTAAAAGGCGAATATTCGTAAGAAGATCCGCAGGAGAAAGAGTACTGCCCGAATGTATTGCGCCTACCGTAAAACATGGAGGAGGTTCAGTAATGATTTGGGGGTGCTTTGGTGGAAGATCTGTAGGCGATCTCGTCAAAATTGAGGGAATCCTAAGAAAAGAAGGCTACAAGGAAATTTTAGAAAATAACGCTCTTCCTTCAGGACTAAGGATTCTTGGCGAAAACTTTGTATTTCAACAGGACAACGATCCGAAACACACTTCTAGATTGTGTGGCGATTACTTGCGTCAACTAGAAGAGCAAGGGCAATACATATGTACATATATACACAGCCCTAAAGTATATACACGAAAACCGGCCACAATACAGAAAGTACGGCGAAAAATACACCTACTACATACGACATGGTAATGATCTGTCTATTCCCAAATACCGTATTGTAACAACACAAACGAATACGCACTATTAGGACATCAAACTATATAACCACTTACCTCAGCAATTGATGAAGATTCGCAAGAGAAACTAAAGAGGCACTCATTGAGAAAGAATTCTACACATGAGAGGAATACTTGATCTATAATATTTAATTTGAATTGTCGTATTAAATGTCTATTTGTACCTGTATGTTCTGTTTGTAATATAGATATATGACATATATGATAATAAAAATCTATCTATAGCGATTCGTAACAAAGCTTGATTGAATATATCTATGAAGCATATTCATTCTGTATGCCACTATGAAAATACATCGTAATAATAAAAGTGCTTGCTTGTTCTCTGGCAAATGATTCTCACTGCTCCAGTTCTTGGAAGTACTGTTATTTATGCTACGTAGACAATAATTACAAAAAAATTAACAAACAAAATTAATAACACGAAGAAACTCACAAACATTCGCCACGCCAATATCAATCATAAAATGGTGAACAGTTTTGTCGGTACAATAGTTGTAAATTAAATAACTTAATCAATCATTTTTAATCTCACCGTAGCTGACTAATACAAAGTAAATCTAAAAAATAAAACAATAACATTTAAAAATTTTGATTTTTTATCTCCAAATGTACTACTTATTTATAAAAAACAAATGGAAAACTAGTTCATACTACATTCTAATCTTGCAATTTACATGTCAAATTTTAACTTGTTTTTCTTTACGTTCGTTACAACTTTTAGCATTTTTTTTAGTTATCGAAGTTTGTAGTGGGGAATATGGAAATTTTACAGAAAAATTAGCTTCGATGGTTAATAATCAAATAACAGCTATTGAAAGTACATGTAAGAGCAGTAAAGACGACCATAGTAAAGTAGGAACTCACAAAAAGGTTAGCAATCACGAAGTATCGCTACTATTTCAATTTAAAACTATATTATTTCGAATGTGGAAGCAAATGTTGAGGGATAAGGTAACTAAGCTAAGGCAACATATAATTTTAAAGTATTTTAATCCTATGGTGTTTGTAGAACCACCTGTTGCTTAAATTTATGATGCATATTGTCCTGGGTATATTTGTAGGCTATATATTTTATGATATGGCCAACGATGCTAGCACTACAATCTACAATTTCGGATTCTTTTATTGTTGTATAGTATTTTTCTTGTATATACCATTGATGCCAATTTTATTATACTGTAAGTACTTAGTTTAGTCTGCCTTGCAAATTACCGCGGTCGTTTTCTAATATTTTTTCTTGGTTCCTGGATTGTAACCGCTAATTGATTTGCCAACGTTTTGTCTGCTTTTGAATACCGTCAGGCTGCTATTAATTTTATCGTTACTGTATTGAAACAGAAGGTCCATTAACTCAGGACAGGATCATATGGAAGTTCTTCCTGATCACTGAAGCATTGTGTTTATGGTAAATTGGTTCTGAAAGGAGGATTTTTATTGTGTAGTCGTGATCGAGATTAAGATTGTTGGAATGTTTTAACATTTTTCTGGATTCATGAATTTTGCAGTTAAAATGGGTTGCGGAATAGAATATGGATAGAATTAAATTGATTTTTGTATTCGATTACCAAATTGGGTTAAAGAAGTGCAAACCCGACTATGCGTAATCTTCTAGAACAACGTTTGTGTTCGGCAACATGAATGCTTTGTTTCGTAAATATACACACTACCACACGAGAATGGTATCCTATAAAAACCAGAGGTTTCTAAATAGTACTATGATATAGAAAGGGTTCGATAATGTGTAATGCGCTTTAAGGATTTTTTTTTGTTATGTTTAAGTAGGACTCTACTGATATGCTCAATAATACCTTGGATATAAAATAAAAGGACATTGTAAATAAAAATGCGTTGAGAAACGAAACTAAACGGTCTTAGGTTGAAGTGTTGTTTCGTGGTGCGATGGATATCTTGCCTTGATTGTTTGTTATCCATCAATGTTTTGGTTATCTGGTAATAGGTTCAGATATGCGAAAGGCGTTTTTAATTAGAAAGTTTGATGGTAAGCTTTTGTGCTGAAATGTGGTGAAAAAGAGCGCTTAGGTATGTATGGGTATGGTAAACAGAATGTTCTGACGAACTATCAGTAACTGCGCTTCAAGTTAAGAATATAAAGACATTGTTCAAGAAATAGCATCCATGTGGTCAGGCAACAAACCTAAACCAATCAAAATATTTCGGCGACAATAGAAAGCGGAGAACTCATTACTAGTACAAACACTATCAAAACTACTCCACCGTTAACACATGACTCCAGTGACCCAGAACAGCTTACACATAATACCGTCAGGAACTGATGAACCTTGAGTTTCAATACAACAATAATAAGACACAACAGCAGCCCTTAAAGGGATATGCCTTGTAACAGCACATATGTGGTTCCAGTCCGGCAGTTGAGAAGAAACTACTTAGTTTAGTATTTGTACATTATTTATTACTCAGTAATTTACCGAATACTGTAAATTTAGGCGTGTTGAAGCATAAGAGAGTTTGTTCAACTAAAAATTTATTAATTTGTTAACAGACAAAATGCATGAACTAATCAAGAATATATTCTCTATGATTGGAACAATCTCCCGTTCCAAAAAATAGGTATTTATTGTAGAGAAAATCTGTACTCTACCGTTAAGAATATATATAGCAGGTTACATCTTATCTTAACTTGCTGTTTTCTATATGTCTTATAGTTTCTGAGTTAGTGAGTCAAACAGAGATTGGGTAGTGTTGAGCTAGGTCACTAATAGATGATTAGGTAACTAAGAAAGTTACCGATAGCCTTACACTAGATCAATCTATAAACCAATAAAGTTTCATTTAAACCGGTGAGCGGTACTTATCTGTATTCTCTTGTAAGTTAAACAATACATGTACGTTTTAAAGATAAAATACTAGGAAAAACATAAAAAAGCAGCCATATAAAGAAACGCAAAAGCTGAATATTTTAAACGAAACATTACTTTCTACTTTTAGCACAAATACGTGAATTGCTATTAAAAATAATTTACGTAACAATTTAGTAATTATCGTTCATTATATTCGATAAACTCAAACACATGCTTAATAAATTTAAATACACCAATGTTATTTTTATGTTTTTAGTTCCCATTGAAGTACAATTAATAAAAAGAGAATACTTTAATCGTTGGTACAGTCTGAAAGCGTACTATATGGCGATGACGGTTTCAACAATTCCTTCCACAGTTTTTATGAGCATCTTCTTCTTATCATCGATGTACGTCATGAGTGGACAACCGATGGAAGCAGATAGAATAATTAAATTTTACATAATTTGCATACTAACAGCGTTTGTCTCGGAATCGTTGGGCCTTATCGTCTCATCAGTTCTAAATGTCGTTGTAAGTATGTCAAAACTAATCTTTTAAATCATGGGTTATCATTTAGTAAACGGAATGATATCATCGTGCTAGCAGAGCTGTATTTATGTAACCTCGTGAGTTTACGTGTTTTTATATTTGCGAATTCATTTTTTCGTAAAACTAAATTGACAGCAGCGTATTAATATTAAATTCTGTGCGACAATTTGACAAGTAGTGAGAATGGAAAAGAAAACCGAATTTTTTAAATATAAAATAATTTTTATTTTTCAATATATTCTCCTAAAAGAGCAATACATTTATTCCATCCCTTATGCCATCTCTAATATGTGATTCCCGTGTGAATACTCATTTACGAAGACGATAAGCTCGTCGTTAGACGAAAATTTCTTTCCACCTAGTACCGTTTTCAATTTTGGAAAGAGGTGGAAGTCGGTACTAATTGGGAATGCAACTTGTGGATTTTGTACATCGCAACTATGCTGGTATGCGAGGGAGCGTTGTCTTGGTGAAACAGAATTTTTTTCTTTGCCATTCCTGGCCATTTAGCACTATTCTCAACATTTAATTTTTATAGAAGTTCTGCATAATTTTGTCCGTTTATCATGGCACCTTTCTGAAGGTAATCAATGAGCAAAATGCCCTTTGAATTCCAACAAATGGATCCCATCACCTTGTTTACCGATAAAGTGGTTTTCGCTTTCTTTGGAGGTGCAGAACTACGTTCTAATCATTGTTTCGGCTGTTGTTTAGTTTCGGGTGTACTGTAGTATATCCAAGTTTCATCGCAAGTAACAAATCGCCTACAAAAATCAACAGGATTCCGCTTATAAAGGTCCAAATACTCATTGGAAATGCGCAAACGAGTGAACTTTTGATCAGTCGTAAGCAATCGAGGCACCCATCTTGCCGAAAGCTTGGAAAGGCCCAATTCTTTCGTTAAAATGTGGTGTACGCGTTCTGTTGAAATGTTTACCATATCTGCCTTCTCTCTCACTTTGAGTCGTCGATCTTGCGTAATAATATTATGGATTTTTATAATCATGGTTGATTATTGCGATGAAATTTGGATACATTACAGTACACCCGAAACTAAACAACAGTCGAAACAATGGTTAGAATGTGGTTCTGCACCTCCAAAGAAAGCGAAAACCACTTTATCGGCAAACAAAGTGATGGCATCAATTTTTTGGGATTTAAGGGGCATTTTGATTATCTTCAGAAAGGTGCCAGAATAAACGGACAATATTATGCAGAACTTCTACAAAAATTAAATGTTGGGATTCGTGCTAAACGGCTAGGAATGGCAAAGAAAAAGATTCTGTTTCACCAAGACAACGCTCCCTCGCATACCAGCACAGTTGCGATGTCCGAAATCCACGAGTTGCATTTCCAATTAGTACCGCGTGCGCCTTATTCGCCGGGTCTAGCCCCTTCCGACTTCCACCTTTTTCCAGAATTGAAAACGGCACTAGGTGGAAAGAAATTTTCGTCTAACGGCGAGCTTATCATCTTCGTAAATGAGTATTTTGCAAGCCTTCCGGAATCGTATTTTAGAGATAGCATAAGGGCATTGGAGCACCGTTGGAATAAATGTGTTGCTCTTTTAGGAGAATATATTGAAAAATAAAAATTATTTTGTATTTAAAAAATTGGTTTTTCTTTTCAATTCTCACTACTTGTCAAACTACCCTCGTATATCTCGTTAAGCTCTTTAACACCATCTAATGATCGAGTTGAATTTGTTGAAACGCTTCGTCACAAGTAACGAAACACGAGTTCGTAATTGAAGGCAAAATCCATCAATTCATCGACATATATCATTGCTAAAGATAAAGAGAATTCTCGTAAACAATATCAACTCCCAAAATGATGTTCACAGTGTTTTAGGGCAGATTAGCTTTATTTGTCAATAATCACTAATCTGTACTGTTGCACTTTGACAAGAAGTAATAGAAGAAATTCCATAAAAAAGAATTAGCGAGAAATTAAATTAATTTTAATTATCTTAAAAATGAAAAGATTTCTTTTCAATACAATTGGACATAATAATATTAGTCTGTTCTCTCTTTTCAGAATAGTATGTTCTTGGCGCCGTCTATATCGGTGCCATTCATGTTACTTGGCGTTTACGGAATGGGATTTGGTCATGTTGGTATACCTCTAGTTATGAAGATATTGATGCACTTAAGTTACCTTAGATACTCCTTGGAAGGTTCTCTTAATGCGGTAATGAGAAATAGAGGGACGATTCCTTGTCGCAAAGAAATGGATAAGATGTGTTTTGCGTACGCTGACACAAACTATTTCTTGGAAATGATGGGTTTTGAAGAAAGATCTGTATGGGTTGATGTCGGGGCTTTATTGTTCATCTATTTACTATTCCGCGTGATCTGTTACAATTTACTCAAGCAAAGACTATCTCCTTCTAAAACGTTTAGAGCCTTACAACTCATAGTCAGATTAGTTAAGTCACATGTTAGCGCATCCAGATAAAAAATTGTTAATTATTTATTTATTATATAAATAAAGTAATCGGTATTCATAGCCATAGTTTAATTATATCACCTGACATCTTATGCCTATAGTTTGGAAACATATACGAGGTGTGGCAATTAAATAGTGAAACTGGTGTGAGAAATGTTATTTATTGCAAATAAACTTATATTTAACTTTTATCCTCTTCAACGTACACTCCTACCCTATCTATACACCACTGTATACGTGTCTTCCATTGTTCAACACAATGCTGTAGTTCATCAGTTATCAGCCTCTTCAACAACTCTGCTGTTTTTGCTTTTACATGTTCAATAGACTGAAAATGTTTTCCCTTTATAATACTGATAAAGTCTCGAATTAAGTTACTTCGAAACTCAATTCGCTAATTCCTTACATATTCTTTGATCTCCTTGTATGTTCCTCCACAACTGTGCATCAGAAGTATTTATCTCTTTTTGCACATTGTTTTGTTAATGAAAACACCCTGTTTCACCACGATAATGCGTGTGCATACATGTTTCGGTGTGATACTGCAAAATTCCATGACCTAAGCTTCAAAGAGCTTTCGAATATATTATATTAGGTGGATTTGGCACTCAGAGTTTACTACTACTTCTGAAATCTGAATAGATTGTCCACTAGATAAAAATTTACTTCAAATGGGGAAGTTAATGCTGCAAAATCCATCAGTTTTATAGACTAGAAAAATTGAAAAATCGTTATTCTAAGTGTATTAACGGAGTTTGCTGAAAAAAAAGTTCTAAAATCTTAAAATTTCTTTGTCAGGGTGAACATCCCGAGCCTCCACGTTGTTTAGTTACTGTTTTAAAATATTTTATTATTTAAGAAAATTTTCATAAATTTCTTTAAACGCGTTAGCTTATATTAACGTAAGAAAATTATAGAAACACAGATTTCACTACAATAACGCAGACAAAAATAACAAACTAATTATAAGTAAAATGAATTTAGTCTAACTCAAGTGGTGTATATTCAAAGCATTATGAAAGGATTCTATACTGAATTTTAGAAAGCGCCGTGTCTGTTAATTTAAAGGTTTTATTGCCTTATTCAATCAAATGAGATAAAATGTGTAGATTTTTAATTAATATTTAACATTTTTTGTTTTACTTTCTAAAGAAAACTTATTTATACACAAAAAGATTTCAATATAATTATAATTTTGCCTTTCGATTATATACGTATAAAAAGATGACCCACTTTCATTTATTAACACGTTTATGTATCAGAGCGTTTCATATTCAATAAAGTAATGTAAAGATAATGATATTTAGTCATAAAATATCGCTGGTGATAAAAAAAGTAGATCATTAAAGATTAGTTAAACATTACTGAATTACCAAATCAATAATGCAAACAATATAAGTAACTAGTTTGTACAAGTATATGTAAAGGAGGAAGTGAAGCAATTCATAATTTCCCTCAATCTCTAGATGGCAAAGCTTGTGATAAAATATACTGGGTGACAAAAAAAGCGAACCAAATATCAATAACATATCAAATTTTTTACAAATGCTTACTGTGTTGAGAAATAATAAATGAAAAATTTTATATGGACTCCTGTGGAAGCTCATTCCAAGCAACTCGTAGAGTATCAAGTAGCTGTTGTAAGTTTATTGGAGAGTTTGGAAATATACCAACCCTTTGACCTATCATAACCCAGACATGTTTTGTAGGTGATAGGTATGGCGATCGCGCAGGTCAATTGAGAATATTTATGTTGGTGTCTTGCAGCAAATCATAATGTCACACCTGCAACATGAGAACTGTCATTGTCTTGTGGTTTCAGAACTTGTAAACGTACCTTGGGCATTTAAATGGCTTCATATTCAATATGAGCTGCTTCATCCTTCATTGCATCTCATATTTCTGGTATACATCAATATAATGTTTCCAGATAATGCAGCTCAACTATGTATCCTTTAAAATTTTGCCATATATGCCTCCCTAAGCACCTTAATAAAATTAGTGTATCCCGTAATTCTTACTGCTCATGTATATATATATATATATATATATATATATATATATATATATATATATATATGAGTAGTATTATAATCTCAGGCAATCCGCGATGTTGGACAGAAATTTTCGAAAGAATTAGCGTCTCGACGTTCGATGACATCTCAATCATCTCCTTCAGGAGTTGCTTCGTAGTGAAGCGTCAACCTGAAACTTCACTACGAAACAACTCCTAAAGAAGATGATTAAGATATCATCGAAACGTCGAGACCCCGTTTCTTTTGAGAACTTCTGTCCAACATCGCGGAGAGACCGAGAATATAATATTACTCATACTTACAACCGCGAAAACCTTCGTTCGAACATATACAATGTACATACACACGCTAACGTGTGTGTATTTGGTTTAAATATTCTAATTTAGGCACTTATCGAGATGAATTTTTAGTTGAACTGGATAATTACACTTCCTATTAATACAAATTGTCTATTAGCCTTGAATGAGAATTAATGATATTTTAATCGAGTACCTGATACAAAGTAAACTACGTTTTTAATTACGTTATAGATTTTAAATTAGATTTGCTTTCTTTGTAGGTTCCTCTTCTATTTTTTGTCTGTTAGTAATCAGCGTTATTAGAGTTAAAAGGTATAAAAGTAGCGTGTACTGTTATTAGTTTGAACGAATTCGTCATCCAGAAACGTTCAAAGGCCGGTAATCATAAGGAAATTGATGGTATTTCATCACAACATACGAGACAACACATAAGTGGATGATATATGCTGCTATAGTCGCTGAACTTTGTGCCTTTAGTCTTCCACCTATTTTATTCAATTTAAAACTCCTTTTGTGGTGTAACGTTCGACTAAGTTAAGGCTGTGAATCAACACCTTGTAAAGTTTTTCATCAATAAAGAGGAAGCTCACAGTAAGATGACAAAAGGATCTCGAAAAAAACGGTTAATATATAATTGATTGACCTTTTTCTATTAATAAATGACCCAGAAACTTCCAACTATCCAATATATGTATTAAGGTAAAAGACAAATAAAGGCTGTTTCAAAAAGAATATACGTGTTTCGAATGCATATATTTATTAAACTTTAAGACATACGAATATAAAACATTACACATATATTTACGAACCTCTCCAGTTCAGATTACAGATGTTCAATATGTCTTCTATCAGTGACACGAACAATATCACATCGATACTCAAATTCCTCCCATACATGCAAGCATGTCCTTCGTCACTGATGTTACGGCAGTACGGTGCCGGTTGTTTAACTCTTCTTGATTCTGTGGGGAGTGGTGTTACATAAACGTTGTTTTTAACGAAACTCCACAGGAAGAAGTCACAGGGTTTTAAATCCGGTGACCGTGGAGCCCAGTTAAGACATGCTAAGTCGCCAACTCCTTAACTACCAATTCAAGGGTTCGGTAGAGTTTAATTCAGATATTCACGCACTTGGCGACTCCAGTGAGGGGGTGCCCCGTCTTGTTGAAAAATGAAGTTGTCTTCGTGCAGCCTCGGAAACAACCAGTTTTGTAACATAGCGAGATACTGCTGACCGTTAACCGGAGGTCCATCAAAGAAGAATGGGCCGTAAACAGATGATCGGGATATCGCACAAAACACATTGATTTTAGGCGAATCTCGTACTTGTTCAATGACTGCATGTGTGTTCTGCAGACCCCAAATTCGAACATTGTGTTTATTTACCAGACTACTAACATGAAAAGTCGCTTCGTCACTGAACACGATGCGTTGTGCGAAAGTGTTATCATTGTCAATAGCATCATGAATCTCGTTACAAAATGCCACACGTTTCCGTTTGTGTCATCAGGATGCAGAGCTTGTAACAACTGTAACTTGTACGGCTTCATAACCAACCGACGTCTGAAAATACGCCAAATTGTTGTTGTAGGCAGTTGTAACTCCCGACTGGCATGACGAGTTGATTTTGTAGGATTACGTTGGAAAGCAGTTTGAATTCGTGCAACATTTTCTTCAGAAACACGAGAGCGGCCAGGACTCTTTCCTTTACATACAAATTCGGTATCTACAAACTGTCGATACCATCTGCGAATGTTCCACCCATCCGAAGGATCAATTTGGTAGCCAACCTGAAACGTCTTGACACTGTAATCACGGAATTGCACTTCGCAAACTCGAGAACACAAAATGATTTCTGCGGCGGAGTAGTCATTTTAAACATATGACGGTTACCAAGAAAAACAGAAGACAACTGATATCTAGCGGCTATTAAATAAACTAAACTATGTATTCGTTTCTCCAATAGCCGAACCGAGCGCAGCGATCGATAGTTTGGACAAAATAATACTTTGTAATACGTATGTTCTTTTTGAAACACGCTGTACTTTGAAAAAAATTACATTTAAATAGCAAATATATGACTAAGGTTAATTTTTATGTCATTAACGATTTAATTATTAAAGAAACTATGAAAACTATAAGAACTTATAAGAAACTATATAAGAAAATATTTATATGAAATTTGGTTTTGGTAAATGCTCGAAAACAATAACAACCAAACGATTCATAGACAATACAAATATTTGCGATAACTTGTTTTAAAATAAACAAGTTAATCTAAAATGGGAATTCCCATAGATAACTATTAATATTTAAGATAATAAAATGCAACAACAACCACAATTACCGAATAAATACTGAGCAAAAAAATTATAAATGCCTTGAAATAATTTGCAAATATCCATTCATTCGACGTATCTTATTGCATGTAAAAATACTTTTCGGCTAGAAAAATTAATTTTTGTTAATTGGACACAGAAATTTTGTAAACGAAAGCAAAATATGTCAAAAAAAGTTATAAACGTTCTTCTCCTAGGAGAAACAGGAGTTGGGAAATCTACTTTCATCAACATGCTGGGAAACTATTTAAAATACAGTAATTTAGATGACGCCTCCTCTAGAAATTTAATTTACTCAGTACCGACCAAATTTTCTCATATGGACGATGATTTAGTCGAACACGAAGTAATTGTAGGTAGTAGTAACAATGAAGTAACAGAACCTGGAGCGTCTTCTACACAAAGTCCTAAAAGCTATTTGTTTAACTTGACGGATCAAGATGCTATTTTGAGAATAATTGACACACCCGGTATCGGTGATACGAGAGGTATGCACTATGATGAGTGGAATACTGAGAAACTATTAGCTTTCATTTCTGAATTGGACTTTTTGAACGCTATATGTATAACTTTGAAGCCGAATAATTCTCGCTTCAGTGTTCTATTCGATTATTGTATGAAACACATTCTTCTTCGTTTAGACAAAAAAATAAAGAACAATATAATTTTTCTGTTTACTAATGCGAGAGCTACTTTTTATAAACCGGGAGATACATATGTGCCATTGAAATTATTGTTGCAGCAAGTAGAGAGTGGTCCTCTTAAGACGACGATTCCCTTAAATGTTGAAAATATTTTTTGCATCGATAACGAGTCATTTAGATATTTAGCCGCACGTTCTGTTGGTATTCAATTTAGCGAAGATGACATTCAAGATTATCGTAATAGTTGGAACGCATCGTCTAGAAATGTCAAAAGGTAAGCATATTCACATTAGCCTATTATGTACTGTTATTTGCTATAGGAGGGAAACAAATTTGTACTGAATTTTCCTGCGCATTCGATCTGATTGATCATCGAATTCATTTGCCTAAATTCAGTTTCTTTAGCCCCTGTAGATCCTTACTGAAACTGTTTCAGTCCTATTTGACTAACAAAGTCAATCATGTTCAACACAATGAATTTAGGTCTTGGTTTTTCTGTTTCACTTCGGGTGTACCGCAGGGGTCTGACCTTGGTCCACTTTTATTTAATATATTTTGACCTGATTAAGTCTATCGATTGTCCTGTCTTAGCATATGCCGATGATATTAAAATTTTTCACAGCATTAACTTGCCTAATGTTGACCTACTGCAAACTAATGTTAACAATATTTATAACTGATCCTTGGCCAATAACCTTAAAAGTTGGACACAGATTAATGTTTCCTGGTATTTTATTCTAGAAATATTTATATAATTGAGTCTTCTTAATCTATTAACGGTGCTGGAATTTCTCGAAGGTCCTCAATAAAATACCGAGCAGTAAAATTTGACTAGAAATTTACTTTCTCTAATCACATTCTTGAGGTATTAGCAGCGGTTTCCAGATTTCTTGGATTTTTTGGTTTCTCATATCATTTCCAAGCTAGAATATATATCCATAGCCTAGTACCCTGTCTATAGTGTTCAGACTAACCTACGAGGATAGTTTGACAAGTAGTGAGAATGACACATAGGTGCCGCTCTAATTGGTAAAACAAATCCACTGTAACTTAAGGTTGCCTATTTATATGATTACATTCCGATATTTGGATAAATCGGTTGATTAGTTTATTTTTGACAGCTGATTGAAAAAGAAGCAACACGTCGTTTTGTTAAAATGGAAAAAGCAGAGTATCGTGCGGTGATTAAATACTTCTTAATTAAGGGTATGAAAGCTACCGAAATAAAATATGAGTTACGGGAAACATTAGGTGAATCTGCTCCATCATCCGCCACAATAAGTAGATGGGTAAATGAATTTAAACGTGGTAGAACAAGCTGTGTTGATGAAGCGCGATCTGGAGCACCCAAAATCGTGACTTCTAAGGAAATGATTATAAAAATCCATAATATTATTACGCAAGATCGACGACTCAAAGTGAGAGAGATAGCAGATATGGTAAACTTTTCAACAGAACGCGTGTACCACATTTTAACGAAAGAATTGGGCCTTTCCAAGCTTTCGGCAAGATGGGTGCCTCGAATGCTTACGACTGATAAAAGTTCACTCGTTTGCGCATTTCCAATGAGTGTTTGGACCTTTATAAGCGGAATCCGGTTGAGTTTTGTAGGCGATTTGTTACTTGCGATGAAACTTGGATACACTACAGTACACCTGAAACTAAACAACAGTTCGAAATAATGGTTAGAACGTGGTTCTGCACCTCCAAAGAAAGCGAAAACCACTTTATCGGCAAACAAAGTGATGGCATCAATTTTTTGGGATTTAAAGGGCATTTTGTTCATTAATTACCTTCAAAAAGGTGCCACCATAAACGGACAATATTAGCAGAACTTCTATAAAAATTAAATGTTGAGATTCGTACTAAACGGCCAGGAATGGCAAAGAAAAAGATTCTGTTTCACCAAGACAACACTCCCTCGCGTACCAGCGCAGTTGCGATGTCCAAAATCCACGAGTTGCATTTCCAATTAGTACGCCATGTGCCTTATTCGCCGGATCTTGCCCCTTCCGACTTCCACCTTTTTCCAAAATTGAAAACGGCACTAGGTGGAAAGAAATTTTCTTCTAACGACGAGCTTATCATCTTCGTAAATGAGTATTTTGCAAGCCTTCCGGAATCGCATTTTAGAGATTGCATAAGGGCATTGGAGCACCGTTGGAATAAATGTATTCCTCTTTTAGGAGAATATATTGAAAAATAAAAATTATTTTGTATTTAAAAAATTTGCTTTTTTTTTCCATTCTCACTACTTGTCAAACTACCCTCGTACTAGAGTGAATGCAACGTAAATTCTTGAAGTATCCCTTTCTTCTGTGTGATGGTCGATATCTTGTTCGTATAACCGAGTATAGCGAGCTGCTTAAGTGACATGACATCTTTTGCTTTCTGAAAGGAGAAAGGTCATCAGTGCTCTGTTTATGTTGACTGTTATTACTGGTAGTGTTGACACACCAGATTTTTTGTCTAATGTCGATTTTCTTGTTCCACGCCTGGGTTCAAGATCGAATGACTTAATTCATGTCCTCACGACAAGGACCGACATTTTATTAAAGGAGTGGATCTGCCTTGACTACGGCAACACATATGCATGCTTTATCATAGATTTATTGTCACGTAAACCCTAGTTTTGTATTAGTATTGTACTTTTATTGCAATTTTGCTGTTATTCCTTTTTGTCCATTTTTGGGTTTTCACCTGTTGGGCATGTCTAATACTGGTGATGATCTATTTATCTATTTGATTATTAATTGTTTTGCATAATTTTCAAATTTAGCGCGTTGTCTTCTACTCTCATTCCCATCTAGTTATCCTGCTATTTTGTTTTCATAAAATTTTTTAAAATGTCGTCGTGTGCTAATCTTTGTTTTAATTAAAGTTAACGTTTTTAAAATATCTTTTTGTAGCGTTTGAGAAATATATTGCAGCTCTATTATAAATGATCAAGATGTTCACATTTTCTAATCACTGAAATATTTTTGAGAATTTAATTGTTTCACTAAATGAATTATCGACTATTATAAGAAAAGCTTTCTTTCTGTTGAGCCTAGCAAAGTAATACATAATTTATCAAACTACTGCCTTCAATAGACAGCATATTTTGTCCATCCATGAAAACCAATCTACAAAATATTTTCTCAAATCTTTCCGCGTTATATTAATTATTTTATTTTTAAATGGATGTAAAATGATATGAAATGTAAATTTCGTAATTCATTCTTTATACGTGGAAACAAAAAGGAGTCATTATGTGCTAGATCTGGACTATACAAATACGACCATAGATATAGGTTCAAGTCTTGTTCGATGCAGAAAATTATTAAAGTTTCTGTAATTTATGACACGACGTAAGAGCAGAAAATGGTTCATTTTTTATTTACAATGTTTTGAAGAACAATGTTTCTAATTTCAAGTGGAATACATGAAAAATTCTAATTCGCTCTATATTAAATTTAGTAATTACAAAATATTTAATAGAAATTGACAAATTTATATTTTAAATTGACAAACCACGAAAATTCTCACATTTTAAATTTACTATTATTTATCTAGAAGAGGTTATAACATAAACTTGTCTCATAAGAGTTATCGTACCCTTGGCCTTTAGGGTACTTCTCGCCCGTCGTGTCCTAAATTGGCCTCGTGGGATAACACTTGCACTTGTTCTTAAATATACTATTACTACCATTAATATTACGAATTGCTTTCTCGCTATTGTACAAAAATAAGCTGTTTTTCTCAGCAAAGAATTACGGATTCGTACAAATTTATTCCAACATAATTCAAAGGTAAAAAGGACTATCTAAAGAAATTTATGGTATATATTGTTGGAATGATTTCCATAATCTGACCAAGTCATATTATTAATACATATCGTATGCATCTCATTCATAGAATGTTACAATACTGGTCTAACTTGAGCCCTGTACCAATGCAGGGAATAGTATCCATCAACGAGTCCAGGCGAATTATCATGAGATTAGCAAAGCCTATAATCGATCTAATGATTGCTTACGAAAAGGTACTGCTGCGTTTGTCTGAACATGAAGAAGATTTACAGGAAAGTCAAGAGAACATCGCTGATCTTAAAAGTAAATTGTATGTGCCAGTAATGGAAACTTACGTAGTTGAGGTTGGTATAACTATTTATGTATGTGTTAAGCGCGCCAAATTTGATAAATTATCATAAATATATTTTAAAGGCCCAAAAATAAGATAAAAAAAAACTGCTGCTTCAGAACATTCAATTCATGTTGTCTCATAAATTTTTATTTCTCAGAACATATAAATGATTTCCCAAAAGTTGTCTCCGTCATGTTTCTGTCGAAAGTTTTCCCAAACGAAAGCAAAATTTTATTCTCTATCTTCTATTTGGTTTCACCTAGCAGCATTTTTATATGCACGATAATGATATCACAACTTTCGAGCTGTGTCAGACTCAGATAAATAATTCGTAATAATAATAATTTTGAACGTTTTCCGCTAATAGCACAGAATCTCTTGCATAACTTAAACATTCTATGTCGATCTTTTCAACAATTTTATTGAAAACAGTGACTGCGGTTTAAATATATCTTTTGTTATATTATATCTTGGTCTACGAGTGCATTAGTAATTAATGAGTCTGACGAAAAAGGGCAGCATTAATAAGATGTCTTATTTGTTTCTCTTCTTTCAAAATATAACTTTCACAATTTGCTTTATTCCGATTTTAAGAACGTCTGCTATTTCAACAGAAAGGACAGAACTGTTTTTCAGTTTGTTTGTTGACTTTTAGCGCCGAATAATGACTGATGAAACCTGAATGCACCATTATACACATAAAGTGAAGCGAAAATCGAGACAATGGACTGAGGCTAGCACAAGTGCTCCGAACAAGGTAAAGACATTGCCCTAGACCGAAAAGTTATGACTACTGTCTTTTGGGATTGCAATAGAATCCTTCTTATCGATTATCTTCAAGAAGATAAAACGATAACAGGAGAATACCTTGCATCCTTTCTTAACTGGAAGCACCATTATACATCCAAAATAAAGAAATAATAGAAACAATGGACTGAGGTTGGCACGAGTGCTCCAAAGAAGGTAAACATCTTGCCTTCAGTCGAAAATGTCATGACTAGTGTGTTTTGAGATTGCAGTGAACCTTTTCTTATAGACCATCTTCAAGCATAATATAATATAACGCAATAAAGAAATAATCGAAACAATGGACTGAGGTTGGCACAAGTGTTGCAAAGAATGTAAAGATCTTGCCTTCAGTCGAAAATGTCATGACCAGTGTGTTTTGAGATTGCAGTGATCCTTTTCTTATAGACCATCTTCAAGCATAATATAATATAATGCAATAAAGAAATAATCGAAACAATGGACTGAGGTTGGCGCAAGTGTTCCAAAGAAGGTAAAGATCTTGCCTTCAGTCGTAAATGTCAGGACTAGTGTCTTTTGAGATTGCAGTGGAACTCTTCTTATAGACCATCTTCAAGTATAATATAACATAACGCAATAGATTTCACATGAAGAAGAAATGAATACTTTCTCTTCAGAACAATACACGTGCTTACACTTCGACTGCTTCAATGGCAACAATTCTGAATGAATTGTATTTCGAATTGCTTCCGCATCCAGCTTATTTTCCAGAGTTTGCCTTTCTCATACTTTTTCCAACCAAAAACACTGACACTAACGCATACATACGACTAATTTGATAAAACTTACCTTTATGAAGAATTAAACGGTCTTGAATAACGGCAGACTAAATGTAATGTGTTAGAAGGAGAATACGTTGAAAAATAAAATAATTTGTTGCTAAAAATTTGTAATTTCTTATCTAAGCTCACTAATTACTTATCTGCTATTATAAAATTATTTATCATAACCTAGGTAAACTTTGTTGGAAGCTAGGGATAATGGAATTAATCAAACAAGGCTAATAAGCCTCTTACCGCATCGATGTTCGTATTCTCTATAGGTATGAGATGTGTTTGATTTTCTCGTAAATTAGTTCGCGTATTTTTTGTGTTTTACTGCAAGCCCAAGTGCGGCACTACGATTAATTTCTGCTGATGATGACAACTTAGTTGCCGAAATATCTATACAGAATACGAACCACGGTGTGGTAAGAAGTTTTACCTTTAATATCAAAATCTAATTAATATAAACATATATATTATTTTTTAATCTAGAAAATTATAGTATCCGATAGTCATAAAGTAGACGGCATGAATTTTGGTATTGGTTTTTCTGCCGAACCGCCTTTTATTACAAACTTAAATTTGGGATACGAGTACAAAGACGCAAATGATAGACATGTCGAAGAGAAGCTTGCTAGCAGGGAGAAGATTATAAGAGATCCAGAAATTGAAACAATGCTTAAAAACGAGAAAAAGATCAGCAAGACTATAAAAATGCAAATTCAGAAACTACAAGATAAATCAGAGGAATACCAAAATGAAGCCAAAAGCGTTTTGGGAATTGTAGCCAAGTTTATTACATTTCTGAAGGAAAATAGCATTATGTCAAGTAACGATCCATTCCAAAACTATCTACAAATTGTAATAGAAGAGTAAGTATATGTACATACCATATATGTATACCATTTGTCCCAGATAACATTTCCAACATGGGGATCTCATTTATTATAAAAATATAGCTTTAATTAAATTAGATGAATGATTCCTAATGATTTTAATTATAATTGAAATTAATGAATAAACATTGCCCCCCTCTCTCGTTCAACACAAGGATATATTGCACGGCGAAGCAAGAACGCGTCTATCTCGCTGGTCGAAAACAAAGTTCCCAGAGCGCGTGTAGACAGACGTTTGATACCTCGGCGATTTGCCGCAAAATGAATGTTAAAAGGAATCATTCAAATGTTGTGTTATTAACGAACTTCGTTAAAAACACAAGTCTACCTGTCGACGAGTGAATCGCTGAAACATATATAGTAGACAGGGTGTTATTAACATTTGAATGATTCCTTTCATCATTCATAATTGAAATTATAAAATATTTTTCAATTTCCTGTAGTTCAAGTGTTATATTATGCAAAAGGAAAACGTCAAATTTTTTCAAGTAGGTTTTAAAATATTCGAATGCATTTTTTTCTCCTTTGTAGATACGATGTACCGAATCTGTAAACCTGTAAGTAATAAATGTAAAATCTGTCTACGTAGGTTACCTAAGTGTAAACTTACAAGGATGATGAAATAAATATGATAAATTAGCTGTTAGAACAGTAACAAATAAGAAAGGTAAAATACAAGAAATATAACAATATTGGAACCGTAGAAAAGACAAGCTTCATAAGTCGAAAGTCTAAACACTATTTTATTTGTATTATACGTGACACATGTGTGTATAACACTCATGCTTTGTATACGTCTGTTTCTATTTTTTTCACGATTCAAAACTAAGCGTAGCGCGTAATTCAAGTACGTTTGCGCCCTTTTTTTCTTCAACACACGTGACTACCTATGGATTAGGTAAATTCCGGAATATGTTGGTATTTTGCAACGTTATTGATACACCGGCAAACTTTCATGGTTTATTGTATATATACAGAATATATTGTAACAATTCTCCTGAATGGTATATCCTCGCCATAACTCCTCAAATATATGAAATTTAGAAATTAGCAAATATAGTTTCACTAATTGCTAGGAACAATTCATCTAATTTGATCAAAACTATATATTTTATAATAAATGAGATTTCCATTCTGTAAATGTTGTTTTTATTGGTATGCTGGGATTGAACTTCTATATATGGATAGAAGGGCGTTAAGAACTATTCTATTCATTAATTTCAATATTATTTTATGTTTACTATATTTATAGGGAGACAAGAAGTGGAGGAAGCGAAAAATATATCGATAGTCTACAAAAGTTGGTGAACAGATATCAAGTGAAGAAGAAGGCTACTTTCGATATTTATCCTAATGATATTAAAGAGGCCATGCTTGAGTTAATAAACTTGAAAAATACAGGACAATCATTTCAACAAATTATGGACAAGAAATATCAGTTTAATGACCAGCTACCGATATCTCTGTAAACTTGTTTTCTTTTTCAAATTATTTGTTAAATTAATTGCTGTAAGGAGCAACTAATGATAATAAAGCATATTCTCATTTATAAATTATTTATTCGTATATGTGTAGCACATAATTTAAATCAAAAAAGATTATAACGAACATACGTGTTGACAAATTATACATATATAAATTCCGAAATAAAAAAGCATAATTAGTAATTATTTCACGATGGCTGAAATGTATATACGACGTATCCGTAAATGAAAACAAATACTGCCACGACGATCGTTTCGCTCAATTCAGAGCTCGTCAGATAGTCTGGTGTGTATTATTGTTGAAATGATAAAATAAAGTAATGAGAAAGAACTATATATATCCATCTCTCGGATAGAAATTAAAGTACTGATATAACTTTATTCGCACTACAACAGAACATCTACTCGCCATGTAAATAGCGAGATCAAATGCAACGTAAATAAATAAACTACTGCTGAACAAAACAACAACCACCATAATCATTTCGTTCAAATCCAGAGTTCGTCAAGTAGTCTGACTTTGTCTGGCAGCTCTACGCACCTAATAAGTATGATCATACAAAGTAAAGAGTAGAGCCTACAATCCTTGACGGTACATAAAAACAGCCGGGAGTGAGTTTAGTACATCGCATCAGCTCTGTAGACACGGTTGTGGTGTTTGTTATGTTCCTATTTTTATGTATAGCATAATAATCTCAGAAGGTCATGACAATGCTGTAATTAGTACAAAACGTAATGTAAGGACGTTCGTAAAAGAATTTCCAAACTTAAGGTACGATGGCGCAAAAATAACATGTACAGTCTGCGATAAATCTTTGTCCCCCGGAAGAAATTTGCGTGTAAAAAACCCTATTAAAGCTTACAAGTGCTTATGGTGACTAGTTTTGATTTAATTTTAATAGTTACTATTTATTTACCGTCTCCATTACTTGCTAAAATATATTTTCGTAAATTTTGGGTTACATACAATCCCAGATGGATATTACTATCACGAGCAACATTACAAAACCATGTAGGCTCTACGTGTGTGATAAAAGTGAAAACAATGTTAAATTCAATTTAAATAATACAAAGCTGTGGTCGTGTGAGCGATACAACAGAATGTAAAAAATCTGTTGTCTATGTTGTAGTGCGAACACTAAAACTTTTTCAATCGTCTGCGTCATTATTGCTAACTAGTAAAAAATTAAAGAAATGTAGAAGCAAAGCAGTTTTGAGGGCAACGCTAAATACACTGACTAACTTTCAGCTTTCAACAGACCAAGTCTTGATTTTAATGACTGATGGCGCCATAAATATAGTAAGGTTGAACAAACCTTCGGGTTCACAGTAGCGTACGGTAAAGTACTAATGTTGCAAATAATACATTTAATTATAGTTCTTGTATATTATAACATAGGAAAACGATTTAGAAATTTATGTGTAGCCGTCGCGGTTAGCAATCCACCTTTGCGATGCATCTTCGTGCCACTGACATCTGTTGGGACTACTTGCACGCGTTCGCCCTCTGTTAGTTCCTAATGCGGGTTACTCGAAGGATTATTGAACGGTAATCATTAGTATGGATCGCTTTTTTTTTAATAATTGTAGTAGCTTAATACATATAATGAGCAAGTAGACTTCTTGCTTTACATCTCGTAATATAACACTATTAAGAACTGTTATCCAAGGTAAATGATTTAATTACGCAAAAAAGCCGTTTTTCTTAAATCTACTAAATGTATTTGAGAATTTCTCTGACAGTGGTCCAGAATTTCTCAACCACCACAGTTAATTCTTAGACATTGGATAACTTTGTTACAGGAAGCATTTTATTATTCTAAACATTCTTAAAAGATAAAGAGTTTAAATTTGAAGATAGTCAAGTATTTACAAATTTACAAACTATTCACAATTACAAAAAAATACTTGATTTCATTGACTTTAGTGAAGTCGTTGCAAATACTGGACGATGTACACTCACAATCGAACGACTTAAGTTACGAAAATAAATCATCTATTTATAGAAAAGCTAAATAGTACTTTAAACGAATATTCAGAATGAAAATTATATTATTTTCTGCTATTCCATCGTTAATTAAATACACAGAAATTAATTAAAAATTTCTGCGCTGGAGAAGGACTCGAACCTCTATCTGCTGTTTTTCTAGACGACTGCTTTACCAATTAATCCACCAGGCAGTGTAACTTCGAGTGCTTTAACACGCCATAAATCGCATTATGGAACAGATCTAATATTTTTTAACAAGTTATACTGCCTGGTGGCTTAATTGGTAAAGCAGTCGTGTAGAAAACGGCAGATAGAGGTTCGAGTCCTTCTCCAGCGCAGAAATTTTTAATTAATTTCTGTGTATTTAATTAACGATAGAATAGCAGAAAATAATATAATTTTCATTAAAATTTCCCATCGTGAAAAACTTAATTATATGTTTATATATAATTATTGACATAGAATATTCAGATTTTATCAAATTAAGATAAATATAGAATGAGACAGACAGTGTTTCTCGAAATCCCTTACATAACTTCAAAGATTATTTTACTAGTAGATTAACGAAAGTTTTCTTTGTATAAGAACACTAATAGAGTATGACATTCATCGCTGAGTGATTCTCTATTAGAAACATATCAAATGTTGCAGATATATAGTCGAGTTGATTGAGATTGATAATGCTTTACAGAAGAGAAAATGTTTCTCAATTATGTATATATTTATTATTAAAATTTACTGAACGTATAAATTGAGCTAAATTGGGTAAATAACAAGAATTTACTTCACTAATACACGCGATTCAAATGTTAATTAGTCATTTAATCTATTTAAATATATTTACTCAACAGTGCAAATGTTTTACTAGATTTAAATCAATGTTCTAATTATTACGTTAAACCTGATAGCCATTATTTACTTCGATGAAGGTAGCTATGCCGCGCCATCCTATTTGGATGAGTAGTGCGGTCACATTTGTCTGCACTCTAGGTTTGTAATAAGTACATACCCAATGTTTATAATAACTCATCCAGGATCGATCGCTCTGCTCAGTTATATGCTTGTTGATACATACGTACTTACGCACTTACTACAAACACAATGTCCAAAAAAACTCCTTCTATCTCTTTAGAATACATAATTATTTGAAAATTATCATGTTAACTTCTAGCCATTTAATATATTTTTGACATTACTTAACTGACAATCATAATTCATTTGTTTTATCAAAGATTACTTGCATAGTTTCCAATACATTCATGTTCTTCCAGTAGAACGTAACCACTACTGACACTATATTCAGGGATATAAAAAAACTCATGTTATGGTGCTTTATTTAGCTTTTTGTATAATTATCAATTAAAAATAGCCATACACATTATTTAGTATTTTCTATGGCATGACGTTGATCCTCAAGAACATATTTTTTATCGTAAAAATATTTGAAACTTGGTCCAGAATGCTTGAGTTCGAATAACTTCTTCATCTGTTCCTGAACATCTGTTGTTTTAACAGAGTATGTATAATCTCTTTTAACCTGATACCTCATAAGCAATTGTTTCAACTTCGTGATTAAAGTTGCGTTTTCGTTAACAGTTTCTTCTCTTAAACAGAAATCTAAATTAGTATTAGCATTACCGATAACTAAACCTGGGCAATTTCTCTCATTTGCAGGAGCAGTTCGTTATTTGAGGCATCAATATTTAATATTAAAATATAATTTTTATAATGTGAGGAAGTAGTATAAATAACAACTAATTATTATTTTAAAATGTTTGTGGAAATGTCGTGGAAAATATACGAGGGTGGTCTGAAAAGTTTCCGACCTCAACGTGTAGATGGCAGCACTCATCAATAAAAGTTAGGGAATGTAGTTGTGTATCTATTGCCAGGTACTCACCAAAGTTTCAGCCATTTTGGATGCGCAGTTATTATTTGACAGTCGTTTGAGTGAGTCGATGTGAGTGTTTCTATAAAAATGGGAAAAAATCAAGTATCGAGTTTTCATTAAATATTTATTTTTGAAAGGCAATACGCGCTACGCAAATCAAAGACGAGTCGAACTCTGTGTACGGGGACTCTGCAGTATTATTTACCACAGTGAAATTTTGGACAGCTGAATTTAAACGTGGTGATAAGAGCTTGGGAGATAATGAACGTTCGGGACGTCTAAAAACTGCAATTGCTGACAATAACATCGCTAATGTTCACCAATTGGTGCTAGACGCTCGTCGAATTAAAGTGAGAGAGATAGCAAAGGCATGAATATGTCTAAAGAACATGTTTGTCACATGTTAAATCAAGATTTAGGCATGAGAAAGCAGTCCGCGCGTTGGGTGCCGCGTTCGCTAACGTTAGACAAAAACCGTATTCGCAGTTGTTATTTGACAGTCGTTTGAGTGAGTCGATGTGGGTGTTTCTGTGAAAATGGGAAAAAATCAAGCATCGAGTTTTCATTAAATATTTATTTTTGAAAGGCAAATCAAAGATGAGTTTGACTCTGTGTACGGAGACTCTGCACTGCATTTATCATAGTGAAATTTTGATCAGCAGAATTCAAATGTGGGCGTAAGAGCTTGGTAGACGATGAACATTCGGCATGTCCAAAAACTACAACTACTGACTTTAACATCGCTAAAGTTCACCAATTGGTGCTAGACGACAGTCGAATTAAAGGGAGAGAGATAGCAAGGGCTATGAATATGTCCAAAGAACGTGTTTGGCACATGTTAAATCAAGATTTAGGCATGAGAAAGCTGTCCGTGTGTATGCTAATGTTAGACGAAAAACGTGTTCGAATGAACATTTACAACGCTCTGTTGGCGCGTACGTTGACACTAACGCGACGATGTATCCTTGTCAATTGAACACCGGCACGATCATGCTATCTGGTGGAGGACACTCATAAAGATCCCCCCTACATGATAAATACCTGCTTTTAACAATAGGCGGACAGACTCCGTATATGATAAAGAAATAAATTAATATTAAAAGCAGGTCTAATAATATATGTTACAAATTACGTACCATGTTTTACATGTGTTATATCTATTACGTTGTAGTGTGTAATAATAATAAATTAATTAAAAGCGTAAAATTAAGTCTAGTATTTTTATATGTTTGCAATATCACAAAATTTTTATTTTAGTTTTAAATATTGTATGCTCCGAAAAACGAACCGTGCCCATAAAGATCTACTAATAATACTTAATAACTTACTCTTCTATAATGTTTTTCAAGTATGACTCTAAAGGATCATTGGCAGATAAAATAGCATTTTCTTTCAAAAACTTGACGAATACTGCAGCTGCAGAAAGTATTGTGCTTTTTTCTTGCCCATATTCCTCTATTAATTTCGTCATTGCTTCTATTTGCTTATTAATAACATCTTGCGCGTTCGTTTCGTTAGATAACAAGGATTTTATTTGAGCATTCTCCTCCAATTTCGGCACACTAATAACAATGTCTTCAGTATGCTCATTTGTGGCGTATTTGTAATTCAAATTGACAGTAATAAACGGCGGTAAAAAGCTAAAACTTACTCCACTGTAAGTGCATTTTGTTTGGGAAACTATTGTTTTCTGTAAAACAAAAAAGTATATTCAATGTTTATTGATTAAAAAGAGGGGTAATATATACGTAAATAGGTCATAAGGTCATTCAAGTCTGTAGCAACAAAGGAAGAATATATTTCTTGAGAGATAATATTATTTTATTGTGCTGTCAGAAAAGTCATGCTTCTTTTCTAACTTTCACAAGTCACTTATTAGTAAAAAAAAATATCAATTAGTCATGTGCATCGTCTTCAACCCAATCCAATTTTTTTTCATAGATCATTCATTAATATACAAAATGATCAGTCAGTTATATATACAGTTCATTTTATCAATCTTGAGATTTACGTCATCAATTTTTATTCATACGCGTCAAAGTCCAGGTTTTTGATGAAATGTTTGTTTTGATCTATTAACAAATGATAGTATTGCGTATATACAAAAATACGTAAATTATTGAGAAGGGGTAATTCCAATGCGAAGTGTTGGAAATATACGAGGCGTTTTTTTAAGTAAGGGTCGATTTGTTGTATACACTAATAGGTGGTGCGCGCGTCGCAACGAATGCCTGCATCGTGTCCCGGTATTCCTTGGGAACAACTGTGCTCAGTTGCCGCTGTATAGGTAACCTGTGTCTTTAAAATGTTCAAGATTATCGAATCGCCCGCCCCGTGGGAAGTACTGTCAGTGATACGTTTTTTGTCGGCAAGAAACACCGGCAGATTTGTGAAGTTTATGGAGCTACTGACAACGTCCATGATGAGTCCTGCTCCGGTTGCCCATCTATGATCATACACGATATGGTGGTTTCAGAGAAAGCGAAAATGCTCCAGAACAGACGCTTTACCATAAGCTCTCTTTCAAACGACTTTCCTGAAGTGTCGAGGACAGTGCTGTACAAGATTGTTTCTGAAAAATTAAAGTTTAAGAAACTGTGCTCCCGTTGGGTCCCTAAACTTCTGACGGAGGTCCACAAAAACAATAGATTTGATTGTTCGCTGAATTTTTTGAATTCGTTAAAACAAAGAAGGTGACGCCATGTTGAGTCGTATCGTAACGGGAGACGAAACGTGGGTTTCACATGTCACGCTCGAATCGAAGCAACAGAGCATGGAGTGAAGACGCACATACTCTCCTGTAAGGGTCAAGGCCAAACAGACTCCGTGCCCGCGAAAGATCATGGCGTCAGTGTTTGGAATAGGCATGGTGTTTTGTTGGTCGACTTCATATAACGCGGAATCGTCATAAATGCGGTAGTCTACTGCCAAACCCTGCGAAAGCTACGCAGAGCGATTCAAAATAAAAGACGCGGCATGCGGACAGAGGGAATCTTGCTACTCCATGACAATGCAAGGCCTTACACCACAGCTCAGATCCGAGCTTTCTTGTACTCTTTTATATTCAAAATCTAGTTGTAAGGCTTAATAAGTGTTTAAACAAACTTGGCAGCTATGTTGAAAAATAGAGAAATGTATGTAGAATCTGAAAATAAATTTGGTTTTTGAAAATTTTCTATCGTTTGGTTTTTGTTTTCAAACGGCCTTTACTTAAAAAACAGGCCTCGTACAATCGTGAGATTATGCCACATTCGAAAACATTATAAACTAAGGTATTATGAAACATTGTTAGGACTCTGGTCTATATAAAAAGTGTAAGATGTTAAAAGTAAATAGTTTCATAGTCGTGCCAATATTGAAGTGATTTGTGACATTGTATGGGAGGACAATAAAATTTAAAGGAATTAGCTTTTATAGTGTAACTGCTGTCGTTGACTTTCTAGAGTTTTTTAAAATATTCTTTAACCTGAAATTAGTAATATGTATACTGCAGCGTTTATGTTTTTACAGTTACACATTTCATACCATGCATGAACATTGCCGTTACATTGGTAAGTCTCTCAAAATTTTGGTTAATTTTTTGACAAAAGTTAAGGTATTTACCTTTCCAATTGCAAACGTTGTAACAGGTGTATATAGTACCTTTCTCAATTCATCTATGTTGTCTCGGACATCTGTTAGTTTCTCTTCGTGGTCGTTTAATGCAATTATGGCTTTCTCATGAAGAATCAACAGCTCGACCGTGGGTTTTGCCAATCTTCCAATGATACGTCTAGATTCATTAATCGTCATTACGCCATGCATTAAAACAGGCGACAAAGACATAACATAATTCACAAACCTGCAATTATAAAACATGAAAAATTTTAAATTTGTCTACATGAGCAAATAACAGGATAATCTAATTATATTTTAATTAAATTAACCATTTAGAACGAGTTGGTAGCTAAATATTGAAATCTGAATCATGCAGTTAAATCAAATGCCTTTACGTTGAAGTTGTGTATAGTTTTTATGAGTCAGTATTCAGTATGCTGAGCGGCGTTATTGTAAATAGAATCTTTTTCATTGTAGTGCCTTAATAACTGAAGGTAGATATATAATACCTTTCCACATTAAATTTTCGTATTCTGTATACGTATTTCGACAAATAAGTTGTTATCTTCAGCAAATAATTAAGCAGTGTCGCACCTGGAAAACTACGGCAAAATACGAAAACGAATTCCGCACACGAACCGTACCGCTGAAAATTATCATTGTTATGCTTACTTGCATGTGGAATTTTTCAATGATCGATTTGAAAGAACAGCATATTTGGATCGGGTCCTGTTTTAAATTCGGTAAGACTGCCGTAGAAACACATGCTAAAGGAAGCTGTCGGAGATAACGTTTTGGATCAAACACAAACTTACGATCGATTTAAACATCTCACTAAAAAAGCACCATTAAATCCTGATATGATATGACTATTCACAAAAACTTCGCACTTTCGAGTCAGACGATTAATGCAGAATTTTATTGTGACATTCTATGGCGTTTGAGAGAGGATATGTTATATAAGTTATGCGTTCAAAGAAGTGGTATAGGAACGAGCAGCTTCTAGAACTAACTACTTTTAGAATTGTTTTTCTATATAGGCCTTTCCAGAATACTTGTAAGAATCATATTCGTAACATCTCGATATGTTAATAGTATGTTAACAGGTGAGGAAACCTGGCTTTACTACAATAACGTGAACATTAAAGCACATAACAATGTATGGCTCCTTGAAGATGAAGATACTCCCATGTCGGTCTAGAAGTCTCTATCTAAAAATGATCACCGTCTTCTTAAGAGGAGTTGTGGCGCGCGTTGTGTTAAAACACAAAAGTTAATCACCGCAAAGTAAAATACTGAAAAGTGCCCGCTCCGAGTTGTTGAAGCACTCAATAACGTTCGTTTAATCCAATCCAAAGCTACACACCGTGTTTATCATACAGCAATTTTTGGCGAAAAGCAACATGACTGTTGTTTCTCTTCCAGCATACTTGTCTGACTTAATCTTTTGCATACTTTCTCCTCTTTCCAAAAATGAAAATCAGGATTGGCGAAGATTGTTGTTTGAAATTCCAGGAGGACTACTTTAAAGGCTATGGAGGTAAATGAAATCTTAATATTCTGCAATTTTATTTATCATTGCATATCAAGAACTTTTAGGTACCACCTTGTAGATGGCACTTTTTGCATTGTATTAAAAGTATGTTAATGTAAATAAAAAAATTTGAAAATAAAAAATTATATCTTGTTAGTTATTTCTTAATGAAATGTTGGAATTTCTAATTAGTTTTATTGTTAATAAGTAGGTTACATATAATGCTAAAATATGGGCAATAATATTTTCATCTTCACTATTAGTTGAAAGCGGCTGTGGAATATGCAAACGAATTATTATTATTCTTTTTTATATTAAAAATTATTAAATTGAATTCTTTAACAAAAATGTATTAAATTCACTAAAAAAATTACTGATGTTTATTTCGTCTAGTAAATTATTCGCGATGATTATACGGTCTAGCCGCAATTACGTCGTAGAAAACTTAAATACACACATTCGACAATTACAGAAAATAAGCTTCTAAACGATGTGTCATTTATTTAAGGGTCCCCCTGCGCTCATGTATAATTACTAAACCATCTGGTCATTTAAGTTGAAATACTACTGTGGGCAAAAAATAGTAAGACTTTGTTCATAATTTTTAAATTCTTAATTTATTCTTCCAAATCTATTTCGTCCCCCTCAAAGTAATCCCCCTGGCCCCAATACACTTGTGCCAACGTTTCTTCCAATTCTCGAAACAGTTGTGAAAGTCAATTTCAGGAGTAGCCTTCAATGCGCGTAGCGATTCACGTTTAATGTCTTCAATTGACTCAAAACGGTCGGAAGGAATTTGGAGTGCACCACACCTCGATAATCCAAGAAAACTGTCAACATAACCTTGATTTTTGACTTGCTTTGACGTGGTTTTTTGGGCTTCGGCTCACCTTTGATACGATATTCTCAGTCTCATCTCCAGTTATGATGCCTTTCATTTTGTCTTGATAGTCGGAAAGCATTGTTTCACAGACGTCAACGCGACCCTGTTTTTCGAAAAAATTGAGTGATTTTGGAACAAATCGTGCTTTCACTTTTCTTAGGCCCAAATGATCTTTCAAAATGGTTTTCACTGATCCTTCCGATATTTCAACGATGCCAGTAAGGTCTCTGACTGCTAATCGTCGATTCTCAAGTACCAATTCCTTGATTCTATTGACGTGTTGATCATCAGTTGATGTTGATGGCCGTCCTGGACGTGGTTCGTCATCAATGCGTTCTCAACCCTCTTTGAATAATTTGTACCAATCAAAAACACTTGCTCGCGACAAACAATTATCACCGAAGGCCTTTTGCAACATTCTAAACGTTTCGGCACCAGAAATTTGATTCCGTACACAAAATTTAATAGAACTTCTTTGTTGAATAATTTCACTCATTGTAAAAATCGCCTAATGCACTTTTTGTACTTCAGAAAGACAAGCGTATACTAAACACTAATGTTTTTTTTATGTGACATTTGGAACAGATGTCACTGACAGTCATACCAACCTAGAAAAGAAATATTTCGACGAATGGGTTTTAGCGCGAAATTTAAATTAAAAAGTCTTACTATTTTTTGCCCACAGTAGTACTATAGTACTTCAAGCGAAAGTAGTTGTGTTACCTCATTATACAGGAGAAATTAATAGACAGGGTGACCGTTTTTGCCGACAGTCAAGTAATGCTAAAGGCACCAGGTTCAGTACAAGGAAAGTCTAAAGTTACATGAGTCTAAATGAGCTTAGTGACAATAGCCTGGATTCTAGGACACGAAGCCTATATTTTTAATAAAAAAGCGAACTAACTGAACGAACTTAACTTGGTGTTAAAAGGAATCATTCAAATGTTAATAACACCCTGTCTACTACATATGTTTCAGAGATTCACTCATCGTCAGGTAAACTTGTGTTATTAACGAACGAGAACTCAAATCGTACCTTTAACAATCGCTAAAAGATGCTCAAGATTTACTGTACAGGGTGCAATGATATACTATACAGACACAGGTGGTTGAATGTAAATTGAAGATAAGGCGACACCATCAAGTAGACTAGTGAGTGACGGGGTGATCCAACTAGGATCTAGAGTATCGAAATGTCTAATATTAAAATGAAAAACTGATGTCAAGATTATAGACGCTAAAAAAATCGCAATTAGAACCAACTTCAACAGATATGTAAAGAAGTCGGGGGGCTACAGAGGAATATGATTTTGGTATCGTTTGTTTGCTAAAACTGATGACAAGAATCTATTGCATATAACATATTGCAACTTAAATATCAAATGTGGATCGAACAATATATGTGTATTAATAAGAATAACAAACTCCAAGAAATATTACCTTTTGTAACTTGAGGCAGATTTATTCCAACTACTTCGATACGACTCGATATCTTCCGCACTGAATGAGATTCCAACAGATTTAGCAGCTAAGTATCTAAACGATTCATTATCCATGCTAAAAGTATTCGTCGAATTTAATGGTACTTTCTCATCAGCCTGACCACTTTCAATTTCATTTAATAGCACTTGTAATGTTTGGAACGTATCTCCAGGTTTATAAAATGTAGAACGTGCATGAGTGAATACGAATACTATTTTAGTTCGTACTTTTCGATCTAATCTCAGTAAAATATGTTTAATGCAGTAATTAAATAGAACACTTAACCTAGAATCGTTAGGTTTTAGCAGTACACAAATGCAATTCAAGTAATCCAATTCGCCAATTAAGGTTAAGAGATTTTCAGTATTTCTGTGGTCGTATTGCATACCTCTAGTGTCTCCGATGCCAGGGGTGTCGATCAATCTCATATTCACATTTTTGTCTTTCATTTCAAATAAATAACTAACTGATTGTTGCGTCGCAGATATACCCGGTTCTTCCAATTCATTCGCACTGTTTCCGATTTTTACTATTTTCTCGTTTAGATTGTCGTCTATCATAGAAAACTTCGTCGGTACTGAATACAGTAAATTACATTTTGCTGCTTCGTCTAAACTTGAGTAAGTCGAGTAGTTTAAGAGTGCATTAATGAAAGTGGATTTTCCTGCGCCAGTTTCACCCAGTATTAACACGTTAACGGTTTTATTTTGGTCGTCCATTTCTTCACACTTCTTTATTGTAGTAAATGATAGATCTAGCAATAATAATTTCGGGTTCAATTATTTATGCATAAGCATGTAAGAGTTCATGGCTTACCGCATTTTTTTTTAACATACACGCCAGAAAAATATATTTATAAAATGTTCAATAGATAGGAACATAATATTTATTAATTTGTATCTTGTTTGTGCCAATATCATCGTGATATTTCACTTTTTATTTTATAGAAGACCACAATGAAATTCTTACTTGCTAAAAAAGCAATAACAAGTGGTAACCACGGAAAACCTTAAAAAATTGAGTGTGTATTTATGAAATACAAAAAGTTGTTAAAAACTCTCTTGACAGTTTCTTGGAATATTCAAAATAGAGTGTGTAGGAAAATAATATGTGGAAAAATTAGAACGATCACTATATCAGCGAAGTCCAGTGGGCAACCATGTAAAAAAAATTAAAGAAGTTCCATTCTTTAAAATTAAAAAGTTATAATAATAGTAACAATAATTGATGCCTTCACATCTTCTAACAGCTTAACGCCAATTATAGTGGTTTTTGGCAAATCGTGTGTTATTGTTATTTCCGCGCTCGTGGGGCAACTTAAGATCTTCGTTTGTCAGCATTCGTTTAAACGAGAAGGGAAAACCACGAGAAACTTTCTCGCCCAGACAGCAAGTCATTGGATTCGAAACTGAGACCCTCGGATGTGATAAACTTTCTGCATATTTGTTTTTTTTATTAACGGTAAGGGCAAAAATTTAAGGCAAGAGAAAAGTTGTTTGTAATGTATAAAGTCCAGCAATAGAGCAAACAGATCTGATCCGAGATTTGAAAGTAAATTCAGAGTCAAAAAGGATGCCAAGATCCTTAATCTCCGATTTTCTCAATAGAAGATTGTCTATAACATTGTACGTGTAATTAATGGTAGAAAAAACAGGTGCATAGGAGATAATGATACATTTTTCAATGTTGAGATTCAGTTTAAGACAATTATACCAATTAACCAACATCTTGAGATTATCTTGATGAAGATAGTTACTAATGGTCCTGATACTATTATAGCTGGAGAGTTAAGAGACATTACTAAGTCTTTAATAAATTGATTAAAGTATGATAGTTCAAGATTCGAGCCTTGCAGAACACCTGAACTGGAAACAAATTCATACGAAGAAAAACCATTGTAGACAATATTACATCTGCCATAATTTAAGGAATTTTAATGAGTCCAAAGATGAAGAAAGAAACCAAAAGTAATTAAACTTATGCGATATAATATCATGTTTTATAGTGTCAAAAGTTCGTAAAAGGTTGGTATATCTAACATCGACCTGCCTCTTCCTATCCAAAGACTCGCCAACTTCTTGAAATAAGGAAGCTAAATCGTCCACGCATAAATTCATGCTAATTTTGTGATAAAAATGAACAAATGTTTTTATAAATAATGGAATAAACAAATTTGTCATACACTTATGTTAAGTTTGATAATATCGAAATAATTTGCTAAACAGTAGTGATGAGTTTTTCTTGATAACGAGACATATTTTTGAGCATATCCAACAAGATGTGGAACCGCTGATTTTAATCGACAAGTTAGTTAGTAGATGTAAAGAAAAGCAAATACAAATCTGCGGTTTAGAGTTACAGAGGCTAAAAGAGTCGTAATTAAATGCAACTATATCTAGTACCGTCTGATTACCATTTACTCAATCTTTATAGAATTCTGGAAAGACATTTAATTTAGATAAGAGGGATGATGTTACCAGACTAGGAAAGAGTTATTAAATTTTTTAAAGCGACGCCTTCAAAACATGTATACATATGTAATTCTAGAACATAATAATAAAATATACATAAATGAAAGGTTTCTATAGATCGTAAAGCGCCTTAAGATTTCAGTAAATAGTCAGGATATTAATTGCTAGAAGTAAAGGGTATGGTTGGCGCGCACCAGGCGTGCGCTTGAAAGTAGGTAAATAAAATAAAATAAGTTATACATAATTTATAAAACATGAAATATCCTTTTAATCAGCGTTTTCAGTGAACTTACAAACAGGATAAGATCGGTTAAATATTTGATACATCAGATATATTTCCACAGTTGTTTTAGTAAATCGAGTTCGCCGTGGGGAAAAATGTTCCTATATGAAGACCGTTAGACATCTAGTGATGTAATATTCGCGTCTCTTTTTAGCACACTATCTACTTTTTATAGTACTAATATTTTTGTCGTCACTGACGGCATGTATGTAGCTGTGCTCAGTATTTACAGCGAATTAATGGTAATTAAGGATTTTCTAATTTGTCATTTGCTTCAATTACTTCTTTGTAATCATTAAATTATTTGTAAATCTGCTTCGACTTCAGCATCTTGGAATTTTTTGACTTTCTTTGATGGCAGTTACTTCTTTAGAGTAAAATTGTAAAGCTGCAGACCTAAAATTTTGTAAATGCAGAAAATAATCAAATACTACACAATGCGTAAGAATCGGCTGTGGAGATTCGGGGATGTCGGGACATATCTTGCGGAATTCTGGAATATATTTAAGGAATCAAACCATTTACCTCTGAATAACAACTTTGAATTGTTTCTGTCACAAGATGTAAAGCATAGATTTTACATATAATATCTAAGAAATTACCGCCAGACCCACCTACAGAACGCAACATTAAGAGTTGGTTTTTCGAAAGTTTTTCCAATGTATTTACCTGAAATACTTCAGCCATACATTCTTGTACTCTTCTGGAAGGGAGTAAGATTGAAGACGACGTTTTAGGTAGTTCTATTATACGAACTATGACATTAATAATAAATTTTTTTTTATAATATATCGTTTCGTTCACATATAACCAGAGGCTTTTATTTTCGAATTTTAATTTAATTCTATTTTCAATACATTCGCGACTTGATGGTACAAAATTTCGTAACGTTTTCGAACTAGGTAATTTATAGTTCTCGTATTTATTCCAGAATAAGTGAAACGATTCGTTATCTAATAAACGGCAAGGAAAATTGCACACCAACACTGCTGAACATACATACATATATCGAGTAGAAATTGCTGATTCGATCGTATACCAGCTTTCTTTTGTCCTGCCCTCTATCCACATATTTTTTGCAGTCATATTTCCTCCAGCACATGAGCAATTTATCGCAAACTAGGCATTTCGTAACCGTGACATAATTCTGTACAACGTACAAAATTCCGTAATACAAGTGGACACCTTCGGGCGAAGAATCCATTGCATTAGATACTAAAATTACCTTCGAAACATTTATGCATATGCCTAATAGAACGACGATCGAATTTCCGCACTCTATTAATTACTGTTAAAAGAGCCTAATAAAGGGTATTTCAAATTGCGTGGTTTTTTTAAGAATAAATAAAATATAGACGCGCTGAATTTGTCTGGGTATGTGGGCATTTAAAAAGGGTGACGTGTGACATTTATAAAAATGGCTTCGTACACGCTATAACAACGTGTTCAAATTGTTGGATTATTTTGGATGAAAATCAGCGTTCTATGAAAAGAGTTTTTAGACAATTACGTGAATTTTATAGCTTACATAATCGTCCATCTGAAAGCATTATTGGTCGAATTATTAAAAAATTTCAAGAGATCGGTTCCGTGGAAGATCAAAAAAGTGCAAAATACAGTCATAGTGGTCGTTCACAAGAAAATATTGCTTTGGTTCGTGAAAGTGTTGCTGAAGATCCTGAAATGTCCATTAGACGACGTTCACAATAACTTGGACTTAGTGGATCAACAACATAGTGTATTTTACATAAGGATTTAGTTCTGCATATAAGTTTCAAATAACACAGGAACTGAAGCCATTAGATCATTTAAAACGTCGTCAATTTGTCAATTTCATCACTGAACAACCAGCTGATTTTTCTCAGAAAATAATGTTTTCCGATGAGGCACATTTTGAACTTGGTGGCTATGTTAATAAACAAAATTGCCGTATCTGGGGTGAGAAAAATCCACGAATTATTCATGAGAAACCTATGTATCCTAAACGAGTTACTGTTTGGTGTGCATTATAGTCAGGTAATGTAATTGGACTTTACTTCTTTGAAAATGCTGCTGGTGAAGCTGTAACTATCAATGGTGATCGATATCGTCGGATGATAAGCGAATTTTTGTGGCCTGAATTAATGAATATTAATCTAGAGGATATGTGGTTTCAACAAGATGGCGCTACACCTCACTTTACACACGAATTAGTTGATTTATTGAGAGAAAAAATTCCTGGGCGTGTAATCTCAAAAAACGGTGATGTTAATTGGCTACCAAGATCATGTGATTTGACACCGTTAGACTATTTTCTTTGGGGTTACGTGAAAAGTCGAGTTTATAAAAGCAATCCACAATCAATTCCTGCTTTGAAAGATGAAATTGTTCGTGTCATTGGTGAAATAGAGCCTCAATTATGTCAAAATGTCATTGAAAATTTTAAGTGGACGTCTATGGAGCTGCAAGAGGAGGCCATTTGGCAGATATTATTTTTCGCATATAAATGTCATAACTGACACTTTAATTACCAATAACAAGTTTTTGAAAGTGAATGCAAATTATGTGTTTTATTTATTCTTTAAAAAAACACGAAATTTGAAACACCCTTTACAAAGATAAATACAGAAATAGAAATTTATTAGAAAATATTTTTATAATCTGTATCTATAGTTATTTATTAATAAATTTCCTTCAAATCGCGAATTTCTAAAATATATAGGCGTTTTGTTGAAATTTGGACATCATACGATAATGATAATAACAATCTAGACATAACGTTTATTTAGATTTACAGCATATATGATTATATAAAATAATATGTAAATATACATATTTATATTTAAACACACATTGTCTAATTCACTTCCTTATCATTGAAATTAAATTTCTTCTCCAGTATTTCCTTGAATGTTTGTCCACAGTACTGAAGTGAAAGTAGTTCATCTTTGGAATCTTTAATTTGTTTAGACGTGACATTTCTTGTTCCTATTTTTAAAACCCTATACTGTATTATAATATCTTCCAATCTTTCAATTAAAGCTTTATTGATTCCAGTTTTAGTTTCTCTAAAACAAATATAATTCAAATTAGCTCATCTATGAATATACATATTAGGAGCGAGGATCAATAATTAGTGAGCTTAGATAAGAAACTATTTTATTTTTCAACGTATCCTCCTTCTAACTCATTAACCCATCATTATTCAAGTCTCTTCATTCCTTCAGAGAAGAAAGCTCCATCAAACTGTTTAAAATATGCCTTAGTCTCAGTGACTAATTTCTCGTTGGAGGCAAATTTCTTGCTATCGAGATGTTTCCAAGTTGTGAAACAGGAAAAAGTCTGCAGGGATTGGATCTGGCTAATAAACTGAATGTAAAAGCAGTTAGAAATGTAGTTCAAGAATTTTTGCGAAACATTCGAAATGTGAATACGTGCAGTCTCATTTCTGCTATAAGTGAGCCTTTTTGCGTTATATTACGTCGCGCAGTTAATTGAAAAGGGATGCATAGTATTCGGCTATCATCAGTGCTATTGAGTGCAAGATCTTTACCTTCTATGATATCTTTCTACCAGCCTCAGTCCATTGTTTCGATTCTGCTGTAAGTGGACCTTTTTGCGTTTTATTGCATCGCATAGTTATTTCAAAAGGGATGCATAGTATTCACCTATCATCATCTTGTCTTTATGAAAATAATCGATAAAAAGAATATCACTGCAGTTCTGCCGAGTGCAAGATCTTTACCTCCTATGATATATTTCTACCAGCCTCAGTCCATTGACTGAGGCTGGTAGAAATATATCCTAATGAAGTAACAATCGAAGCAATGGCTTCGATTGTTACTTCATTAGGGTTATATAACAGGGCATTTTTTTAGGGCAGGTTTCCTGAACCGTTATTATTGGGCGCCAGAAATCTTTTGAATTATATCTTAACTTCCTAAATTGAAGGCAGAAATGCGTTCTCGATCGTATTTGTGGTCTACCGTTAACAAGTGCAGGACCTATCTTACACATAATTTTTTCATTCTCAATTTACTATACAAAATTGAAACCACTGATCCATACAAAATCTGAAGAATCTCTGTTATTTAGTGTAACTTTATTTGATAATCATCTGACACCATAATCATATATTATTAATCATTTCTGGAGTACACTCATCTTTTGGGCTACGATTGCGTTGTTCATCAAATATACTGGTTCTGCCACGTTTAAACTCAGCTGTCCATTGTTTGTGGCAGTAATTGATGGATATGTATTCCTGTAAATAGACTCTGGGCCAGCTTTCATTTCATTGTTTGTTTTGGTCTTCAAAATAAAAATTTGATTTGAAACAATCTAAACACAGTACATTTTTTATTCAAATAACGAGCGTCCTTACAATCGGAATGAATCCAAATTTTGACAGACATGTTCCGAAAGACTGCTAAGTTGAAAAACAAATACAATTTTTTATTAGTAATGCTCTCTTTCGTCAGGCTCGCTAATTACTGATTCGTTCTTGTTTACGACTAGCTATAAAATTAGAATGAAATTGTTAACAGAAAAGAAAAAAGAACCATATAGGTACTTTTTTAGTTACGTCAGAGTAAAACGGAAATGCTTTCATATAATTAGATACATACTTATTCAATTATAATTACAAACAAAGTATTTTGTAGATGCATATGTACGCACAATGTAAAAAGCAGCAGATCTCGACAGACGACCGCATAACCTAGATAAGAGAGATGATGTTACCAGACTACGAAAAATATTATTAAGTTTTTTGTAGTCACGACGCGAAAACACTTAATGAAATTAAATTATCACTAATAATTAAAACGAGAATATTTAGACACCACGCATGTGCGGCGAGCGAAATTGGTACCGGTAGTCTAGACCGTCACCGGTGACATAATCTGTCGAAGAGAAAACTGAATTTTTTTAAAATAAAAACAAAAGCTTTCTATTTTGGTAAAATTCATTTATTTTATTCAAAACAATCGCTTTCGGCTTCAATACAACGTTTTGCACGGTCAATTAACATGTCGAATGAATTTCTAAGTTCATCCTTCTAGAACGTTATCGACGCCTTTTCAGTGGCTTCGACGTCGGCATGACGCTGCCGTAAATGTAATTTGAAGAATATATAGAAATTACAGGGAGCTAAATTCGGTAAATACAGTGAATGGTTGATGGTTAAAATGCCATTTGTAGTTAAAAAATCAGTGACAAGCGTCGAGCGATGAGATGGTGCATTGTCATGTAACAAACGTCAGCTACCATTTTCACGATATCTAGAGTGCATACGACAAATACACGACAAAAGACGCTTCATAACACTAAGATAATATACAGCATTGTCTGTTTGACTACTTGGTACAAACTCTTTATGCACTATGCCTTTCGAATAATAAAAACAAATCAACAGTGTCTTCATTTTTGACTTCTCCAAACGGCTTTTTTGGGTTTTTCTTCGGTTGAATGCTTCCATTCAGAGCTTTGACGCTTGGTTTCTGGATCATATTGAAAACACCACGTCTCATCGCCAGTTACAATAGAATACCTGAAGTTTTCTTCCTTTTTTGAGTCTTTAATCAAGTCTGTACAATGATGAATTCAGTTAACTTGTGTAGTACAAACTTTACACCAATCTTTCTCAGTTCCAAATTCTGTATAAAAATGTGTTGAATTGAATCCTTAGAAATATTTAATTCCATTCCCACGTATCACAATGAGGATTTCGTCTTATTTCTGATAAATTTACGCACAAGTTTGATGTTGCTTTTCGTGACCATAGATTCTTTTGCACCAGGATGTTTGTCGTCATTTATATTATTTATTATTTATACCACACATACACACTTGTTTCATCAAATTGAACGTTTCAGTAAACGATTTACGGAGTTTAGAGTAGAACTTGATATTTGCTCTTTGTTCAAAATTCATTTTTCGGCATTTGCTAATACAATGTAATTCGTAAAGCTTGTAAATCCACGTGAAGACCAGCATTATTAAATTTTATCTGGATTTATTTGATGGTTATTGATTCTTTCGGGTTAAATTATAATACTAAGGATTTTACTTTGTTAATTTTTTTTTAATAATAGAAATTGCTTCTAGCCATATTCTTCAGCCTGCCAGAATTGGTTGTGGCGGTTCTTTAATGAGAACAGTGTTTGTAAAATTCATCCGTTTCGGACATTTCAGGAAGACTCTTTTGGTGCGGCTTAAATCGTCTAAAGCTGGGTAATATTTTCGAATAGGTTCTGCGATCAGATGTAATGCATGTACCAGACACGTTACATGTACTGAAGAGAAACACTCATGTTTACAAAACATCCCGCAGAAAGCATTGACGAGCCGTCGTCAATAACAATTGGTCTGTTGTTAATTCAAAATTTTCTGGCGCACTTAACACATAGTGAATAAATAAATAAAATCCCTTCCCACATAATGTTTGTCTGTACACGTATTTCAATAACTAAGTTGTCATCATCAGCAGACGATTACTTACAGTGTCGCACCTGAATTCGCCATAAAACTCGCACAGAATTATACCGCACCAAAACCAGATACACACTGATTTAAATTTTACACAGTTTAATATATTTTTCTTAGTCTTAAAACTGACATTTACACACCCTCTTCTACTTATAAGCGCTTTTCTTTAACGCTCTTTTTTTCCAGGAAGTCAAAGAGGCAAGAATATTACCCATGTTTAACACATGGTCTATATTCTTCATTCAGTGTGTATTTGATTTCTGTGCGGTACGATTCTATATGATTCTCTGCGGGTTTTATTACGGATCCAGGTGTGACACTGTGATTAATAATCTACTAATGATGACAACTTAGTTGAATACGAACATGAACGTGGAAAGGGGTTTTATTTGCCAGTCTCCATTAAAATTTTGTTACAGAGTGAATAATTTCGCCGGTACACTTTGAAAACGTTTTACTAGCTAATAAAAATAAAGATGACTGTGGAAGAGGTTATATTCAGAACAATTACAATCTGTAGTCTCATCACAGCTTAACTACATTTATTTCTTACAGTAGATTTAATACTGCCTTCCATTCTTTCGCGCGCAGAAGATAAATAGTTTCTTAACGTTCCAGCGCTTAGTAATACGTAGTCTACATTGTATATATTCCAAAACTAATGGAATGGTCCCTCCTCCACTATCCAAAATGATAGATTACAGACCGTCAATATATAAATTATATGTAACAAACTCCTGAGATATCGGATGACATTTTCTATGTTCGCGTTTTTATGTTTTTACGTGTTTCAAGCATTCTCTTTCCTTCCGACAGAGGAACGATGTATTTACATACATACACACTAAACAAATTATTTTAGCATCATCATATTTTAAGTCTGGGAATTGTTCGACAAATTTATTTTCACTGTACTCGCCTAGCAGACTATTTTATTTTGCACTCATAATCACGCTGCAATACGATATCAAATATCGATCGTTATCAACACAATAAAAATCAGATGGCTACCAACTTCGCTCGCCGCTCAAGCATGGTCTAAATAATATAATAAGTGATATAATTGTTTCATATTGGAAAAAATTGTCGATCATTTAGTCACAGCACAAATAATAATTGTAAAGATAATTTAAAGAATATAGAAAATATGCGAATCTATTTTCACGTCGGTTTAAATTATTAGCAACCGAAAAACATGTTAATTTAATTTTAATAAAAATTTTCAATGTGAAATAATGCACAGTTAAGGTAGCTTATGCTGGAAGTACCACTTGGAGGGTTGTTAACAAACACATACAGTTTGTTTGGTTTTCGACGGTGTAAGTCTGATACGGGCTTCGTCTCTGTGCGGGTTTTGCCGTGGTTCTAAGTGCGACACTGTGATTAATTATCTGCTGATGATAACAACTTAGTTGTCGAAACACGTATACAGAATAAGAAAATTATTATGGAATCATGGCATAAATAAGTCTTTAGACGGTGATAAGTTGAATGCTCTTATTCGAGTATTGTTATCAATCATACTTTAACTAAATAAATTACAAATAATCGCAGATCATTATTTAGTATGACGTTGCATTATTGTACAACGTATGTATGTAATCTTGTATTTCTAAACCCAAACTTCGTATGATGTCTAACAAAAATATATATTGTATGCTAGAGTATTTATAGCAAAAATTACATCATTTATTCAGTGATAATAAACTTACTCTCTTAACAATCGTCCTAGATAGTTCTCAAAGACATCACAAGGATGCAGAATAGCGTTCTCTTTTAGAAAAACTTCAAACCGAACGGCAGCTTGAAGGATTACATCGCTTTCACTTACATACTTTGCTTTCAAAGCAACCATTTTTTGAATTATATTTTCCATTTTTTCAAGAGCCACATCTAAGGAAACAATAGCATTCTTCGTGCTAATATCTTCTACATTAGTTACGTATGGAGTTACAACCACTTCAGTATAGTGAGTATCGGTCCAAGTTTGCTGATTTCCCAAATCGAATGATATGAAGGGATAACTGCTGGATACATTGATTCCACCAATTATTCCACTAGAAGTTTCACTTTTGTGCCAAGTTGTCTACAAAGTAATGTTTATAAAAATGTAATGCAATAAATTCAATGGATAAATATTATACTTTCCAAATTTAAAAAAAAAACAATATTTGTGATATTTTAAATTTACTATGCACCTTTGATTATTGCTTTCTGAATAGCTATAATTAATATTGTGATTTGAATAAACTATATTACCTCTGTAATTTTATAAAGAGTAACAGGCACATATAGATTGGGCAAAAGTTCACTCAACGTCTTCTTACTAGCTTTCAAAATAGCTTCGTGATTTTTTAAAGTGACAACCGCTTTTTCAGATAGCGTGAGTAACTGAATAATCGACTTTCCTAATCTGTTAATTAATCGTCTGGACTCATTCACGGAGGCTATACCTTGCATTGGTGTTGATGGCAAAGATAAAATGTAATCGATCATTCTGAAAAGAAATGTAACATCTAAAATAAATGTAAATAATTTGTATAAAGTGCCTTTATACATACATGCATAGATATTTTATATTGAAAAGTTTTTAATAAAAAATGCATATGTTAATATGAAACGTAAAATATTATACGAAGCTTATATCAAATTAGGAAAAACTTTTACAGCTTTCGTCACGTTAAATTGCACTATCTCAAGGAAAATTTTGAAGTATTATAATTTATTTTAATACTAAATATAACCTTCAGCATATTCGTTCGTCATTCCTTTTTCCATTTCCAAGGTTGAGTACACTCTTACATTGTTTTCTTTATGTTGTCTCTAATAATCTTTTAACTTTCGTTCGTTCAGTTCTGTATACTTCATACAGACCACTATTCTGCTCAGGGAAAAATTTGAGTGCTCTTGCATTTTCAAATAGATCTTTTTGAAAATAGTTCTAGGTCCCACATCTTCAAATTATATGCAGGCTAATTCCTTCACCTGACCGTCAGTCATAATGTTTATCTTTTTGTACAATTTTCTTCAAAGCAAGCAGACGCAGTATGGAAAAAGTTATTCATTTCAATACATTTGATCATATTCATGCTATAATTATGTTAGTAAATTAAATTTTAGTGAATATATTTGAACAATTTATTATTTAGAACTAATAATAGAATTTACTGACACTACAAAAAAAATTATTTCAAATTATAATATTATTTATAACATTATTTAAGTTGAAAGTATTGAATTTAGTGGTATAATTGAATAACTCCTACTTCTTCTGAGACAACATACCATTTTAGACATTATAGAATAGTTTCTATCTAGTTTTAATGATATATTTGACGGATATTATCTAAACTAACTTCCCTCTTGGTAATGTAATTTAACATGAATATTAAAATGAAAATTGTTAATTCTTTTGTTTAACTTCATGTAATAGTTTATGTACCACATTCTAAAATCAAACAAACATATAATTAAATTTATGTACATTACTTTTTTAATGCAGTAGAAGATTTATTCCAACTTTTTTCAAATTCTTGCACATCTTCTTCTTCAAAGTTAAATCCTTTTGACTTGGCGACGATATATCGAAAAGATTCGTTATCCACACAAAATACATTAGAACTATTGAATGGTATGGCGTAGTCTTTTGTGTTAATTTTATTTAGGAACGTTCTTAACGTTAAATGAGTATCACCGGATGTATAAAAACTAGATCTGGTGTTTGTAAAAAGAAAGATAATGTTGTTGTGTATTCCTTTATCTAAACGTGTCAAAATGTGCTTAAGAGAATACTCAAACAGTATACTAATTCTAGAATCGGTAGGTTTAAGTAAAATACAAATTGCATTCAGATGAGGTAGTTCGCCAATGAATGTCAAAAGTTTTTCGGTGTTTGCTTCATCATATGGCATTCCTCTAACGTCACCTACACCTGGTGTGTCTATTAATCTTAAATTGACGTTGTTATACTTTAAAATATAGCTTTGAATTTTTCGTGTAGAAGAAATGCCTGGTTCTGTATTTTCATTCGGATCTTCACCTATTTTTATTTCTTTTATGGCAAAATCGTCGTCAACCAATGAAAATTTCGTCGGAATTAGATAAAATGGACTTACTTTTGTTGCTTCGGAAAGACTACTATAGGCTAAATAATTAGCGAATGCATTGATTGTTGTCGATTTACCTACACCCGTTTCTCCCAACAAAAGAATATTGATAGTTTTTGATTCTTCAGTGGTCATTTTAACTACTTAAGTAACTGAAGACGAAACTGAAAATTATTCTTCGAATTACTTGTTTTTATTGATGATATAGAGTAACGTTCTTCATTTATACATAAAATTCAAGCGGATGTTGGTGGTTAACCACTTAATATTTTTTACGTTAAACTGTCATAATAACGTAAAAGGAAAATGCGGTTCTTGGGATCATTGGTGAAAAATTAATAAATAATATTTTGTAAATAAAAACAAGCATAACATGAAAATACATATCTATAAGTATTGAAAATCACATTGGATGTAACAAAGTCATAAAGCACAATTGAGAACTTAATTAAAAATAGAAACTTCATTTACCGTTAAATAATAATTTAATTTTTTAATTAATTTAATTTAATAAAAACATTTTCGAATTCCATCCAGCTGGGGGGGGGGGGGGGCTCAAACACGCAAAAAATTTAAAACCCCATCACGTTGTAAAATTAATTGAATACAATTTTTTTATTGAAGATCAATTTATTTGCTTCCGAGGCAATAAACATTAACTCAGAGAAGCTTAGCACCCAACAAAATCCATAAAAACTTCAATACGTCGAAGCAAGCAAAAATCTTTAACCAAACTTGCGACAAAACTGTGTGGACTTGTAAGAGTGTTGTGTCCAATATTCTTCTTGGTATTTGAAGTGAAAGTGTATCGTCAAAACCATATCTTATTTCTATTAAAATAATTACCTAATTTATAACCAAAATTATTAAGGAAAGTTTGGATAGCATTTTTGGATACAGTGTGGTAGAGTAGCTATGTTTCCGGGCTGGCGTCACTTGTATATCTGCTGACGTTTCGTACCCATTTGTATGAGACATCTTCAGGGCTCAACTACTGCACTGAAACTCAGATGTCCCATACAAATGGGTACGAAACGTCGGTAGATATACAAGTGCCGCGGTTCCAGTCCGGAAGCTCAGAAGCAGATAGCATGGACCACGACCGCGGAAGTTTACGTACCAGATTATATGTACATATATTTAAAACAGAGAAGTTACTTAAGCAATTGCGCCCCTATGACATATATTGCACATGTCTTGTATAGAATCTTCAAATACATCAAGTTTCAATTTCCAAACGTAGATAGAATAATATCAAGTTTTAAGAAAATCCTCCGTGAAGAGTTGTACTTTGTAAAAGAAGTGTCTATCCTTCTCATTGTCATCCGTTCCTCCAATTACAAGATAATGATCAATCTATTGAATTTTGTTGAACATCTACCACATCACGCCTGTAGCATTGTTGAATGCAAAGAATTTATATAACGGCACAGTGCTCAGCAAGAATTGAAGTTTATTTGACAATTTGTTTTCTTTACATTCAATATTTCGAAAATACAAACATTAAAATAACAGAAGCGCTTCACATATTGAAATTGGAGAACAACTACAATCAAAAATTTCAGTCAATTCCACTTATGACCATTAAAAAGTTGTGATGTCGAACGAAGCTTTTTATTGTTCAAAGATATACTTAAAGAGAATTAATTTCACAGAAGAAAACATGGAAAAAGCTTTAGTAGTTAAGGTCAACATTCATCTTCTTTCTCCGCAATGACAAGGTAAAATTATGTCGTTAACGAAATATAAGATGTACATAGATATGTAAGTATATATCGGCAACCCGCATAATTTATACTATAACAAATAACGAATAATAAATAACAAATATTTCATATCTAAATATATCAACAGATGCTTATTCACATTTATATCCAACGTTTAAATGCGTCCATTATATCTTTTTATGTGTTTAGTGCTTTTTCTGCGATCTCACTGACCAATGCAATAGTTCTGCTGTTCTTCTTGTCCGTTATCCTTGAATTCTTCAATCAGTAGTGGCGGAACACTCTTGGCGAAAAAAGAATGAATTTTCTTAGTCTTCTCCAAGATTTCCTTGTGCTCCCTTTGTCTCTTCCTTGACTTTTTCTTATATTCCCATCCGCCTAAACGCAACATTTTATTCGTCAACGATGTTAGAGATTAGATTATCTACCAGATCAAACTTAAATAATTAATTAAGTAGGTAATTAAGCTGTTCCTGTAGTAGCCACTATTTATATTATGTGTCACTGTCGCTGTACTTTTGAATTGAACGTGTTAACTCGAAGATGTTTATTTTTAAAAACTATGAACGATATCACAGAGTGAGTCGCTCGGCGCTGCTTTTTGTTGGCGTGTGGGGTGAATCCCCAAACAAGGTTAAGGAGATAACAATATTAGGTCGACATGATGTGGGAGTGGAAGAGAGACGACCGGTCAGTGCCACCGCCGCGCTCTAGCCTCGTGAAATTCCGCGAAATTGTTACATTTTTAATGGTCGCCGAAAAAATGCCGCCTTTGAAAATTTGCCGTAGGCGATAGCTTTCCTAGTCTATTTGGAAATCCATCACAGGATAGATTACAACCAAGGATGAAATATTTACAATATCAAGTTCTCAAACTTGAAATTCAAAAACTTATTATTTTCGAAATCTAAAATTATTACATACTATATATACACTTTTATTTGTATTTAAAATAGATATTTTAATTCTTTTCAAAAAGAAGTTTGGTGAATAATTCAATTTTTAAAAATAAAAAGTTAAATTAAACTACTCGAATGACACAAGAATGCTATTAATAAAATTAATATTTATTATTGTATTCAGTGATTTGAAAAGCGATTTTATCGGTAAACAAAAAAATCATATTAAATAATCAATTTGATATACTAGTTGATAAAGAAGTATGCCTATTATTCCGAGTATAGGCAACTTAATATACACGAAATCCATTTAATAATTTTTATAAAAATATAAATAAACTTCGTTTAAAATATGTACTTAAATATATTATATATTATTTTTTAAAATTGTATTATTAAATAAAATTGATCTGAGAATGTAGTATTATTCGTAAAAATAGATTACAGATATTCGTTAACAGATGTCTCAATATTCAACCACTGCTATATGCTCGCCTGAGTCATCGGCCATATTTTTGTGTTCATGTTATCTATATTCCATTTCTGTGCTGTCAAAATATTTTCTGATTTCTAAGGAAAACATTCTATTTCACGTGAAAATCAACATTATCCGTAAGTATATATGAATGAAATCTTTTAAACACATTTAAATAAACTAGCCCGATTGACGGTGTTCAAATATAAATATTAGAAACCGTTCTAAGAATACAATGTAATGTAGAATTAGCATCGTGTCGTTGTGTTAACACTTGAAAAAGTCTATTTTAAAAGAGTCGATAACAAAATTATTAGATTAATTATTTTTTAATGTTATTTTAGGTGGAATAATGCCACAATAAAACCACTTTAAAGTGGTTTGTTCCCTGTTTTTTTCAAGGTTATGGAAGATAGAACTGGGTAAGTTATGTTTATTATATCATTTCTTTTTTTGCTTTCTCTCAACTTGATATAGATACGTATTCTTGAATTAGCCATAGAAAAATATGTGGTATACATTATTTTTATCGTGAAATTTGAAACTTTGTTTTATAAATAAATACAAAGAAAGTTATTTTCTAATAAGTTTTTCTTTTAAAATAAGTAGGTATTTAGGTTTGTAGAAAAAAAAAACAGTTAAATACATCAAATATGATTGGCTAGAATATATAATACATTTCTAGTGTATTTTTATTAGACTGAATAAAGTAGAAATATATTTGTCAGTTTGTCATACATCAAATATTTACAATGATGTAATGAAGAAATACGTGAGTAGGACGTAATTTTGAATGTACATATCTATGGAGTAGAAGTGCAGTACATCATTCTGTTGTTTTTTTCTTTTTTACATTGTTTTCAGAATACGACAAAATCGAATTCATCCGTAATCTAACACGCAAGCGTACACCTATGCTCTTTTTTGTTCACGGTGGCGCAAAACGGCATTGTGGCAGCACTGCGGTCGTCGCGACGGTCAGTAGACGCCCGTTAACTAAACACATTACATTAAAATAAAAAATGAACATAAAAATGTAATTTACCGCTTGTTAGTTCTCACGTTTCGCATTATATAAAGTGAATTTTCGTTTAATACGTTGTGATGTTCGTGCGTTATTAACATAAATTAAGGTTTAATAAAAAAAGAGTAACGTTGGTATTAAGTAAATAATAATTGGCGATCTCTTGGGGTGATATAAAGTGATATTGATAAAAGCTACAATATTTATTGGAGTATTGATTGGCTAAAATTTCTGTGTAATTTTTGTTAATGTAATTTACTCTATAGATATACATGCTTTATCAATTTAATTACTTCAAATCTTCTAAAATATGCGTTTTAACAAAATAAATAAATACAATAAAATTTTATTGTTAGCATTATAACAGACAAATGAACCGAAACATATATTATGTCATATACAATTAGTACATGTCATATTTTCATTCATAATAAATAGGATGTGATTTGCGATATGTAATTCACAGTTTACGAAGTTGTTTTCTATTTTATGTTCATTTCAGTGTGTAAATATTTTCATTGAATCAGGCCAAAAGAAATTTTTAAATTAGTTTGATAGATACGCAATTTAATACTATTTTTTTAAAATACCAACTACGCCTAAGTTTTTTAAACTGCTATTTCTGAAAAAGTGTGTATTTTCTATAAGATATCTTTTGAATAGATGAACTTGTTAATAAAATAATGTATATACAGTCAACGACAAAATTGAGTGAACACTAGGCAATTTATGAATAAAGTCCAAATTTTAATTATATTTATGGAACAAATAACAAAATCATGTTATTTTAATTAAGTAAAAATTGAAAAATTTCAAAAGCACACTGTAATAATAGAGAAAGAAATATTAATAAAAAAGTATAATAAATTCCAAAGATGAAGCAAGAGTACAATAAAAACAAAAGTATTCTAATACTAGTTTGGCCTCTTTTTGCTGCTATTATAACCTGTAAATATCGCAGAATGCTTTCTACTAAGTTACTGATTAACTCAGTCAATTTCCTGCTAGAAATCCTTAAATGCTTTAAAAAATTGTTGCTTGTTTCCCTTATTTATAATTTGGTCTATTTATGGTTTATTTTTGGTCTAAAAGTGTCCATAAATTATCGATTGGATTTAAATTCGGCTATTAAAGTGTCGATTACACTAACTATACTATTTTCTGCGGAAATTTTCTTGTCCTAGCGGTATGTTTCGGGTCGTTGCTTGTTGGAAGATAAATTCATCATCTAAACCCATTTTGAAAACTAGGCACCTTTAAATTTTCATTAATTAGCTCTATAATAATTCAAATCAAATTTGCTACGCCATTTCACACAAGTAATAATCGATCCTTCACCGAATTTGCTGGTTTTAATGGCATGCTTTTCCTGTCAGGTAATGGATTGTGTTTTCCACACTTACTTTCTTTCCAAAAACTTGAAATGTCCTTTCATCACTCTACACAACTTTTTTCTAAAACAAAATTGGTTTATTTTTTTGCAAAATTTAGTCTCTTAGTTTTATTAACGGTGTTAAAGTATAATTTCCGACGAGATTACAAGCCTTCAAATTAGCGAATCTTAAACTACGAACAATAGTTCTTCAGAAATGTTTAACAGCAAGGATTATTTAATATCTCTGCAATAAACTGCAGGATTATTTCTTATTTTTCATACAATTAGCACATCTTCTATTTCGTATTTTCCCACCTCTAACTTTCAAATTGTCTACTGTATCTGTTACGATTAAATTAATGTACACTCGCCCCTTTTTTATTTCGATAATTAAATACGCAACTGAATGGAAATTTCTTTCCTTGTAGACGTGATGTATATTCTACTTCCACGCTACAATGAAACTGAAATGTTTAAATTTGCCTAATACATCTGTACCTTATGCATATTAAAGCAATATAATTTATTTCCTGTATTCACGGTACAATTACCCCTAAATTCTGTTACCCCCAAATGTACTTCGTGTGTAGACTTTCGTCGAAGTAAAGATGTAGTTTTACTTATTTTTTTTATTCACGAAATATTATAATAAAAAAGAGGTACAATTAGCAACTATTCCTTCTAGGTATATGTACATGGAGGATATCCACTCAATTTTGTCACTTGCTGTGTATTGGGTAGATTCAAGTTTTTACCAAAATTAATATTTGCATAGTTTTATAAAATCATCTTTATAAAGTCATCTAATGTAATGCATATATACAGGATGATACACGAAACTAGTACTTTTGAAGTTTTCGCACTTCAGACAGTATTCGAACTGGAAGTTTGTAATAAAACATGGTCGCTTACAATTTATTACTTACATACTATGAAAAATTCATTATAATTATTACTTTTTTATATTAACCGGATTTGGAAATCTTTTTTTGAAATATATCAGTTTATCATAAAAGATAAATAGATATATTGATCAAATTGTGTGCCGTTTAATTAAAAAAAGGCGTTGATATACACTGCAGGCCATAAGTTTGGAATCACTTGCATAAGTTAGGAATCACTTCTGAATATAATGAAAATATTGTAGTGGCTTTAACAAACATTGTAAAAATAAAACAATATTAATATACCAAAACGTTTTATTATAAAATAAGCAGGAAAAAAAGCAAATTTTATTTATTTACATCCACTTATTTTTATTATCAACTAAACGGACTTTTCATCGAAATACCCTCCTTTTGCTTTAATGACGGCAGCACACAATCGCGGTAAACGAGACACTAATTTTGTAAGGGTTTCATTGGGTTTATTTGCCCCAGAATCTTGTATAACTTGCCACATGTGAGTCTGGGACGTCGGACACTTTTCACGCACTTTTCTATCCAATTCTTCCCACAACAGCTCTATTGGATTGAGGTCTGGCGATTGTGCCGGCCAAACCATGGTTTGTAAAACACCGTCAGCTTCCTGTTGTTGGAGATATCCTCTACATAAATGAGAAGAATGTTTTGGGTCGTTGTCTTGCATGAATATAAAGTTTTCTCCAAGTAATCTCAGACCGGAGGGCACAGCGTTGTGTTCGAGAATCTGTCTGTAACCCTCCTTTTTCAAAACTCCGTCGATTTTCACCAGATCTCCTACACCAGCCGAAGAAAAACATCCCCAAACCATTACAGAACCGCCACCATGTTTTACCGTGGGCACCACACATTGCGGTAACATTTTTTCCGTAGCAGTTCTTCTTACAAATATCCGACGTCTGGAACCGAAGACCTCGTACTTTGATTCGTCGGTCCATAGTACTTTTTCCCACTGTTCTATTGTCCAATCTTTGTGTAACTTAGCCCATTGTAGCCTTTTTATTTTATTTTGCGGACGTAGAAGCGATTTGCGAACTGCTATACGTCCCATCAGTCCAGCCGCTCTGAGCCGCCTTTTTACTGTGGTTAAAGAGATCCGAGTTTCACGCTCCCTGTTAAACTCACCGCGGATTTGCGAGGCCGTTAATCTTCTATCTCTTTTCGACGTCAATATAATTGTCTGATCTTCTGCAGGAGTTGTAATTTTTGGTCTTCCTGATCGTTTTCTGTCCGTATACCCTCCAGTAGACTGGTATCTTTTAATTGTATTTTGTACACCTTTGTACGATATCTTCATTCTTTTCGCGATATCCCGTATAGAATCTCCCCGATTATGATGGCTAATAATTTCTACACGTTTTTCTAGCGATATCTGCTTTCTCTTCGTCATATTCAAACGATGTTTACTGATTCTACACACTTTTATGTGTCTACAAACTTTAAACGATACGAAGCAACTAAAATATTCTCATTACTTCAAAATGTATAAATACTTATAAATATAAAAACTAAATGTAATTACAAAAGGTTTATGCGGAAGGGTCTGCAATAAAATTTGTCCATTCCAGGTAATCGTTCATTATGCAGAAATATTACCTGCTCGAATAAATAATACCGCACGCAGAGTTTCCTTAATCTCTGGTTATTTTCCAACTATTAATGCATTTAAAACTACATCTTTTATGTAAAGCTTTATAATGTACTCAAGAATAATCCTTTGTACTTATATCAAAGTAATACGAACGTAACATAGATAAATTTTAATTTTTATGAATTTACTGGAACTGATTCCAAACTTATGGCCTGCAGTGTACATATATAATATCTCGATCTCATTTTAAATTTAGAACGTCAATAGTTGAATATTGGAAAATGTTAAAATGCAACGAAGTATTTAAATGCCACTTTGAACTGTGTTTTTTGTCCCTGCTTATCTCACTTCCTTTTTCTATTTCAAGACTTTTCTTTTTAAATTGCGTAATATTTGTATAAATTATATGATTAATAGGTAGCGGGTTTACTAAACAAATAGTAGTAAGGTCATTTGTTAATTTGAACCTTCACAAGCACGAAGTAATGGATAAACGAACATACAGTGACAAACACCTCACACATACAGTGAACTATTTTCGGCAATGCGTGTTTACTAAATCGAATTATTCACTTTACGAAAGTTCGAAAAAATTAGAATAAAAAAAATTAATCTTTTCAAAGAAAAACCTTTATTTTTATCTGCATAATACAAAAGTAAACATAATTTATGGATATAGTTATTTTATGTTGATATTAGAAAAATGTTATTTTTAGTTGTTTTTGTTTTTCGCTGAATATTATTTTTACTATAATAAGATTTGACGTAAACTATATAAAGCAAGAAAACTTGAATAATCAATTATGTTTTCTTCTGTCCATTGATTGGTTTCTTCATTTGGTAGTTTCAATGCTTGGTTTGTAGGTACTCTTTCATCTTCTACATTCAATATTTTCATCCTCTTCCTCGTTTTCTTCTGATTCTGCTTCGTTCATTTGTTGCTTATTTTCGGAGATGTCTTTATTCCATTCTTTTATATTAATTTTCTCATATTCAACCTTTGGCTTAATACGCTGTAGAAGATTTGATAGAATTTACATTATGTATTTCGTCATTAAGAAATCGTTGTTTTAGCGCACTTAAAAGTGTTTTCTTCAGTATCATCTGAATTTATTTTCAAAGTATGCCAACTTTTCTATATGACAATTGGCGTCATTATTCCATGCCATAATAAAGCTCAAAATATCATCCCTTGAAGTGTACATATGTTTGTAAGATTTAATACTTGAATTCTTGGCTAGTAGATATGAAAACAGATTTTCGCAGTAAAATGATTCCATTATACCTAGAACATTTCGGTCCATATGAGTGGTGTTGAAGCTCTTCTGCAGGTGGGCGGCTGAGAGCATTATCCAGCAATAACAAAGCCTTTTCAGGCAGGTTATAATCTTTTAAAAATGTTCTAACTTCCGTTAAAACATTGTAAAACACTTTTTTAAATGTATGTTGTCATCCATGCTGTTTCAGAGCTTGCTTTCATACTAAATGATGATTTCCCTATTGCTAGAGATTTCAGTTTATAAGGATTTCTAGTGTTTATACACACCAAAAGCATTACTTTTTGTATTGCAACCTTTCACTGGCGAACATGTTTTGATCTCTTAATTTATGAAACCATTTACATAACGTTTTTTAAATTTTTATAAACATGGACATTTTTTTCGTCTTTTCCACACCTCCAAAACTGCGAGTAACGCTTAGAAATCGAACTTTATTTACTCTTTATTTCGCATATAGTTGACTGAGCAACATTTTATTTCTTCGCTAATTATGTGACTCTTATCTCTTTATTTATAGCTGCAAGTATTTCAATTTTGCCAGTAATATTCCTTCAATACCCACGTTTAAGTAACAATTAAGTTTTGTTGATAGAATAATGAAAAAAGAATTTGCCAAAATAATATCTATTGGGTTGGCAACTAAGTACTTTCGGTTTTGTAGTATAAAATAAAACACTTTTTTTTTAAACAAAGAATAGTTTTTAATCAATTATATATTTTCCATTTTGCTCAATGACCTTTTGCCATCTTTCTTTCAGCTGCATGATTCCGCGCTCATAAAATTTCTGGTCCTTATCAGCAAAAAACTGAACCAGGTGCGAGTGAAGGTCATCGTCATTTGTGAAAGTTTTACCATTCAAAGAATTCTGCAAACTTCGAAATAAATGGTAATCAGATGGTGCTAGATCAGGGCTGTATGGGGGATGTGGCATCACTTCCCAGCCAAGCTCCAATAGTTTCCCACGAGTTGCCAAAGATGTGTGAGGCCTTACATTATCTTGGTGGAAAACTACACCTTTCCGATTTGACAATTCTGGCCGTTTTTCTTTGATTGCTTCATCCAGTTTTATTAATTATTGACAGTAAACATCAGAATTGATCGTTTTGTTCCTTAGAAGCAGCTCAAAAAACACAACACCTTTGTAATCCCACCAAACTGACAGCATGATCTTTTTTGGATGCAATTCAGCTTTCGATGTGGTTTGAGCTGGTTTATCGTGTTTGCTTCATGATCGTTTTCGAACTATGTTACTGTACAGGACCCATTTTTCATCACCAGTGATGATTCTTTTAAAGAAAGGGTCGGTTTCATTTCGTCTAAGGTGCATATCGCAAAAGTTGATTCTTTGTGTTAAATGAATTTATTTCAATTAGTGAGGTACCCAAATATTAAGCTTCTTAACTAGCTCAAGACATTTTAAATGTTTTTCAATTGTTGTGTGCGATACATGTAGCCTCTCCGCAACCTCTCCGAACAGTTATATGACGATCCTCTTCAATTATGACTTTGATTTGGTCATCATCAACTTCAGTAGGCCGACCAGAACGTTGCTCATCTTTGAGGGAAAAATCTCCAGAACGGAATTTTTTATACCAATTCTGACACGTGCGCTCTGTTAAGCAATTAGCACCATAAACTTGACATATCTTTTTGTGAGCCGCAGCAGCTTTCTTTCCTTTACGGAAATAAAATAGTAAAATATGTCGAAAATGTTCGTTTCTGCACTCCATTTAAAATTAACCCACAACTAATAGCTTTAATAAAAATCACGCACTACTTGCTTATGAAGTTACGTCAATGTGACTAGTATCACACGACAAACGGCAAAGTACAGCACTAACATACGTTATACAAAAAATAAAGCAACGCTCTCTATCAGTAAAAACCGAAAGTACTTAGTTGCCAACCCAATAGATAACTTCTATTAAAAATACAGGCTACATTATAATGACCACAGCATTTGACAATGGAGGATTAGCAATTTCTCTAGTAATAGGACAATCTGGAAATCGTCTTAACTAAACGGCTGTCCATTGCAGGCGAGGTGCATCTGTTGTTACATAGCGATACACTGTTACTTTCTCTGTTCACTCCATTGAGCAATTCTCTTAAAGTAATGTTCATATTATCGACATTCTTCTGTATTTAAAAAAAATAAATAGAAATGAAATTAAACACAATAATTATAAAAAAAATTCTAAGAAGTAGCTCAATGTCTTCTGTAATAAATGTTTGTTGAATTTAAACATAAATTAAATTGAAATGTCATAAAAGTTAGTTAATATGACATTTATACCGTCAAAGTAAATTAAATAATTATGACATTTATGCCGTAAAAATATAAAGACAAAAACCATTACTTTGCAACGAAAAGCCTTTGAAAATTATTTTCTAAATGCCGGTAGCGCATGCGGTAAAAGTCCTGGACTTCAGATATTTATCTAGAGAAGTTGCTGTTTGAACTTCTTTCCAGACAGTGCAATTTTTAAGAAATAATTTCTCGTCTTGTAAGTTTTCAGTACCTTTCCCGATACTCTTCAGTGTTTAGAAAACATAATCAACACTGCTTCACCTCTTAGAGTGAGGAGAGTTTAGTAACAAAGTCATGGAACGCTTTACACACACTTATGATCCAGTAGAGCTCCCACCACAAAAAGAAACGGAACAAGATTACTGAACAGAGAACGGCAGTATTCCATTGACGCATCCAGGAAAGAATTCGTGATACGTTTATAGTAAGAAGTAAAGAATTGTAAATACTGAGAATTATTGATAATATAATAATTGAAATAATATTCTGGAATCCTTTATACGCCAATTACGCGATGACGAAATTCAAAATGATTAAAAAATGGTTTTGCGCGTATTAATTTAAATTATTTAGAAGAATTTTTTGATGACCGTGTGAAACCGTTTTCATTCTCGTTTGTGAGACCTCATTCTTTTAGTTTTTTTTTTTTACTTAAATATTTCAGTTTTTTTTACACATCATAAATGACTAAAAATAAAATATGTGAATGAATGTATGTATCTAGAAGAACGATGAAAACATTCAACAATTTCTGTAATTTCTTTTAATATTATATCTTTTTGTTAAATGATTAAACCATGATCTTGTTTTTGATTTTGCCATAACATCTTACCAATGAGTCCTACAAGTGTACGATTCTTTCTTGTAGAATGTAATAAATGCGCATTTAATAAATTCATCTCGTTTCTCTGAGAAAGAAAGACGTGAAATTCTTATTTTTTTAAATTCTCATATAACATGTAGATGCCTTTGTACGGTGGCCGTAGTTATCTGTTCAAAAGATCTCTTGAGGTTTGGCTTGGATTTTCCACAATCATTAAATTAAAATCATTAAAACTTCATTAGTTTAAAGGTTTTCAATCTATACTAATTTACTTTACTTTCATGTGACATAATCTTCATTGCCAAATTTCTCGAACAAACGTTATAAAATTAGTTTGCGTATAAGTAGCCTTACTATAAACTGTTGCAAATACCGGCCGCCATTTTTAAAGTTCTATCGCATTAGAACGCATACTTTTCTAATGCTTATGTCATTAAAAATAATGACGAAGGGATTGATGAAATAAAATAATCCAAAAGCCGACTCGTTCATATTATGCGTTTCGATTCTTATCACAAATTACGCAAAGTATTGCCGACTATTGCTACATGCCAGGCAGAAACGACGATTCATATGCATGGATCCTAATATTTATTTACCGAAATATTCTGTAATGAAACAGTGAATTTACAATAGTTGATTCATTAAAAATATACACATATTCTTTCAAAGAATCGAAAATGTTGTTTTCTATTTCTTCTTAACCTTTATTTCTGGAAATAAGACGTCGTCTTATATTTTTGGTTTACAGATTTCTACAGTTTTTGAAATATTTTTTACGTTCAGCGTTTTTATAGTTTTCAAATTGTAAATACGTAATTGTGACAATTGCAGGTCTTTATATTTTATTTTCATTTAAAATATTTCGAAAAATATTGCTCAAACTCTTAAGCGACTGAAATTATTACAAACCTTCAAATTCGAATTGTTATAAAACATTTAATATATCTGGTAAAGATTACCTCCGACTTAACAACTCTTAACTATAGAAAAATATTTCTTTTTGTTACAGATATTATCGCATTTTAAGACACGAACAAAATAATTTCGAAATCGTTATATTTACTTCAAAATTAGTACTTGCGTATAGTTTGCGACCAAAAAAAAAATCGATAACTAAATTCAAAACTGCTTGTGATAATACAATCGCTTTTCCAATACAAATATACTTAATAGTTTTGTACGGGTATTTAAAGAAAATAAAATAAAAGTGCTCAAAACTTGTGACTGATGATAGTCTTATTAGAATTAAGGAATAATTCGCAGAAACATGTCTAAGACGATCAACGCATACAGAATGTAAGTTTCTCATTAGTTTCCAAACTGGTTTTATAAGTATAACATATATTATTGTTTAATAACTGTTTGTCCGTGTGGTGCCTTGAGTTTCGCGACTGCTTTTTGCCTTTTATGTGTGTCTAAATGGGAAAATCAAATTGGTACATTGAACCCGTACATGCAGATACTTAATCGTTTGTTTATATTTAATTAAATATACAGGGTCCGCCAATAGATATAGCTGTTCTTGGAAAAATATTTTATGAAGACAATGTATGTTTCATAGCTTACGTTCAAACGTAGAAAATGTAACAATAAATAAATACAGTTGAGTTTCAAAATTAAATATTGTAAACTACAACAACTACAAATTTCTTCGCCATATAATGCCGTCATCGGGTGGATGAAAGTTTTCAAACGTTTTATATCAGATAGATAAAACAATTTTTTATGCACATATATATTAATAACTATAATTTACTTATTAATATTTAAACTTAATTGTTTTTCGTGGAAGTAAATTTTAAAGGTACGTAAGGACCACCTCTTTTGCTGATGATTATTCCTGAACCTTTATATTTGCCTATAAGAAAACGTATATTATACACTACCGACCATAAGTGTTTGCCCGTGCAGAGAATGATAGAAAAACAAGTGTAATGCTACTTACTGCAAAGTTAAAATTAATTTTAAAATTATTCAAAATGTTTTAAAATCTTAAAAAGTATTATTTCAAACAATTTTAACAAATACTCTTCTACATTTTTGGTTCGTCGAGATGACCACCTTAAGCTTCTATTACTGCCCGGCACAATCTCTGCATTATCTCTAATAATTTCGCCAGAATTTCAGATTTTATTTTGGACCATGCATGCTGTAATTGAGTGCATTGTGTTTTTGCGGTTGTTGAAATCAATTTTCGCACTTGTCTGTCTAGTTTATCTCATAACAGTTCTATAAGATTCAAGTCGGAGATTGGAGGAGGCCATTTTATAATTACCTTTATTCCTTCCAATTCTAATTCCTTTAAATGCCCCGACACAATTTGGGCGCGCGTTTGGGATCGTCGTCTTGCTGAAACACAAAGTTCTCTTCAATATGTCGTGTTCCAGAGCAAACGGCGTTCTGCTCCAAAATCTCTCTTTACCGTTCCTTTCTTAGAACACCGTCTATTGTAAAAAGATCACCTACAGATGTTCCAGCAAAACAACACCAAACCATCATTGATTCCGCTCCATGTTTGGTGGTAAATGCAATGCATGAATCGAGTACACGTTCTCCCGCTAATCTTCGAATAAACTTCTTTCTTCTTGAAGCGAATATTTCGAATTTGGATTCGTCGATCTAGAGCACTTTTTCCACTCTTCCAGCATCCAATCCTTATGTTGTTTTGTCCAACCTAATTGTTTTTTTTTCTTTGCTTCGGCAATAGCAGTTTTCGCATGATAACTCTCCCGAACAATTTTTCTTTGCGTAAACGCTTTTCACTGTTGCAGCGTTTATTAGTTTATTCCAATTAATGTTTGCCTCTGCTGCAATTTCCAATGCAGTTTTCGTCTATTTTTTTTACTTAACCAAACTCTCTCTCGATCCTCTGTTGGTGTGTGTATAAGAGCATGTGTTTGAAGTTAACGAAACGCAATGAAGGCGACTACTTTTCACTACATAATTAGCTAAAACTACAAGAACATCTGAGAATAAGTCCAATGGTAATAACACCCTGTTTATGACGCGTTTCGAGTATTAAACTCTCTTCAGGTAAACTCTGACAACCTACGAGAATAAGTTCATTAATAACACTTATTCTCTGTAGGTTGTCGAACTTTTTGCGATACAGCAAAATAATGGAAAAAACGATACATCTCTCTCTCGTCCAAACATACAAATTGTCTGAACGAAAGAACGAAGTTCGCATTCGTCCCGTGAAATGGTGAACGTCTGTGAATAATTCATATGTTAATAACACCCTGTTTACGACGCGTTTCGCGTATTAAACTCTCTTCAGGTAAACTCTGGTGTTATTAGCGAATTTATTCTCTGTGGGTTATCAAATCATTTGCGATGCCGCAAAATAATGAAAAAACAATATTTCACTCTCTCATCCAAACATGCAAATTGTTCGAACGAAAGAACGAAAATAATAGCATTTGTTGGCGGACTTTGTATAACATTACTGCTTTTTATTAATAATCAGTATTTGCAAAAATAACCAACATTAACGTTAGTAATTTCCAAGCTTTAAAACAAAATTAAATCTCGTCGATTTTTATATTTTGCGAAAAATATTTTAAAGGAATTTTTGTATAGACGAGTTCATTTTTAGAATAATTTTAGTATACATCTTTCATTGGTACATAACTTGCCTTAATTTATTTTACATATTTAAAGAAAGTGTAGATATTACTATGCTCAATTGAAAAAAATGGAAACGCTTTGTAAGCAATGTGAACAATCTTTGATAAATAAACTAGTCTTACTCAAAAAAATGCCAATATTTGACACGTTTAATAAAATTGTCCCTTTAATTAAGGTATCTGTTAAGATTTCATTCTGTATACTTTTATTTTCATAGATTCAGTCTCATTTTTACAATTTGTTTATTGCAGAGTTTTAGATATGCTTTATTATTTCTAAATTGTACTAAGGCCTTTCGTTATTCATTTAAGATGTATTTAAATTTTCTTTATATTCATTTTTATTGCATAGTTTTAATAACTTTTGGAAAGGCCAGTTGTACATTTCCCAAAAGAAGAATTTTAAATTATACTCATAAAATCTACAGGCATGGGAATTAGTAAAACTATTGTCTTTGAAAATTATAAGTATTTTAGATACTTTCGGATTTTATTATTTTATGTGAACTATAATTTAGTTTATGTTAACATTGTTAAATCATAAGGTTATCAGTCATAAAAATTGTAGCCTATTGTACATTTTTGGAGTGGATAAATTTACACCAATGGCTATTTATTAGTGCATTTAATTAATTCTAGAAAGTTACGTAATTTGTATTCAGTTGCGTAATGTGCAAGAGTGAGGAATATGGTCGACGCACAACAGGCGCGTGCTTGATAGGTAAATAAAAAAATAAATAGTATATATACATACATACATACATATATATATATATATATATATATATATATATATATATTAAGCAGAGTTTTCAGTGTAGTTAAATATTTGAAACATTAGATATGTTTCCACATCGACCAAATCGAGTTCGCCGTGAAAAAAAAGTTCTTATATGAAGACCGTTCGACGTCTAATGATGTAATATTGGCATAATTAATGTAATATTGTTAATGCTTAACGAATTTGTGCAATCACTATCACTACAAATTTGTTTTAATGCTGCAAAATCTGGGTATTTCTATAGCACACTATCTACTTTGACTATAGTATTAATATTTTTATCGTCGCTGATGGCATGTAGCTGTGCCCAGTATTTGCAGTGAATCGATTAATGGCAACGAAAGATATTCTAATTTATCATTTACTTCAACTATCAATCGACATCTAGTGATGCAATATTTGCATAATCAAGATCAAAGATTCAATTCATCGAATTTTGGCACTGGCATTTTCGCATTTGGGACTAAGAAAGATTTGTGCAACTAAATTAATTCAACATTGTACAGACTTGATTAAAGACTCAAAAAAGGACGGAAACTTCAGGTATTCTATTGTAACTGGTGACGAGACGTTGTGTTTTCAATATGGTCCAGATACCAAGCGTCAAAACTCTAAATGGAAGCGTCCAAGCAAAGGAAGACCGAAAAAAAACTGTTTGGAGAAGTCAAAAGTGAAGATAATATTGATTTGTTTTTATGATTAGAAAGGCATAGTGCACAAAGAGTTCGTACCAACTAGGCAAACAGTCAATGCTATATATTATTTTGGTGTTATGAGGTGTCTTTTGGCGCGTATTCGTCGTTTGCGCCCTCAATATCGTGAAAATTGTAGCTGGCGTTTGTTACATGATAATGCACCATCTCATTGCTCGACGTTTATCACTGATTTTCTAACTACATTTGCCGCAGCGTTATACCGCCGTTGAAGCCATCAAAAAGCCGTCGACAGCGATCTTAAAGGACATCACTAAAGATAAAGTTAAAAATTAATTCGACATGTTAATTGACCGTGCAAAACGTTATATTGAAGCCAAAGGCGACTACTTTGACTAAAATAAATGAGTTTTACCAAAATTGTTTTTGTTTTAGAAAAGCTTTTTTAAAACAACTTATTTTATTAAATGTGAAATATAATTTTAAAATTTTAAAATTATATTTCAAATCTCGGCATTTTCTTGATTAAAGCTAATTTATTTATCAAAGGTTGATTATATTGCTACACTGTATCGACATGTATTTTCAATTGAGTATAGGAATATATCTACACTATGTTTAAAACATGGTATATGCGTATACAAAAAAGATTGTTAACTTATATGTATACTATCTTTTAGAGCAAAATGTTCTATTTGAAAGGTTTCCCGTTATACATACATATCGTTTTCCATACAACGGGCTTTCGTTTTTTGGTTTAAAATTTCGATGTGTCCTTTGAAAAATCAATACGTAATGCTTTACTGGCCAGCTCCAAAAATATTGAATGTACTTTAATTGAAACAATTGAAAAATTATTTTATGTACTTTAGCCATGAAATGGACTAATATGTTTAAAAGCTTCGTTTTTTTATTTATATTTTTTGTTGTTTATCTCTTCTACTCTTTCACATAATTCCAGTATTCTTTTCAATGATTTCGTGCTATTGATTGCTCTTCATTATCAACTTGCTTTGTGGTAGAGTAGCTAAGTACGCAATAGTAGTAGTGTTAATCATTATTGGCTTATATTGCTGCGTTTGTAGGTTTTGCACTGTTCATTACAATGCCGAGGTAGTCTCCTTATTTATAACCAAACTTTTTTCTCGGTGATCTAAAGGTGTTCCAAATTTCGCGGTTTTTTTTTAAAAATAAATAAAACAATTTGCATTCACTTTCAAAAACTTTTTATTGGTAATTGAAGTATCAGTTATGATATTTATATGCGAAAAATAATATCTGCCAAATGGCCTCCTCTTGCAGCTCCTAAGACGTCCACTCTTTTGTTAAAATTTTCAATGACATTTTGACATAATTGAGGCTCTATCTCACCAATCAACGAAAAATTTCATCTTTCAAAGCAGGAATTGATTGTGGGTTATTTTTATAAACCTGACCTTTCATATAACCCCAAAGAAAATAGCCTAACGGTGTTAAATCAAATGATCTTGGTGGCCAATTAACATCACCGTTTCTTGAGATTACACGTCCAGGAAATGTTTCTCTCAATAAATCAATTGATTCGTGTACAAAGTGAGGTGTAGCGCCATCCTGTTGAAACCACATATCCTCTAGATCAATATTCATTAACTCAGGCTACACAATTTGGTTATCATCCGACGATATCGATCACCAGTGACAGTTATAACTTCACCAGCAGCATTTTCAAAGAAGTAAGGTCCAATTACACCACCTGACTATAATGAACACCAAACAGTACCTCGTTTAGGATGCATAGGTTTCTCATGAATAATTCGTGGATTTTCCTCACCCCAGATACGGCAATTTTGTTTATAAACATAAATCATAAAATTCACGTAATTTTCTAAAAACTCTTTTCACAGAACGCTGTTTTTCATAAAATAATTCAACAATTTGAACGCGTTGTTACACCATGTACAAAGCCTTTTTTATAAATGTCATACGTCACACTTTTTAAATGCCCACATACCCAGACAAATTCAGTGCACCTTCTGTATTTTATTTATTGTTAAAAAAACCGCGCAATTTGAAACACCCTTTATTATAAAAATTGATGGCATATACTTTTTAGATAGTCGACTTATTGAGATGTGAAGTATTTTCCGATTGGTCGCAATATAAATAGAAAAAAGTTAACTTTCAGTCGTTTCTTTTCTAGTATTTCCCGCTTCCATTTCATATACATATGTACTATTATCGACCACCAACCTGATGTTGACATAGATCTTATCAGTATTGCATCTGTGTATATTTTATATTTAGTGGCTGTAGCGATATTTCGAATTCCTGTAATATAATGGTATAATAATATTAAATTTGAGTGTTTTATCTATACATTCAATTTATTTGTTTTTAATTACTAAAGTATTTGGTTTATATAACTTCTGATCAATTTCTGAGTACTGTACTTAAAAGTGAGATATGCTACTAATTTGAATGCTACAAAATGTATTGTGAGTAATCCTACTGTTTTATTCTCTTTTATTTTTCTTTTAAATCTACGTATTTTTTCATTTTGTTATCCATCCTTCTTCCCCAGTCTTTTAAAAGCACCATGAAAATAGTTTCATTTTCTAGGACATTGTTGCTGAAAATGTTTAAATAACTGCTATGATAACTCTAAATATTAATGGTTAATCTTCCTAATCTTAGTTTCTGAATTTTTCGTAAGTAATTCTATAATTTCACCTTTAAATTAAAAAAATTATTAATATATTCTTGCATTCTATAATCCTCGACTCGAAACTTGTTTCTTGCACCCCTCTTGTTTCTTTGTCTACTGTAGAAGGTAATAAAATTAATAGATGATGTGATGCATTGCTATCCTTTGTGTGAGTGGTAGCAGGTGTTCACATGTATACGCAAATAGTTACTATACCCTTAAGACAGCGTTTCTCCAATTATTTACACAGCGACCCAATAAAATTGTTTGTTTTACTAATACGAACTAAATATCAGGTTGTTACATATGAAATGTCCGATTTTATAAGGAATAAAAAAAAGTCTAAATTTAAAAAAATATAAATATTTATTCTGCAAAATAGTCTCCAATTACATCAATAGTTTGTTGCCAACGGCCTGGAAGCTGAAAAATTCCCTTTGAAAAGAAATCTAGGTTTTGACGGCTCACATATTGCTCAAACACTGCTATTACAGACTCCCGGTCAGGGAAGTCCCTATTTTTTAAGTGATTGTCTAAACTTCGGAAAAAATGAAAATTAATTGGCGAAAGGTCAGGTGAATAAGGTGGGTGAGGGAGAATTTCGTAACCAAATTCCGAAAGTTTTTGGATTGTCTGTCGTGCAACATGATGTCTTGCATTATCATGAAGAAGTATGGGTCCATGTCTATTGACTAGTGAGGGCTGCAAGCGGCTCAATTTTCCATGCATAGTTTCCAGTTCGGCACAATAGGACGCTGTCGTGATGGTTTCACCAGGTTGCAAAAATGAATAGTGAATAATACCCTTACTGGTCCACCATACAGTCACCATAATCTTTCGCGGGTGAAGTGATGCTAGTGCATGCTGTCTTGGTACTTCACCTCGATCTAACCATTGTCCTGACCGTCTCCGATTATCATAAAGTATCCACTTTTCGTCACACGTTACCACTCGATGAAGAAACGGTTCCACTTTCTGTCGATTAGCGAAAGAGGTAGCCACCTCTAATCGACGGAGCTTATTGGCTTCCGTTAATTGGTGCGGCACCAATCGATCGAGTTTCTTCACTTTGCCAATCGAAGAAAGGTGACGACTAATGGTGGCAATGGACACTTGAAATGTTTCTGCAAGGCTATGCACTGTTGTCGACGGATTATTTTCAACTTCTACACGCAGCTCGTCGTCATTAGCTGTGCTACGCGCATATCCGCGAGGCTCATTTTCCAAATCAAAATTTCCCTCGCTGAATTTTTTAAACCATCGCCGTAATGTGCGTTCATTACACGTGGTTTCACCGAATGTCTGATTAATTTCTCGCGTTGCTGCAGCTGCATTTAATCCCTTTTTAAATTGAAAGAGATAAATTGCCCGAATATCTCTTGCCGACAGCATTTCCATAGGCGAGACAAGGACAGGCGTGTTAATCTTTCCAAGAAATGGAACAGGTACACGCTTCAAAATAAATACCCTTTTCTACAAATACAATAATAATTTTCACCAAAAACATACACGTCTTCACACAGGTGCGATTCAGTTCAGACTGAAGGAAAAAACGGACATTACATTTGTAACAACCTGATATATATATTCACAATCTTATAAAATGGAATTAAAAATAGTGGAAGAGTGGCAATTGCGTCTGTATTATTTGTAGAAATCAAATAATTACATTCATCAAAAACGTCTATTTTAAAAAATAAGAATCGCTGAAAATTTTATAATTATATTTTTTTTATGCACGTTCTCTATCATTTCACTACCCAATATTGGGTTCACGATCCAAATGTCGAGAAAAGCTGCTCTAAAAGCTCAAACCAACAAAAACCGTCCTAGTAGCCTTTTCCTCGCTCTCATCCCATTGTTAAAAGCATCAATTATTAAAGTCATGAATCGTATTAATTTACAGGAAGATTAAGTCTTTTATTTTAAAAATACAAATTTTTTTGGCTTTTTATTAAGAAATGTTGTAATTAATAATAATAATAGTAAATCTGGTACTTAGACTTCCGCGGTCGTGGTCCATACTATCTTCTTCTGGGATTCCGGGCTGGAACTACGTCACTGGTATAATTGCCGATGTTTCATATCCACTCGTATGGGACATCTTCAGGGCTCAACTACTGCTACCAGTGACGCGGTTCCAGTTCGGAAGCCCAGAAGAAGATTATAATAATAGTAATTCTGTAATAACTTGATAATTAAAATACATATTTTGCAAAATAAATACTGTGCAATACTAGAATTTTTAATTTATATCGTTGGGATAAGATATGTACTTGTGAGTTGTGGTGTCTTTTTTGTTTTTTTGTTTGCTGTTTTTAGAATTATATAATAGACACTTTAAATTGAAAGATGTAAATAATTGAAAATTAAAAATCAAAATCATTTAGGAAGTATATATTGATTATTTTTAAATTGTGGTATAATTTTTTTCGGTTTTATTTTGTGTCAATTATAGATATTTATTAAAAAAAATAGTTTTATTTTTGAAAACAAATACATTAGTTCAAATGAAATATGGTAAGCTGTTGGATGTTGAATTTTTCAACAAAATCTAGATACATTTGGTTTAAAGATTTAATCATTGCATCTTTAGAATAATATGTTTAAATACTAAAAAAAAAATTATAAAAAGTTTATAATTCTTCAAAAGAATACATAGATTTAATGTTTAAAAAATCCAGGCCCTACGTCCCCCAGAAATTAATTTAGATTTTATTATTTCCATCTTTCAATTCAATAATGTCCGTCTCGCTATTATTCTTCATTATCCTTTCGATTGTTTTCTTTTACAGTAAGAAAATAGAAAGCTTAGGTAAAATGACAGCAATGTCCCAAGAAGAAATAGTCTCAGCCGTCAAAACTGTAGCCCAAGGTTTAGAGGCTTTGCGTTCCGAACATGCGGGTATACTTCACGGTTTACATGAAGCTCCGGATCCCATAGCCTCTGAACGAGCTGGCCTTGTTCAACAGAGTGCCGATATGATCGAACTAGGACTTGGAGAGGCACAGGTAACTTACTGTGCATTTGTACACTAGGTTAGACATAGTCATGTCACTAATATAATAAATCAAGAATCATTATTATAATTATTTTTTTATAAAATTCAGTTTTAAACATAGAAAATTCACAGATTCCTTAATTAAACTGAGGTTTAATTTTTTTTTTTTGATTATTATCAATAGTCGAAGATTATATAATATGATTTAGTCGGGAAAATGAAAAGTGCTTCAAAATAACTATGCAGTCAATTGAAAAAAGGGTTCAATGTAAAATAATATTTTACTGCCTTCATATATATATATTTAGGTCTATTTATGTTAAATATCATTGGAATAAAACTATACACTCTGTGTAATAAAAAATGCAGGCCAATATCTCACAAAGAGAAAGTTAATAGGAGAGTGAGACTGAGAGAGTAGATAAAACATCTTTCTTTTAACACGTCTAGTCTAGTCACTTTCAGTTCAGTTATCGGTTGTATGTAACACAGGTAACAGTTTTTATTGAAATGAGTGCAGCGTATGTAAAACGTTTCGAAGAATGTTTTTATGTGAGCTTTGTAAATGTCTTAAAATAACAACAATCCCGATCTTCCAGGATGCGGGGAAGGCCGCATTACGACAGTGCGTCAGGGTTAGGCTTAGTCAACCGACAAAGAATGTAATATATATAGCGTACTGTAAGACACCTTGTGAAGATTCATCTCCAGGGTTGTTTTAATACGTGGGATTTTGGACTTTAGGCCTATTTGCTGGTATTTTAAACGCGAAGCGAATGGTAAAATTGTAACAAAAAAGACGTCTGAGATCAGTAAATATGTATGTGGTTTAAAGATAACGGTTGCAAATTAGATCCTACAAAAGACAACGATGCAAAACATCAAAGTAAAATACAGGAAGTGGAAGTCTGTAAATAGTATTGCAACAATGGATTGGCCTTCGCAGTCTCCAAATGCCAACCTAATTGAAAGTGATTGGACTCTTATGAAGTGGAAACTTTGATAGAAACGTGTCTATAAAATTTTCTAATTATCTTGCTCATTACCTACGAATCCTGCGGGAGATTTGGTTGGAAGTATGGTAAACCGTTGTGAGGCTATTTTTAAAAATTAGAGAGATTGGACGCCTTATTAAATATTTGCATATTAGCATATAAGATGTACTTTGTAACAATATATCTAGTTTTTTTTTAACCTTTTTTGGTAGAAATATTAGTCTGCTTTTCTTATAATACAGACTTTCTCCCCGTCAAATTAGCCTCGTATTCATTACATCTTTGCAGTTGCCATTCTTTGAATATTTTACTCTAAAATTAAGGATCTTACGTTTTCATTTTTATAGTCAATTACGATTGTAATTTATTTTTGCTTACCCAAATATTGGTTTGGTTTTCTGTTTCAAATGCATTCATATCTTCATCAGAGTAACAAATATTCGCTTTTTCTTTGTTAAATTTTTCAGTTTTATCCATAAATGGAAAATAAAAAACCCGATTTATATTCATTAAAATTATATCACAGAATTCAAACAGATAAAGAAATATACAGGACGTTAAAATACTGCCTTTATTGTAACATAGTTGCTGACAAAGGAATTAAGAGACTTGATTTTTAATGAATAGTTAGGATGGATCTCGGACTATTTGAACAATGAAATGTATCTGGAACAAAAGGCTCTGAATTAACCAATTAATATTCTTTACAATGGAGAAGTATTATACATATATTTCTTAGGATATATTTCAAGACTTCTTAAAGTAGTCTTAATTAGCGTCTAGGAGTTGCACTGGTTAAAGTGAAATCTTTGAAATTTTAAAATTTTTACATAATGCGATTATAGAGAATGATTTCAGAAGACACATTATTATTAACGTTCTACATTTTGTTTAAGAAATAAAATTCTAAGATAATGTGACTTATCCTGAAGCTTCTGTATTATTTAGTATATTTTATCTATTAATGTCATTTTAATTGAAATCAGTAAATTAAGTATACAAACTAGGCCAATTTCTAGCATGCGTGATTCTATGATGAAAATTTTTTTTTGTTTTCTTGATGTTCAACTTCAATAATTTTATAATAACGCAATATGTATAAAAATAATGTGTCCCACAATGCAGTAGAAATTGTTTTTGTGTTATTTCATAGGCGTCATTCACCTACTTTTTGTCATTCGTGCCTTAACATAATTAACTTTCTTGTATATGCCACAGTTTCATTGTGATACGTATTATAGATGTGTAATCAAGAAAAACCTATTCTTAACTATATCTGTCCTTGCCCTCGGGTATATCGGATCTTTAGTTGAATATGAGTCATCCACGGCGATCGATTATAGGCAGACTGACGGGCGCCCGAACCTTCGCTCTCTTTGTTTAACACCATTTCGTCTTTCATACTACGTCATTTCATGCGGTTTTTTGAATTCGACCGGTTAGGGTCGAGGTCGTACGCATCCTCATGCTTTGCAATATAATTATAAATAGAGAGATTTGAGGATGACGACCTTGGATGTAAGTGTACAACTCGCAAGAGATAATGTCGCTTTTAAACAACCGGTAAAATAGGTTTTATGGTACAGTGGCGCCATGGGAATTTGTCTAGTTTTGCAAACATGAAAACATTCTATGTGGTCTAGAATGGAGAGCGGTTAATGAACGGAAAACAGGAATTCCGCTGTCGTATCCATCAAATCCATTGGTAAACGTAAACGGTGCCTTTTAATTAATATTTAAATTTTGAAATCGCGTCTCTTGATTGTATTTCTTGTTTTGTGCACGGAGTTATGTGACAATCAACTAGTTTCATGTTTTGATAGTAGTCCGCTTCTAATCAATGCATTAGCACATATTTTGGATTATAGATAATACTTCAGGATGGTTATAGGAAATAAGTGAAAAAAAATTGCTTGTGCGGAATTTTTTTCATACAACCTTATTAAATGTTAATATTAGTATGATGAGCGTTCAATGTATTCCCGGTATCGAGGTGACTAATTATGTTGGTAATTCGACTAATTAATTAGATGACATTATCTGAGGGTATAAATACAAATTTCATATAGTTCATACAGTTGGCTTCCGGGCTGGGATCGTGTCTTCGACAATTTTGGTACCGATGTTTCGTCACCACTTGTCTGGGACATCTCTATGACTAGTAATTGCGCTGAGATTGGTGTAAGTCTGTGGTGGATGGGTTTATATAGGAATATTGGTAATAGGTCAATGGATCTATATGGTATCGGTTGAGAAGTTTGGAGATACAGGATTGCCAGGTGTCGTGTAGAGGATAACCATCATCACGGTTTAGGTTATTGGAGTGTTTAGAGATATCTATAGATTCATCGATAAATTGGTGAAACTATAGAGATCTCTAAATACCCCAATAACCCATAATTATGAAAGTCCACAATATTGTTTTGGTCGATAGGCGAGTGAAAATGCATTAATAAAGGCCACGGGCTTCTTGTGTATAAGAGTGCATAAGATGGTTACCGCGTTGCTTAGAGCAGAAACAAAATTGCTCGCGATATTATATTTGCTTTTAACTGCTTCCACATCCAGCCTATTTACCCGATTTGACTCCCTCAAACTTTCATTTGTTCTCAAAACTTACCTGGCTAGAATTGAAAGCCATCCATATGGTTAATGACTATTTTGAGTACCTTGCATAGAAACACTTCAGGAAGAATCGGGAGCCTAGTAAAACCTCAGACCAAATTTGCTAAGCTTCGAGCGCATTATATGCAAAAAACGAAGTAAGATAGGAAAACTACTCAGATTGTTGTTTTTCATATAGAACCAAATCAATTACCGAACCACTTTCATAATTCCTTGTTTTCCTCTAAGAATGATTTTTACCACGAGCCGTCGTCGATGCTATGGAAATTATTTTAAGGTTACTTTTCAACTTCATAAATATAGGCAAAATGTTGTTATTACTACATTTTTACTTTACGCGCAGCTTATTGCCATAAAAGCTTTTTTTAGTTTGTAGCACACCATCTCGGAGCATGAACGTCACAATGTTGCTTGTTTATGTTTATTGTAGACATGACGATTTCACAGATAAATTATAACGAAAACTCGGTTGCACATATCATAAAATGCAATATTTCTTAGATATCTCTCAGTTTCGTATTTTTCCTTTCTACCAGTTTCTCTAAACTCTACACTTCTTGAATCATTTCATCATAATCATTTAATGGTTGATATCGAATAATTTTGCCACATACCAGTGGCGCCACTTCGCACAATTCTCGATGTTTAAAGGTTCAATAAATACAAATTTGGAAAAAACTGACTCCAGTTCATTGATAATAAAAATTCAGAAGCACGAGTACCTTGATAAATTAATTAGACGTCAAATAAAATTTAAAAAAAAAGAGCTGAAAACCTGCACTTTTAATTTCAATTTTTGATGGTTATTCTTTAGTGAAATAATTTAATTGAACTAGAAGTCATTCTAAGGGAAAAAGTTATAATATGTTATCCCATTTTGCACAGGAAATCCACTCATTGGCGTAGTACATACAGTTTAATACTAGTAAAATTATAGTTGGCTTTAAAAAGACGTGATTGAAAAACAACGAGTAAATAATAAACACGCGAATGGTCTAATAATACAGTCAGGTAATTACGTTTATTTCTACGATACAAAATTTCTTTGCGTGTATATTATCTTTTCATTTTGACCGAATTCTACCACGAGGGTTCTTTTTATATTCGCGAACTGGACAATTTTCAATTTTAATACCATTTTCCAATTTTTAAAATCATATATTGGTAACTTGTATAATAATTCACAAAACAATTGTAATTACTAAGCTTGCGTGTGGTCTAAACTTGGACGGCGAACCGCGTGTCTAGATTATCCTGATTACACGATTACTTATTAAGTTGAAAAAAGGTGGAGGATGTATTCTGTATTCAGAATTCTACGTAACTACCTTAGAATGACAAAGGTTGTTCTAAAATGGTTTCTCTGATGCAATTTTCCATTTTTTTTAAAATCATATATGCCTTGGTAACTTGTATGATAATTCACAAAACAATTGTAATTATTAAACTTGTTAACTGTTAGTTTGCACTGTCGTACATTGTTGATTTAACAAAATAAATAAAATCGTAGATAGAGCTGTTATAAAATTTCTTGTAAAATGAGTGGAAATTCCAAAAATTACTCTTTAAGAAATGTTTACTGTACAGGAGAACCGTTCTCCTTCCGAATCCTGCGTATGGTCGTGAACCGCATGTTTAGGTTGTCTTGTTTACATGATCACTTATTAACTTAAGAAAAAAAAGTAGAGGATGCGTTCTTTATTCAGAATTCCACACAAGTATCTTAGAATGATAAAGGTTGTCCTGAGATGGTTTTTAGGAATACTTTCATTATTCTAAGTGTGGTTCAGGTAGAGACTTGTGAATAATTTTTGGCTTTTGTTAGGACAAACCAGTTATCGGTCTTATGACTGAAGGTGTCAGTTCATCATTCGGATTCGAAACGAAATTCGACGCAGTAGCATGTTAAGGGCTACAGCTCCTCCAAGAAGTTTAGGACCACCTCTTCTATAGAAGAAGTAATAGAGGTTGATTTGAAATTCTTGTGATTTCAGAACAATAGTACAGTAACGAGATAGTAACAGGTCTTTCATTCATCGAATTTAAATAAAACAAATTGTGTGTGAGATATCGAAATTTTTTATTCGTTTGAAAGGCCTTTCGATGCCATTATGTATGGAATATAACATCGTGCAAATGTCCGCCGCGGCTTCTCTGGATGGCGCTCATCCGAAATGTCCAATTTTATATGACTTTGGCGCATAAATCAGGCTGAATATGACCGATGACCATGGGTTATGTTGGCTTCGAGGGTCGCTGTCTCTCGCCGTTGATGGTGATGGCGTAGTCAACGTCGTTTTCAAAAAAATGTGGACCGACGACGCCGCCAGCCCAAAATCCACACTAAACAGTGACTGTTTTAGAATGCTTTCGACGCTCTTGTTTTTGTTAGTTGACGTATCCGTCCGTCTAGAAATGGGCCTCATCGCTGAAGATGATTTTTTGATGAAAATAAAGTTCAGTTTCCAACTGCTCCAACGCCCATTAAGCGAACACATGTCGTTGTCTATGGTCGTTTAGCTTCACCTCCTGAGTTAGTTGAATTTTGTACGGGTACAAGCCCAAATCACGACTTAAAATTCGCCAAGTTGTGGTCTGCGAAAGGTCGAGTTCTTGTGAGACACGCGAAATCGACTGCCTCGGATTCTCCTACACACTCTCACGGACAGCGGCGATGTTTTCTGCAGATCTTGCGTTTCGTCGTCGACGCTCATTGGTTCATTGTTCACCGAACCAGTGGACTCAAATTTACCCAAAACACTGCGAATAGTCGTCTTGGTAGGACGATTATGGCGACCGTAAGATGGACGAAGCGCATGTAACGTTGCCCGAACAGAACACCCATTTGGATAAAACAATATTATCATTTGCACGTGTTGTTGAACGCTATATCCGTCCATGGTGATATGGCAAAACAGAGTGAATAAATAACAGCCAATTCGACAGATGTAGCTTCAACGATATGGCCAACTGTCAAAGTTCGGAAATCCCTATTGGAAGACCCGTTAGTATGCAAATTATTGCATTGCTTTAGGTATTCTATTAAGTTGAAACAACTTGAAAAAATGATGTAAGGTACGCAAGTCGAAATTCGTAAAAGCAGCTTTTATTAATTAAGACTTCTAAGAAATTGAATATCTACTCCACGCTTTATTTAATTTAATGCCTGTATTCAGAAAAAGGGAATTATATTGAAGAATACATTTTCATTACTACTTTGTTTTTTGTTTTCATGACCATTCCTGAAATTTAAAAATTACCTTTTTATTAGAATAAATTTGGTCGCTTTAAGTAAATTAACTTACATTCCTATCAAATTAGATACATCATTCTTCGTGTATTGAAAACATATTTAATATTATCATTAAAAAATTGTGTGGTAATAAAAAGTAAATTTTATTTGAACTAAGGTCATTATGGCCCTTGCCTCGCACCTTCAAATGGTTGAAGCAGAAAAACAAAAATTGCGGGCTCAAGTTCGTCGTTTATGTCAAGAAAATGCCTGGTTACGAGACGAGCTGGCTTCCACTCAACAAAGACTACAGGCTAGTGAACAGGCTGTGGCCCAATTGGAAGAAGAAAAACGTCATTTGGACTTCATGGCGTCAGTTAGTCGATACGACCAAGACCTAAACGAAGATAACTCCACTGAACATTCTAGATCCGAAAAACCTGATCCTGTGGTAGATCTATTTCCCGATGATGAGAACACCGAAATGAACAGTAAGATTCTTTTGCTTTGACATTATAAATTTTATATTTTTTAAAATTTTAGATATGTCCCAAAATCCACCAAGCACTTTGGCTCAACAAGTTAACGCAGGTTATGAGATTCCCGCCAGGCTTAGAACTTTGCACAATTTGGTTATCCAATACGCATCTCAGGGACGCTATGAAGTAGCTGTACCACTTTGCAAACAAGCCTTAGAAGATTTGGAAAAGACAAGTGGTCACGATCATCCGGATGTAGCAACCATGTTGAATATTTTGGCTTTGGTTTACAGGTCCGTTTCATTTCACTTATTGATCATTACTTTTTTCCAAATTCATATAAATATATTTATTATTGCAGAGATCAGAACAAATACAAGGAAGCGGCGAATCTGTTGAATGATGCGTTAGCTATTCGGGAAAAAACTCTCGGCGAAAATCATCCGGCTGTGGCGGCTACTCTAAATAATCTGGCAGTACTTTATGGCAAAAGAGGAAAATACAAGGAAGCAGAACCATTATGTAAGAGGGCGCTTGAAATAAGGCAGAAGGTTTTAGGAAAAGAACATCCAGACGTTGCTAAACAATTAAATAATCTCGCACTTCTCTGCCAGAATCAAGTAAGGCTTTTTTTATCATTTGTAACTATAATTAAACACTTCTGTAAGCATTTTCTAAAACACCCTAAATTTTAGAAATTGGTTTAGTTTAGTTTTTTAAAACCACTTTTGAAATTGTGGCAAATATCCAAAATGTATTTTCAGCAAAAACCCTAATTAAATATACAGGTCTGGAAAAATACTTTTCCAAAATTATTTTAACTTTAGTCGCTTTTTTCTGCGTTTTTCAGTGCTGTACTGTATTTGAGTACAGTCACGTAGGATTTTCTCACAAAAAACAGATGTATTTTAGGAATATTAAGCCAAATACAAAAAATTACGGGTTGTATATTTTATTTTACATTTTATTAGTCATAAGTAACCAAACGTTTTTATAAAAACAACACAAAATTAGTAAAACTGAATGATCTTGTTTAATAGTCCTTGTAATATCGTTTTTGTTTCCCATCAAAATTTCGTTTTGTGCTTCTTCTGCTGTAGGATCGTTGGGGATCGAACAAAGGTTTGATAGCTACTTACTGCTACACGACAAAATTAATATTTTCCACGACCAATCTAAGCCTAATTTTAATTATTAAGATTAAACATTGAAATGCTTACTTGCCTAAAATGCCCAGTTTATAATTTCAAGTGAAATTTGTTGCTAAACTGACGTGATTGATTTTTTTTTAATTCTTTTTTCTGTAATCGGCGTACAGAAAACTATAAAAAACATTGATTATATTTTAAACAATTTTTCCATCGCAGGTCTGTGATATTAAGGCGTTTCCATAGATTTTGAACATTCTAAACAATTTTTATTTTTGATATTTATTTTTCGGACACAATTTTTAGAATATTTTCTTGTAATGTAAATATCTCCAAAAAAGCAAGTGGTTTTATTCCAATAAATGGCATGAACGGTAGTCCTTTATATTGATTGATTTTTAAATTCTTATTATTGGATGTTTTTGAAGAAGTTTTTGATTATTTTGAGAGTGTTTCTAGCATGGGATATAAAAATTAATTTAAATTTTTATGTAACATTGGAAGAAAACCATGCCCTATTTGTAAAAATATTTAAAAATTATTTCCAGTTTGATTGGAATTAGTTCATATATGGAAATATTTTCATTAAAACATGAATCTAGAAACTAAATTATGCATGCAATACATATATTTAATCTTGTAGGGTAAATATGAAGAAGTGGAAAGATATTATCAGAGAGCATTAGAAATATACGAACAGACTTTGGGACCGGACGATCCGAACGTGGCCAAAACCAAAAATAATCTGGCCTCTTGTTATCTGAAACAGGGCAAATACAGCGAAGCGGAAAAATTATACAAACAGATCCTTAATAGAGCACACGAGAGAGAGTTTGGACGAATAGACGGTGAGCAAAAATAAAACAAAATGTAGTAAGTTAAATATACATAATTTCACGTACATACACACGCCCCGCATAAACACTGCTTAAATTTCATTTATTTGTTATGCAGGCAATTTAATAATTCACACCTATCTCATATATACCTCACAATATTTAAGTATCAGTTTCTAATCATCTTGAAAAGAAAAGGATAATTATAAAAGTATTAATACAACGGTACTTCTGTAAACAAACCTAATATTAATATTTAATGCAATAATTGGACTTGAAAACGTTTATGTAATATAGTAGAGTATGCAGATGAATTTTTAAAAAGTACTTCTGTAGTCGAATTGTACGTCTTATATCAAAACCGTGTAAAATATCGTAGAGATTTTTTTTATTTAAAATCTTAGCTACTTTAAGTTATAATGCATCAGGAGACATATTAATTTGGTTTATTCTCTTCGGAGTATGTTATTTTCTACTTTAATAGCATTAATGACTTTTACTTCTATAAAAACCATTTCAACAAAAACTTTAAAAAGTTCTGAAAGGTGGAATTCGAGAAATGAAATATTAAAATTTGACAGAAACAAATATTATTTTGTAGTCAAAACGTTCGAGTACATTAAATAATTCAGAAGCTTTTTATGGTGCTATTTTCCGCAATATTGTAACAATTTATAGCCGAAATTTGAAATCGCCTGCTTACTAGTGTAATATAAGTTTCAAATTTATTTCAAATATACACATTTTGCTCAGATGTAATTACTCTGCACAGCAGCATTTCTGATGATTGGGTTATGTTACATGATATTAGTCCAATTTTTTATGACGATTTCAATTCCGTGATTGAAATATCTGTATCAGGTCTAGTTAAAAAAATATGACACGGGTGCTTTTTATAATAAAACACTATAAATTTAGAGATAATTCTAATTTATTTAATTCTTATAATGAAAAAAATTTCTCTTATATGATTTTCTTGCTAAAATTGAAGGCAGAGAGCTATTCTGAATGCTCCAACAATAGTCAGCCATCATGTATACGTTCCGCTAGCCCTAATAGCGTTCCTCCATGGCACGGAAGTCCTGTCACTTAGGTCCCCAAGATTGGCGAGAAAATAGTCCAGGTGGTTGTGAAGAAAGTGTAACTTGATTCTCATGTTACATCCAAGCCTTTGAAAGTGACTCATCAGTTGTTTGATGTGTTAAGAAAATTCAGAACTTTTCTTATTTCCCAAAAAATTTTTAACAAGCCAAACAAACTCATTCCATGCCGTTTTCTCAATCTCTGTCATAGTGTCCGTAAAATTTTAGTCTTTTATTAATGATCTTATTTGTGGCCCGTCAAAAATTCCCGCTTTTATCTTTTCTGCACTCAGTTTTGGAAACTTTTTTGATAGGAAAAGGAAACAATTTCCATTTTTGTCAAGGCCTTTTACAAATTGTTTTATAAGTCCTAGTTTTATATGTAACGGAGGCAAAATTATACGATCCCTTGATACTAAAGGTAGGTATATCACGTTCTGTTGTCCTGCAACTAGCGCTTCCCGAGGAGGCCAATCTTTTTTAATCCAATGTTGATATTTAGCTCTACTGTCCCACAAACAAAGAAAAGGGGGATATTTTGTATAACCACCGTGTTGGCCTAAAAGAAAGTTGACCATTTTTAAATCAACACATATGAGCCAATTGTGTTCCGCATATTTAATTTCGTCTAAAACCAGAGCAATAGTTGTATATTCTTCTTTTACTTTTGTGGAATGTGCAATAGGCAACGACCCTAATTTATTCCCATTGTGTAAGAGAACACATTATAGACTACGTTTTGATGAGTCTATGAATAGACGCCACTCACTAGGAACGTAATTTTGAAGTTCCATTGCAGCCATTAAACCAGGTACATCTTTACAAAATACGAAAACATATTCGGTAAAATATTTGAGGAGATTTTGTTCTCTTGTGCGGTAATAGGAAATTTTCGTTTCTTTTGTTACTAAGTTTCTTTTTTTTAACCTAGAAGTCAAAATTTCTGAAGCAGCCTTTGACAGTCCCAGATCTCTGACAAAGACGTTTAAATCATCTTGGTTGAATAGTTTTGGCGCGTTCAGGTCACATTCAAAGTCACTATCACTACTGTCAGTTTTTGCCTCAAAATGCATAGGCTCCTCCTGTGAAGCATCAACTTGAGGTTCAAGTGATATTTTAGGACTAAAAACACGTCTATGTGCCGACCGTATGGAAGGATATTCCCATTTGGCTCGATTTTTTCGGTTAATGGCAGTTATGTTCATCAAACAAAAATAACAGTCGTCATGGTGGTTCAAGGGTTCAGTCCAGATCATAGCGGTTTCGTACCTAAGGCTATTCCTTTTCTTATTTGTCCACAAACGTAGAAACTCAACGCACGTTTTGCATACCTTTTGCGGAATCCAAGGCTTGTCTTTCATTTCCAGTGTGTGACCAAAGTAATTTTTGTAAGCCTCAATCACAAACGTTGTCATATACAAACGGTATTCTTTAAATATAAATTCTCCGCAAATGAAACAAAAATGATTTGGATCATTGACACAAACTCTTCTTGACGATGAAGGCGATATCAAATTATATAATTTTCAGAAAAAAAAAACTTAATATTTTCAACGTTTGAAATACAAAAACGCAAAGTAACACACACCAGCTAACACAGCAAAACTTAATGATTTTTTCGTTAAAGCCCCTCGGTTATCCAAACTTTAAAAAATCAGTGGTCAAAGCTTTTCCAAAAAGAGCTGTATACAAAAAAAACTTAATATTTTCTGAAATTAACACACTAACACAGGATTTTTTCGTATATATTTAAATCAGCGACATCAAATTAGTAAACATTATGTGATAAAAGTTAATTATCAGACAAAAGTTGCCATATTGTTGTGCAGTGTTATTATTTAATTAATTTATTATTTAACTTGATAGCTGAGTTGTAGTGCATCTTAAATGCGTGGCCTGCCTAAAATGTAGGCCTATTGTATTGTTGACTTTCGGATAGGTTTGTATACAACTCTTTTTAAACGTAAGACAAATAATTCACTGATGTGGTCCTATAATACAAATTTTCACAAAATATCTATTAAAAAATAGTAAAATTGTGAAGATCATACGACGAAGTTTTTGTATTTAATTTATGTAAGACAAATCTTAGCACAATTCTTTTATATTGAGATAAAAGACTAAAAAAAATTTACTGTAACTTTCAATGCCATATGACTGATAAAAAATATCCTTAAGATGTTGTTGCCCTCTTTCTAATAGACTGAAATAAACATTAATTTACTAATTATACACACTATATATATATATATATATATATATATATATATATATATATATATATATATATATTGAGGACAAGTGCATTAACAGTGATAAAAATGTGTATTCCTTGATGCATTAAAACAAAGTATGACGAATATTTTAAAAAATAATTTCTTCTAAAATCGCGTAGATTATTTTAATAATACCATACCTATTCTTCTTTAAGACTGTAAAATTGGTAAGACTGTCTAAAAGTACATTATAGAATTAATTGAAGATACATGTTCGTTTGCGGTGATTAAAGTAAAGAAAGTAAATGTTAATAACGAAGATGTTTAATGCTTTGTAAGATTTCCTTTATTTTTACAATTACTTAAAGTAATGCCATTTCTGCAAATAAACTATTCAAAATATATTCCACGCATTAAATTCGCATGCAAGTTATAGGAATTATTAAGTGAAGCTCGTAATCGCCTTTGGCAAGAAATGGCTGGAATGGTTTTAAAGTTATGTTTTTGTAATTTACCACGCGACAACACGGTGCTTTCTTCTTGGTTATCTTTACTCCTTTTGTCACTAAAGTTTTTTTTTCTCAAAATATCCAAGTATAAAACTCGTTTCGTATCTCAAGGTTCAGAACCTTTCCAACCGACGGAATAATTTTCATTTCCGTAATTTATTGTGTTCAGTGCATTTTAGCGTACACCTTTAAACAAATGTCCAAGATCCATTGAATTTTTTTCTTTAGAGACTTCCAGTTTAGTAATATTAACAAATTAAAGATTGGATAATTTTCTAATAAATGATATTATATATATGGTAAAATCTTCCATTTTTGTCATGTGACCCTTCGCAATAGTTGACGTTTCGCTGCTCATACTGTTTCTTTTTTTACTGTCATATTGATAACAAATTTTGGTCATATGAATAAATCATCACTGCAATGACAACACGCCGAAATACGATACAAGATTGTATCAAAACCAAAATACAAGGATCGTTCAGAAAGTAAGGAACCATTTATTAGATTAGACCAGTGTACCTCAATCTTTGGGTCGCCCCGAAATTTTTATGAATCAAATTTTATAAGAGAAACTATATAAAATAAAATATTAGTACGAACCTGCGCAAACAGCAAACTTTTATTACAATCAGTTCCATATTGTTATATCACGAAATATATATTTGGACCGCGGTACCAATACAAATATATTTGGTCACTATGTATAAAGATTGAGACAAATACATGTCTACATGTTATCCGTTCAAGTTCAAATACATTATAACGTTTTATAAGTGTTTCCACACTTTCTTCATACTTGGTTGTCACCAAGTTACTAAACCAATAGATAACGGTGTACCACCATTATTGTGCAGAAAATCATATACCTATACCCATACCAAATTAAGCCTCAGTTATACGACTTGTGTACTTGTATACTTCCCACCCAAACAGTTGGAGCAAGCCTTGCGTTAATATAGGTGAATGCGGACACCGGTTATCCTAAAGCAACAAAACGCCTGTAAATGATAGTCTACGCCATGTGTAAGCAATCACTTTTTTAGTGTGCTCAGAATTTGTTTGATTCTTTTGTTTATGTTAGGTATCGAAAGTGATATACTTTGTTGCCTGGTGTTTTATTTATGGTTTTCTTATACCATTATCCAATACAGTTTCCATTTCTTTTTTCTTGTGTTCATCCGAAAAAATTCAGGACACTCATTTGGAACAAAATTTTTTTTATAACCCGGGGCATTTTCAATAATCGCATGAAGTAGATATTTTGAAAATTCAGGAAATAACAAATTTATCTAGTTTAAAACATTCGTCCTCCTCTTTTGTCATTAATTTTTGTGTTGAGTTTTTTAAATAACAACTGAAAATCAGTTCGATGATTTTTCATCATGAACTATTAAACATAATGCTCCATTTTTGAACTGAAGATTCGTTCATAATGTTATCATACGCTTCTGTAACTTATCTATGGATTTCGACAGAACGGACTTCTTTTCACATTCTGTGAATCATTACAAAATCTGGCGATCACTAATTTTATCACTGATATCAAAGACGCATTACTTACAAATAAAATTGCACAGCTACTCGCTATTTGCTCAGATTTGACTTGTTAAAGGAGAAGGTTATTAATCTGGGGGCATCCTGTGCCTCGTCAATTTCAACGATCTTTGTTTTCTGAATGACCCTCGTATAATTTTCTCTATTTTACCAAGATTCTATATATGGCAACTCGAAAAAAATATATTAGAAATGTAAATTATAGATAAAAACTTTTCGCTTTTATTCTTGCTTATGCGTACATGTAGGACCTATGAACTGTACAGTAGAAATCGTGAAAAAAAGGTTTTTATCTATTGTTTTTATATTATCTTTGCATTATCAATTTGTCTTATCCAGTTGGCCGCTCAGTGGTAAGTCTGCTGTTGGGAATGATTTTTCGTGGTTTCCTTTCCGTTTAGGCGAATACTAACAGACAAAGATCTTAAGTCACACCAAAGTCTTCCAAACCCCCCCTATAATTGGCGTTAGACTGTAGGAGGATGTGAAAGTATGGATTATTATTATAAATAATAATAAACACGGGCAACAATAATATTTCTAGTAACAGTAACCTAGTTGTGCAAATTTCTAATAGCCAATTGAATATTTCGTATTTCATAGTTCTATACCCTCCCACAAGTCGTGTACATCTACTATGTTTGATGAATTGGAACTTAGTGTATATACTTTTGCATAATATATGTATTTGTGTGTATGTGGGGGCAGGGGGACATTTATAATGAATATTGTGATTAAAAGATAGAAATTATCCGGGAATGTACAGGCAATTAATATTTGTCTACTATTTTTCCATATAGTTTCTAGAATAACTTGCTACTCCATTAACGATATTAGATCTTTCTCTTTTCTTCTCAACATTCTCTATTGTATTTATTAAAGTTATAAGATATTTTAAGTGGAATTAAGGTGCGCTGAAAGTAATTGTAAAAACAAAGTTAATCCTACAAATCTGCGTTTTCGTTCCACAAATAAAACCAACGATATTCTGTTTGAAAAAAAAATATAGTTTTCGGTGTCTGTTAATTATATTTCCTATATACATTCCTATTTTTTTTTATGAAACTAAATCCTTTCCACCAGTTATTTAAAGTAGTATTATTATGTACATATTCTAAATAAAGTATTTTGAATATTACAAATCAAAACAGCTTCTGCAAATTTGCTTTATTTTTAACAGCATGCCCTACAATAACGTATTTTACTACATCTTGATTTTGGCTATGATAATATATACAATCCTTACACAGTGAATAGTTATTACATATGCTTTCCATTAAAATATGTAAGAAAATTATTCGCATATAAAAGGTGACAATTTTTAGTATTTTAATATACAATGAGAAAGTATTACCAGTGTTACATTGTATTTAGTTTCTTACTTATGTACATAAATATAAATTTAGAATTGTTCGCTTCTTTATTGTATATTAAAATTTTAAAAAATAATTCTATAGAATTTTTGAGAAAATTTTATTTGAATTTATAGAGTGTTGTCTTATGTCTCATCTTTTTTTTAATTTTTTTTTACTTTTATACATTTCGTAAACAAACAATCTAGTCTGTACTTGCAAAAAAATGTAGCGCTGGAAGCAGCTTGTATGTATTAAGTATTTATGCTTATATTTTATTTATTTTATGTTTGCCTTAATTACCAGTATATATATATAATAGGCGTTAGGTAATATATTGTAATAACACATTCGTGCAATATATGCAATTTTGTACACTTGCATGACGTGTTTTATTTTATACGTTCCTTAATGTTGTACACTTACTTCAACGAAAAAGTAGTTTTGAAATAAATTTTAAAAAATATATAAAGTTTTCGTTGAGGCCAGTGGACCTATAATACCTTACAGTACTTTTTTAGTTGTAATTAATGTTTTATAATTTACAGTTGTGTCTAAAATTATTGCACATCTTTCGAATTTCTTATTGAATGAAATAACAAAAAGATTCAATAGTGTGAAGTACTGATAGTACATGGGGTTCGAGGACTTAGTTCCCGCAATGGCCGCGTGGTACCACTGATGACATAATTGTATCAAAATTACATGAGTTCTAATGGGTGTTTTTAAAGCTGCATGAGAACTATCGATATCGATAACTATGGTTAGACAGCTGATAATGTCAAACTGTGTCGAAATTTCTGTTCAGTAAGGTTTGGCAAGTCATTATGAATCGTTTAACGCCAGAACAACGCTTCCAAATTGTGGAAATTTACTTTGAAAAAACTAAATCTGTTCGCGAAGTTCATAGAGCACTTCGTCCATTTTACGGTTAACATAATCGGCCTAGTGAGCAAGCAATTCGTGCAGTTATTGATCGTTTTCGCACTAATTTTACTCTTCTCGATTCAAAACATCAAGACAAAGAAATGTGCGTACCGAAGAGAATATTGCTGCTGTATCGCGTTTGTCCTTCGACTACATGGAAAATTTTACGTAAGGATCTTGGCTTACGTGCCTATAAAATACAGCTCGTGCAAGAATTGAAGCCAAACGACCATCGTTTGCGTTGCATTTTTGCTGATTGGGCTCATTTGAAACTGGCCGAAGATGAGCATTTTTATCAAAGAATTGTGTTTGGTGATGAAGCCCATTTCTGGTTAAATGGCTACGTCAATAAGCAAAATTGCCGTATTTGGAGCGAAGACAATCCTCAAGCCGTTAACGAATCACCATTACATTCATTAAAATTCACTGTTTGGTGCGGTTTACACGCTGGCGATCATTCCTTATTACTTTCGAAATGAGGAAGGAGGTGGCCGTTACGTTAAGGCGCAACTTGCCATACAGCGCGCTTAACAATCGATTTATTGCAAAATCAATTTGGTGACAACTTTATTTCCAGAAGTGGTCATGTTCACTGGCCCCCTCGTTCGTGCGATTTAACGCCTTTGGACTACTTTTTATAGGGCTATGTTAAGTCATTGGTTTATGCCGACAAACCAGCAACTCTTGAATCGTCGGAAGCCAATATTCAAGCCACCATTGACGCCATACGGTCAGATTTATTAGAAAAAGTAGTCCAAAATTGGACTGATCGAATAGACCATGTAACTCGTAGCCGCGGCGGATATATGCCGGAAATAATATTTAAAAAATAAATGCCATGAAAGTATCTACCAGATTATAATAAAAAAAATTTCATTCCAACAATATTTCTGTCTTGTATTATCCTTTTAAGTTCTCAAGCTCTTAGAAAAAACACCCTATAGTATTTCGATATGATTGATGTAATACGTTCGTAAATTTCAAAATTATAAAATCACCAGGGGTAATAGAGTTATGCGTAAAAAATGTGTGATCAAAAGTGCATATTGAAAATCTCCTACGAAAATATTACTGTTGCAAGGAGCATGTAACAAAAATGCTATAAAAAATTGAGTACAGTTACAAAGGACACGAAAATATAATTATAAACAAAGATGTATGTATAACCATAGAAGCTTGTATCAAAAAAAGATGAAGATGTTAATATTCACAAGACCGAGATAGTGAAACTAAGTGTAAATTGAATAGCTAGAGAATCACAGCTTAATGAATTGGCAAATTGAGCATGAGAAATATTTTAACGAAGTATTTACCTCAGACCTTGATGGATAAACGGAAATGGCGTCGGTTTTATGTTTCGTCTGATCTTTTAAAACGAGCGCCTGTTTTCGAAAGTAGTTATGCGTGATGCAACGTGGCATGATCCAAAAATAAAAAACCAGGATATGTAATGGAAATCTCTGACTTCATCTCGTCCTAAAAAACCACTCACTCACTCCAGATATGGGAACACTCAGTGCCACATACACAAAGGAAGTACACCGTGAACAATTTGATCTCTTTGTAATTAATAGCACAAAATTCTCCAGATTAGAATATTTTTATTTTTGAACATTGGTGACACGTGTTCAGGTATAAAATGACCATTTGAAGTAATTATTTTATGATTACTAGTGATGAACTTCAAAAGTAAGCAATATACCTACTTTTAGATTCATGCCAATCTGAGAATTTTGTTGACAGTAGCATTTAGTGCATCGTTTGTATATGTATTTTTTATAAATGTCAATTAATGATTTTCATCTTACTTGTGAAAAACCTAAATTGTGACTCTTTGTTAACATAACTCGAATTTCTTGCACTTTCCCTATTGACGATTGATATAATTATACTGGGAAACACAAATTTTGTTGGCCTAGACCATCACTTGTTTTTGACTAACTTTTGGCATCTAAATCCAAAAATGACCCCAGTTTTTGTCTATCATGTCAACTTTTTAACTTACAGGATACCCTCTCTTTGTGCTGAAAGTCATACAAAAAGTGCATACAAAGGAAAATTAAGGAAAAAATTACCAAATACACTGTTCATAGAATAATTTTTTTCATACAAAGGCTATATATAGTTCCTCTAAAGTAATTTGTATTCATACAAGTAGTAAAGTTCTTTTACCAAACGGTAAACAAACATATTACGGTAAAAATTTTCGCTTATGTCTTTTTCTAGTGTGTTCATTTTGTGCACAATCTCGCTTGATGCTCCAACAATAGTTAGCCATCATATGTACGTCCCATCTACCCCGATACCGTGTCTCCATGATTTTCAAATCTTGGTGAAACTCAGCATTTTTAAAAAAAAACTCGATATGATAAAAGAAAACTAACTACAGTTTTTAATCAGCATTTTTAAAAGCTGTAGGTAGCTTTAAAACAGCTGAAAAACCGAACTCAATAGAAATTGTATTAAAAATTGTTCATCATTGTTATCGGTGTTTGGCAGGGCGCATAGGACTTCCTTTAGAAGACTGGATTATATTTCGTTATGATTTATATTAAAACACCAGCGATCCTTTAATTACACAGTTTAAATATTTTAAGCAAATTTAAAATCTTTTTCCTTTGTATATGTAAGTTGGATCATGGCATCATAATTGATCCCACATCTTGTTATTATTAGCAAATGTAAATATCACAATTTCAAAGGGCACATTTATTACCTTACATTGAATCATCTAACCCTGAATTTTTACTAATAACTTGGTGTATACAGAGCGCGAACGCTTGCTAGAATCAGGTACCCTACTCTGTCCTAGTGATAGTCAATGAAAGGAGATTCCCGAAAGCAATTTACTATATTGGTCTTGTTTAATGAATTCATGTGTGAACAGAAGGTTGTATAATTATCATTTCTTCTTAATGTAAATATTTTTATTATTTTATTTTTTGACAGTATTACAATTTTATTTGGGTTTATATCTATGATTTATGATCGGAATTATAATATTGTTTTTCATTATTTTAATTACCAAGATTTTTGGGAGTATTTTGTTATTCGTCGATAAAATGTACTTTTGTGAGTTTAAAGTTTATAATTTCATCGAAGGATATTAATAAATTTTACTGTTATATCTACTTCTATGTATGTACCTTTATTTAGAAAAAAAACACTTAGATAATTAACAATAATTATCCTAAAATCCGGTGCTCCACCTGTGGCACTACACCGGATGTAACCTAACCTTAATCTTTAGTTACTATAAAGCTAACTATCTAAATCTAAACTAGTCTTATCTAAAGCTCTAAATGGGGCCCAGTCCGCGTCCTGCTTAAATATTATTCACAATTGCGCTCCTACCCTGCAGAAGTAGTCTGCTCCTTATAAATCTCATCCACTAAAATGTCCAATATTCTGTCATACACATCCCTTCAGGTCGAGAGGCCGATGAATCGTTCTTCACCGTCGTCTTGTCTCCGCTCTCCAGTCCAGGCCTTCCTCTTCCCGGTGGAATTTCTCCGCCCCCTCTCCTCCTTTTGGGATTTTGGGCCCTTGTAACAACAGAGAACCCGGTAGCTTCTCCACTCTGATTTTTTTTGTAAATCATAAATTTAATATCAAAAATATCCAATTTAATTTCAATTTATAAAATTTTACATTTAGTTTTGATAATATAAATATTAAATATGTTCAATCATCAAATTAAAAGATTTATCTTTTTTTCTTATGTATCATCGAGGTGGAAAATAATGTTTCTATTTTTTGCATATCTATAGTTTCACTATTTATTTTGATATAGAATGTTACTCATTACTAGAAAGCATTTACTTAATAATAAAAGCAACAAATCGAAAGTATTCATTTTATAACATAACTTTAGTGTCAACCAACGTATATCGAATAAGTAGTAGAGAATTAGAGCGCTTAATGACCATCTCCGACGACTCGTATGCGTACCCTATGAATGAAGTACTATGCATTAAAGAATAACAGCTGTAGTATCACTGACGTACGCATTGTGAAAGATTCACCAATGTCTGTACAAGGGTGATTTTATGGCAACTAAGACTCAACTATTAGCACCATCTTTCGGAAACGTTATTATTATGGTTATGGGCGAATTTTGGTTAATTTTTGACATTTTATTTAACTGTTATACCAGTGTGCGTAAACTATTTAAATAAAAACACTAAAATACACGAACTCAACAATTCGTAGTGCTATCTAATATTTATTTTTTGAAGAACTAAACACATTAAATTTTAATAAATATGCAACAAATTTTGTGTGATGGGTACAATTTGTCGCTGAGTTGCGCGGTTTAAACGTAGTGATGTGCGGGACGAAGGTGAAACGCGATCAGAATCATCAAAAACTGCAAGCGATCAATAAAATTAATATAATTTTGAATAGCCAAAAAATTAATAGCAAGCAAAGCCATTCATATCGTAAGCATTTCGATTGAACGCATACAACACGTTTTTCGTCTAAAAGCGGGTGTGTTCAAGTGGTCAGCAGGGTTGTGTACCACTACTAATCTTGAATTGTGATCAAAAATGTGAAAAGATGCAAAACTGCTTAACAAAAATTAAGCTTGACTTTTGTGAAGATTTACTAATCAGAAAATCTGGTTATAATCCTGAACTTAAACGACAATCTCAAGAGTGGGTACATCATGGTAGTCCTCCTACCAAAAAGTCAAGATATTAACATCGGTAAATAATATAATACCTACAATTTTTTTGAGATTCGAAAGAGATCATATTCATGTAAAGAGTTAAACCATTAATGGACAGTTTAGTACCCAACAAATTTAAGAAAGCAGTTTTTGAAAATTACCTGAAACGGCCCATAAAAAGGCTCTTACATTTTTATCACGAAAATGACAATTCTCACACTAGTCAAATTGTTTCTAAACTTGAACTTTTCCTTGTTGGAAAGAAGTTTCAGTCAAATGAAGAATTTATTGCAGCAACGAGCCAATATATTGAGAATCTTGAGAAAGATCTTTATAGAAATAGCTAAATGGCCTTCAGCATTTATTGATCCGAGTGCGTTGCAGCTAAATTGGAGTATGTTGAAAAATAATAAAAACTTAATAAAACTTAATACTCTAATTCATTTGTTTCAAGTTTCACTTTTTCATTAAACAACTACGTACAGACTGCAATAAGAAAACTTACGTAGAAAGAATTTTGTCATGAATTTTTCAAGGAATTGGCTAATCTGTTTAGAAGGTATTTTCGACACCAATAAAAATACTGTCAAATATGTCTTTTACATTAAATGTTACGAGTAATAAAATTTGTTATCGAAAAAGAAGTGAATACAGAACTTTCTTTAGAAAGCTTAATAGCAATTACCAATAAACATTCAAAATACACACGTTTATAAATACAAGTATATCATTATAGAATATTATTATTAACAATGGAATATCTTGATTTACATTTGTAATTAATAGATTAATCAATTTGTTCTTAAAGAAATAGAACTGTACGTAGAGGCTTTACAATTGACAGGTAAAGTCTATGTTCGTTGTGTAACCTTTTAACTAAACTACTAAAGATATGGATAAAATTCTTAAAGAAGGACGATATCGTAATTATACAATTTCTCAACTACTAGAAAAAAATGAAAAAACTAACATTTATAGAATTGCTGATAACGATATATACCTAGTCAAGTCATAAATACTGGTACGCAGAAAAATCGACGCTAAATGAAAACGAATTAATATTAAATAAATTTTTTTTTGTTTTTGTTGGATTATTCAATGGCTACAAATCTTAGAACAACTTATTCGAAATGACTTCCATTTGCCTTCCAGCATGACTTGAGACGATGTGGCCACTCATCGATCGCAACACGCACCCCATGCATGGAGAAATTGTCCACTGCATGGACAAGGGCTCGTTTCAACGACTCAATATTTGGGTGTCGAGTAGAGCAAGCCATGCCCTCTAATACGGATCACAACTTGTAATCCAACGGGTTGAGGTCTGGACTACCAGCTGGCCAATCATCCGTTGATATGATGTCCGGAATGTTGTTTTTGAGCCACAGTTGAGTCGTTTTTGTTTTGTGAACTGGAGCAGTCTTGCTGGAAAGTCCATGGCTTATTGGTGAATATTGATTGGTTGAGAGGCTTCACAATGGGTTCCAAGACGGTCGATTGATATACTTTGGCCGATGTTTTTACTCCTTTCTCGCAAAAATGGAGCTTGGTAACGCCGTTGTAGCTTACTCCCCACCATACCATTACAGGCGCGGGATGGTGGCCGCTTTGAACCCCTGGGATGAGTTGGGATGCTTCTCTGGATAACCGAGCATACACACGATTGTTCTGTTTATTGAACGATTCTTCTACGGTAAAGATTTTCTCGTCAGTAAACAGAATTCGTCTGTGAGCGTTCTTCGCGTACCGGCTAAGTAACGCTTTCGATTTTCGCTAGCGTTTTTCCTTCAATGCGGTTGTGAGCAGGTGTCCAGTGTGTCGCTTGTACGCGCTGAGTCCCAAATCTTCTTTGATAATGCGAGACATGGATTTTTGCGAAATTTGCATTTCCCGCGACAAGATTTTCTGTTTTCGCAGCGGTTTTCGGTCGATTCGTTTCTTCACGGCTTTGATCGCTTTCTGAGTTCTCACAGTGCGCGGACGGCCGGATCTTTGACGGTCTCGTACTCCACCAGTATTCTCAAACAACTTCACAGCACGATACACAAAATTGCGAGTGATTCCAAGCGGTCGCAATGTCCTAAAGATATCACCTTTTCCCATGTTGCATTTTAGTAGGCCAACTACAACAATACGATTTTCGATGTCGCCCGATTCCATGATTGTAAACAATTAATGTCAAAAACTTTTTACGTCACAATGAAGCATAAATGTCAACTGTCAAATCGCAATCAATACGAAATGGATGCGCCCAGTGTTACATTCGTAATGAGTGCGTTCAGTTGTGTACCAGTATTTATGACTTGACTAGGTACAGTGCACAAAGTGTAACTTTGAAGATAAATTCATAGAACCTGTATCTCGTTGGTAGAAGGGAGGTTGGCACACATTTATATTTAGTGAATAAAGACTGAAGCTTTATTATGAAACTCAACACTGTTAAGTCTATTTGGAAAATAATATATAATTTAAGCAAATATGCATATACAGTTTGTTACATTTTAAGTACAAGGACAATTTTCAGATGCCTTTCTTATTGATTTTTTAAATAATGTTTGTTCTTACTAGATTAGGGAGGCAAGGGTGGGATTAGATACCATTTCTTTAAACCATTCTACTTAACACCGTTGTACTTATGTTTCATTATTTCATTTTGTTAAATAGCGTATTGTCTTGTTGAAATTTAAAAAAGAACTTTGTTTTTACTCAGTGTAATTTTACAATTTATTTGAGGGAATTTGTGTATCATTGCATTTATTGTTTACTAATAAATAAATGGAACGCAACCAGATATTCACGAACCGAGTTTCTATTTTCCACGCATTTTGAAACGTAAACGTATGTAACCTTGAATTGATTCTAAGATTACAAAATTTTCGACTTAATCTATCTTCCTAGAAAGTTTGATCATTCCTCACTATTATCGTGTTTCAACATATCACCTACTTTACTAAAGACTTTATAAGAACAACATTAAAAATTATAATAATCCCCTGTATTAACATACCCCAACAACTCCAATTAACGGGCATTTTCAAACATAAATCATTGCTTGGTTAATTACACGTGAGCTCGTGGTACGACTTCAGATATTTGGTTGCCAACATTCACTCAAACGAGAAAGAAAACCACAGGCCGTCGGCTTCATAAGTCAATAACTTACCACTGAATTTATCCTGTCTCAATATGCGTTTGAAATTTTGAATGCGAGAATTCAGGTAGAAGCTAAATGTAATGGTTTGTCTAAAGCTTTCGATTGTGTAGTTCATGTCTTTTTTTCTAGTAAACGATGCCTTTGGTCCGTTCATTTGTTCCATTAGGATCTAAATTGAGACCATATTTGTTAGTACTGTTCGTCAATGATGTATTGTAATTCGTGTTTGTACTTAATGGGCAGTGAAATTTATTTATCAATTTCGAAGGTTACATTATCAAATTGAATTTGCCATTTCAAGTTATTATTGGCGTTCGCTCCGTTATATTCAAAATTTGTATCACTATTTCGAAGTTATACAACTATTAACAATCAGATTATTTATTTTAACTGAAAATATTTTTTAATTTTTCTGTGATGTGGTGAAGACCATATTTAAACATAAATCAAATTTAAATCATTTGAAACAAAGAAGAAAGTTTTTGTTCCATTAGGGAAATACATAAATATTTTCTTCTCTTCCTTGCAGTTCTGAAAAATATATTGTTCTTATTTCTGTTGTAAACCAACTACATAACTACTAAGGACACAATCAATACTTTTGACTTATTCTTTGTGTTCGAACAATGAATATACACACTTAACGACCAGTTATTTATGTTCATTATTTCATATTTTTTAAAGATATCAGGTTAAATTAAAATATGAGCGTTAAGTTTAATAAATATTTGGAGAATGCCCTAAAATGAAATGTTAATTCAATATTGAATGCAGAATTGATATCGCTAAGGCATTAATGCATTAATATACCTTCATTCATTTTATAGGTGACAATAAACCAATCTGGCAAGTGGCTGAAGAACGCGAAGAAAACAAGGCCCGAAATAGAGAAAACGCCCCCTACGGTGAATACGGTGGATGGCATAAAGCCGCTAAGGTCGACTCACCTACAGTTACTACGACGCTCAAAAATTTAGGAGCACTCTACCGCCGACAGGGTAAATACGAGGCCGCCGATACCTTGGAGGATTGCGCACTGCGCAGCAGAAAAGAGGTAAATTATTTCGCTTTATATTTCATCAGCGGTTTATCATCAGCTAATTCTCATTATTTATTTTCTTTTGACGCTGCAGCATGTGCAACAAGTAAGTTCATTCGCTTCTTTTTAAATTAAAAGATTTATCTTTTAATCAGAAATAGATGTAAGACGTATAATGAATTTGAAAATTGGAATAAAATGTTCGGCGATTTTTTAGTAATTCAGTATATAAGAATGAAGGACTAAGAAAACCAATCAATTTATTTAAATGCAAGGAGATGTACACTTTCTGCGATGCGTCTTTCCTACGGACTCTTGATTTCTAATTAATACTGCTTTTCCAGTGACATTTTCTTTTTGAGAATAGGACCGAGGAATAATTCTAATTTAATTTTAGGAAATATTCTTTAGGAATTATATGCGTATCTATATTGAAATATCGTGCATAGCATTTATATACATTAACTAGCTTAAACTTAAATATTTCTTATTTCATTAAATAAAACGCATGCTTTCTAAGGGAGCGCTTCTGCCGCTTTTAGAGAGCATTGATTTCAGTTAATTAATTTTTTAAACTTGTTAATTGCGCACGCTTACACACTTTTCTCTATTTGTAATTTTCACTTTTGCGTGTGTAACCTTTTTCTCGCAATAGGCTTTGGATATCGTAAAACAATCGAAGGTGGCGGCCATTTTGGGAAACTGTGACAGACGCAAAACCGGTAGTGGCGCGTCCAAAGATAAGAACTCCAGACGGGGTTCCAGAGAGAGTCTTGACATGCCCTACGACGGCGAGGAGGTACGTTCACCATTTTAAATCTCACTATTCCTTTATTCATTCAGTCTAACAATATGCGCTTGTTCAAACTGTTGCATTCGCTTTCTTATTTCACATGTCATTTGTGCACTATGACCAAAAAGTGATGGAATTGCAGTTATTCATGAATCAATTATTATATTGATAATTAAAAATTCAATTTTTTTATTAATAGTAAAAACCGAATATTATAAAAATACATGTTTATGTAGCCATCTAGTTAAAAGTTAATTCTACATTACATGACTTTAATTTTCATTATAATAAGCAATACAGCTCGCGCCTATCTGTAAATAACAGCTATTGTTATAACACGTTTATTTTCCAAGTTTTGTAATATGTAACAATAAATAAGTATAGATATACAATCTGTCAACAAAGAAGGGATCAGCATAATTTCAAAACAATTTATTATTTTTAAAAATGAGAAAAAAACAATATACTCTAATATCAGTATTATTATCTCCCTTTGTATTAATAAACAGTCTAGTTGTCATCGTTCTCGATTATCACGTGACGTCTTCGAGACATATTTTCACGACATTTACGACATATTCATATGGTAAAGGTCGCTATTTAAAGCGAATTTTTAAGATAATTGCTTAACTTTCCCTCCTCTAGGTTTATGTTTCACATACATCCAAACAATCTCTATATGATTCACACGCGGGGTCTGTGATGGCTAGCCCAACAGGTTGATACGATACGTAGACTTCCGCGGTAGTGGTCCATGCTATCTGCTTCTGGGTTTCCGGGCTAGAACCGCGACACTTGTATGTCTGCCGACCTTTCGTACCCATTTGTATGGAACATCTTCAGGGCTGAACTACTGCACTGAAACTGTTACAGTGCAGTAGTTCAGCCCTAAAGATATCCCATACAAGTGGGTACGAAACGTCGGCAGATATACAAGTGACGCGGTTCCAGCCCGGAAACCCAGAAGCAGATAGGTTGATACGATTTTCTGCTTTTCACTGCTTCCATTATCCTCATAAAGGCTCTAGCTAATTCTTGCTCTAAATCACTTTCTACTGAATGGTAGTAATGTTTTTTCGCATATTTTACTATTTTTTCTTGGTAAATAAGTGAATTCTGCAAAATACCTGTTTACTCCTACTGTATAACTGCTGAATTTTCTGGGTGTTAAACAACTCGAGTAATTTTACCAAGCTACTGTTTATCTAAAAAAATCACGAGCGCTTTTCTCTGTTGCTCAAGTTATTTTTTTCCTTACACGAATTTCGCGTAATAAGAGTTTTCTTAGCGCATTTTCTTATTTTATATTAAGTACACCCTTCTTTAATTTCATATATTATTGAACTATTGTTCAACACTTTATAAACGTTATGTACGTTGCACTTGTCACAAATATTTGTAGCTTATCAATAACTGCCTAATCACAGCTGAAGAGTGTCAGTATCGTGTGTAAACATTCCCGATAGTTGCTTTTGAGTTACATTTTGAGCTATTACCCCTCCCACATTTTAATTATGCCGGTTCCTTTTTTACTTGAAAGACTGTATGTGTAAAATGATTGTTCTTGAAAGAAACTCCACAGACTTTGGCCAGGGTATCAGCAATTTTCTTATAGATTTTGCCATGCAGTTATTGTAATATTTGCCCTTTTCTTATCAGTTTCTTTTATATTAGACTATCCATGTCCGCTGTACCTCTCCGGTAAAAAAGTGAGTGTGTGAAAGTCGAAGTACTGATTATAGTACGTCGATATGTTTATATCCTAAACGCAAGGAAACACAGACTGCAAACGTTTTTTGATCGTTGCAACAAACTACACCACTGCATCAGATTCGCTATATAATTGTTTAATAATAGTACCGCCTCTTACTGTCACATGAATTACTATCACTAGTAGGGATAGCGTTACTTCCGACATCCATGGCACTGAACACTTAAAACAAAAGAGAGTAGCACCAGAAAACAATGCACATCAAATAAATACTAGTACACCAAATAAGAGGATGTAGTCAGTAATCTATCTTACGCACATAATGTCACCGGAATAACAGGATATTTTGAAGTATACTTGTCACTTTATCATAACTACTTTAATTCACTGTTATTTTTCATTAATAAAAGATGAGCTGTAATTGAGGAATGGAGTTTGTAAGCTAAAGTGAATACAGTGATAATTTCATAATTAGGCAGTATGCACATAATAATAGTAATCAACGATTTATTAAAGAATCAATTAAAGTAGATAGAAACATTAGGGTTTAAATTTTAACAACTCGTACACACAGTATGTTTGAAAAGTTCCAAAACTGTTTTTTTCTTGAAGAGACAAATAGCACCATTCGTTGGCCGGCAATGTAAAATATTGTAGTTTGTATGAACTTTGTGTAAAGCGCGCGCAAATTTCGTTAGTATCGGTTAAATACTTAACAAGTAACAACCTGTTTTAATTTACACGTTTCGGTAGTGACGTTCCAATTTCACAATGGAATAACAAGCGTACGGAGGGAACAATCATCACGGGTAGTGACATTTAATTCGCTTGTTTCAAAGACGGCCGATAATTGTTGGAAAATGGCGCAGGAAGTGATCCTCCGTCCACGGTTCTAAATGACAAAACAGTGGAAGCAATGCGTTTTTTACTCATCAAGATTCTCAATTTATCTTTCATGCGGTAACTGAACAATTAAATATCGATAAAAACACTGTTTATACAGTTATACATGAAGATTTTTAATGTTGAAAAAGTTTACACATATTTTATTCCGCACTTTTTGGTTTCTAAATGAAAGGAAATGGGTGTGAATTGTTGCACCGACTTTGTTGATACTATAGTCAATGATCCAAGTTTGATAGAAACAATAGTGACAGAGGCATATGAAAAACATGTTGCTTCATGTATGATCTGCAAACGTAAAGGAAGTCGTTTGAATTAATTTACAATGAATTTGTACCTCTAGAGCAAATAGTTAATTCTGTGTTTTATTTGGAGATTTTTATACGACTTATAAAGCGAAAGACAAATAGCAGAAAAGATTTAAATACTTCATACCACTACAGTTTTTAGTCAAACATCAGGTCTCAGTGATTCACTACCCACTGTATTCCTGAGATTTTGCTCCAGCAAATAATTTTTTATTTTTCGAAACAAAAATCTACAAAAGGACAATTTTTTGAAGATGTAACAGCAGTTAAAGCCAACGTAGCGCATAAAATAAACGTGATTCTAGAAAAGGACTATTAGCTTCCAATTATTATACAATCAAGAATAGAAGCAAATATCGTTGTATGTCCGGCTCATATCTCAGTGGTAAATTACTGACTTATCACCACTGGAGATCTCGGAATCGAATCCGACACTCAGCTGTCTAGGAAGGTTTTTCGTGGTTTGCCTTCTCGATTAAGTGAATGCTGACAGCCGAAGTTCTTGTGTCGTGCCACGACCGTGGGCCTAATAGCCTACCAATGCCCAATGTTCAAGTTGTTTTGGAATGTCAAGACATGGTTTATTATTACTATAAATTCGTTGTAAAACATACCATAGATTAAGAGAAAGAAGCTAAGACATGATCCAAAACACTTTTGGCGCCAAATAATGGTTGATGAAACCTGAATACACCACTATACATTCGAAATAAAGCAATAATCAAAATAATGGATTGAGATAACCACAAGTGCTGCGAAGAAGGTATATTCGGCCAGAAAGGTTATGACAATTGTCTTGGGAGTGCAGTGAGATTCTTATCGATTATCCTCAAAAAGATTAAAGTGGTAACAAGCAAACACTATGTACCTTTTTTAGATCAATTGAACGATGCAATACGACGCAAAAGGTCCCCCTTAAAAGGAAACAAGTGCTGTTTCTTCATGATAAGGCATATGGTCACACAGATTTGGCCTTTTTAACTTTATCCAACCTAAATACTTGGTGACAGGAGATTTGTGTCAAATGAGGAGTTTATTTTTCTGAAGAATTGAAAGAACTTGAATATCAAGGACTAAATAATTTGCCAAAAAGTTTTTTCCGTCTAGGCTAACGAATTACTGATCCGTCCTCAGATCTGTATGGAAAATTTCATATTGTAATTTTCCTTCGCATTTTAGCTTAATTAGATTTTGAATTTTTCTTATTAAGATAGATTGACACTATGGGCAGTAATAAGTTGAAGATTACAATGACTGCATGGCAAAATTCAGAACAAAATTGTATTATAAATAAATAACTATCAAATATATATCGCATATCTATATATTATTTTTTTAAACGTTTTCATTGCTATTAAAACTTGCCTAAAAGGATCGCAGCTGTTAATAATAGTTCATATATGTTATATTGTTATTAATAATAAGAATGCATTTTGAATATAATTTATACATTATTAATTTTTGTGTTATTAAAATTCTTCATCAGTATACATACATGTATTATAATGAAATTTACAATAATTTAGCAATACCTTCACTTCTATTTCATTAAAGGATTTTTTCCTTGTTTTATACAAAATACTTCGTTTGTCTAATGTTATATTCCTCATTCACGCAAAAAAATATATCGTGTACACCATGGCAGTATTATATGTATAGTAACGAACAGAAGAAATGATGGAGATATTACAGCTCAACACTTTGAACGGTCATTTATTTTGTCCGTAACTATACATATGCATATCAAAAACGTTGGGGTAAGTTTGTCTATAGCTATTACAAAGAAAACGGCAAAAAAAATAATAGGGCAAGTACTAGTTGTTGTTATTGTCCTGCTAATTTTGCTGGTTGGTTTTTTGATCGTGTTAATTTTTTTTTTAATTTTTTAATACGAAATGTTTATCAACTCCATTTCACTTACAATTTACGAAAACATTGTAATGTAAAATTTACCCTTCTCTATTCACATTTTCTGTAGTTTAGAAATAATAATATGAATAACATGGATAAAAAATGGAGTCAGTTTTAATAGTGTTATAGTTAAGTTTTATTGGGCAAAAAATAATTACCATTGCTTAAAAAATACTACATATCGGCGTGATTATGACAGTTAATATTTAAATATGACCCACATATAATTAAAGACCTAGCTGAAAAGTTCTTTCACCGAATCAGTTTTCCTTAAGAAAGAGTTATAGAACGCTATGTATAAGGTAGTTATGTTGGCCAAAGAAAAATTTAGAAAGCATTATCAATTATCGCTGCTTGATGAAAGTATCGAAAGAAATTAATATTTCTAAAATGTAAATGAGATGGTCATGTGTGTCTAGCAGGTACTTCTATTATTTTATTTTTCACAAGTTTCCGCACAAATTTAACACTTCTCTTTGTTTCGTTAAGAAATTAATACTGTATCGCTGCATTAGTGTTGAGTAATTAGTACCTTTTGGCGGAATTATTTTCTTTCTAAGAAAGATACTTTAAAAAGCATTTCTGTACTCCATGCAAGGAAACTTGCTGATGCAAATAGAGTGACTACCATACGATGGAAGCGTTCTCAAGTACTCCTAACTAAGGTGTTGTGTAAAGACTTTAGAGCTAAAGTGTTACCAAAGTGCTTGCACTATCTTTTTAAAAATCCTAGTGACTTGGTTGTAGCAGGTGTACATTATATGACTCGTGAATTAAAGTCGAACTTCAAAACATATTCACAAATCCCTCACTTCTGCTTCATTGAAATGTTCAAAACATAGTCAAATTAGCAAATCAAACTCTAGAATACTTAACAATTGAACACTATTCAAAACTTAAGATGATTTTGTTGCTAATGTACCAGTCACTTACGATGCATACATTTTTTTTGAAGATGCGCGTACGCCAGTCAAACTTTCTTAACGGATTGAGATTTCCGTACAGGCAAGTATGCCTTCATCTCCAAAGAGCTTTGCTTACGTAACTTTCTTCTGTGTGGGTACGTCATACAAATATTAACAGACGGAGATGTTTCATTACAAAACTTTTAGAGCATCTTCCGGCGCTATAAAACGCGTAGTGCTATGTGTGTCGTTCGTTAAGGTATAAAGTACCCAAGGTATTGGAAGATGTAGAATGGTATGAACTGTCGGTGCATCATTGCCCAGACATTCTTTTATCTCGCTTTAACTTAAATGCCTATCCTCTTGAGCATCTTTTTCACAGCATCAAAGTTCTCGACAACGAATGGAGGGGGTCGTGCAATGTGCTCAATTATTTTCTACCACAGATGCTACGGACAACGCCCGGTATTCTGTTTCCGAGCAATCTGACATAGGGAGTTGTTTACACTATTACAGTTCGAGAGCAACTATCAGAGGGTCACCGAACGTCTGGCTGAAATGTAGGTTTCAATAGATCTCAACTTACACTGAACTTGGCACAAAGTGCAACAATTGATTGCTTGATATTTTAAACAATTCACAATGTCCTCTACACAAACAACGAAGAGATTCTCCCGTTTCTATTTAAATTAATTAGGTTTATGACTAAACAGGAAAATCTGAACTTAGCGTTATTTTTAATTACAGTAAAAAAATAAAGTAAATGAGAATCAAATCTCGGTTGATAAGTATAATGAAAAAGGCAGTAAAAACATTGCAATAAACGTAGCATCTAAGTACATTAACGTAATGCAAAAACACATATAGCAACAGCAAAAATATAAATGATACGAGGATAGTTTGACAAGTAGTGAGAATGACACATAGATGGTGCTCTAATTGCTAAAACAAATGCACTGTAATTTAGGTTGCCTATTTATATGTTTACATTCCGATATTTAGATAAATCGGTTGATTAGTTTATTTTTGACAGCTGATTGAAAAAGAAGCAACACCTCGTTTTGTTAAAATGAAAAAAGCATCGTGTAGTATCGTGCGGTGATTGAATACTTCGTAATTAAGGGTATGAAAGCTACCGAAATAAAAGATGAGTTACGGGAAACATTAGGTGAATATGATCCATCATCCGCCACAATAAGTAGATGGGTAAATGAATTTAAACGTGGTAGAACAAGCTGTGTTGATGAAGCGCGCTCTGGAGCACTCAAAATATTATTACGCAAGATCGACGAAAGAATAGGCCTTTCCAAGCTTTCGGCAAGATGGGTGCCGCGATTGCTTACGACTGATCAAAAGTTCACTCGTTTGCGCATTTCCAATGAGTGTTTGGACCTTTATAAGCGGAATCCGGTTGATTTTTGTAGGCGATTTGTTACTTGCGATGAAACTTGGATACACTACAGTACACCCGAAACTAAACAACAGTCGAAACAACGTGGTTCTGCACCTCCAAAGAAAGCGAAAACCATTTGATCGGCAAACAAGGTGATGGCATCAATTTTTTGGGATTCAAAGGGCATTTTGCTCATTGATTACCTTCAGAAAGGTGCCACAATAAACGGACAATATTATGCAGAACTTCTACAAAAATTAAATTTTGAGATTCGTCCTAAACGGCCAGGAATGGCAAAAGAAAAGATTCTGTTTCACCAAGACAACGCTCCCTCGCATACCAGTACAGTTACGATGTCCAAAATCCACGAGTTGCATTTCCAATTAGTTCGCATACGCCTTATTCGCCGGATCTAGCCCCTTCCGACTTCCACCTTTTTCCAAAATTGAAAACGGCACTAGGTGGTAAGAAATTATCGTCTAACGACGAGCTTATCATCTTCGTAAATGAGTATTTTGCAAGCCTTCCGGAATCGCATTTTAGAGATGGCATAAGGGCATTGGAGCACCGTTGGAATAAATGTATTGCTCTTTTAGGAGAATATATTAAAAAATAAAAATTATTTTGTATTTAAAAAATTCGTTTTTCTTTTCCATTCTCACTACTTGTCAAATTACCCTCGTATAGACATATTAATATATAATATAGGAAAACGAAAAAATCTAAATAATAGAAAAGAAAATGTTAATAACTATAATGGCCTTTAGAAAAAATCTATAAATAATGAGAAAGAATGTGAAATAATAAGATATAAAACTAAACAGAGGCAATAAAACAATGAAGTAATCGTGGCGAACAAATAAGAGTAAAAAGAGATGTGTATATAATTATTGATTACCAATTGAAAAGAGATTTTCAGAAAAGTTACCCAAAGTTGATTCTTTTTGACCAGAAGCTCAAACGTAATATTTCCTTATTTTTTAAAACAAAGACTTTTCAATGAAATTGTTTAAAAACTGTCAATTTTAGGAATCGAATAAATAACTCAAAGTTAATTATTTTTACGATTTGTAGTGTATTTTATAAGCAGACCTCATTTGTTTTTTTCCGAACATTAAATAATGTTGTTATAGCTTACTCCATTTTTTAAATTTCCTGAAATATAATCTCTGTTTTAAGAGTTATGTAGTATCTAACAAAAAAGTATAGATGTATAGGGAAAAATGACGTTTTTTGTTATTCTGTTAACAGTCTAGCACAGCTAGGACACCAGATGCAGAAAAGAGCGGTCTAAAAACTAAGTTATTCAATGCTCTCGGCATCAATTCGCCTGTTTCGAAGCCCAGCTCTTAAATTTTGCCTGTCTCCCCTGAAGATGTAATGTTTAGTTTCGGCAGAAACAATGACGGAAGTGATCGAATATGCCAGCACTATTTTTTTCCATCATTCACATTAAGAAATTGGTGTGATCTCATTCCTTTTGATACACATTCTTTTGTACTTTCACCGTTGAAGATGTGAAAGGATCGAATGAGTTTAGGAAATTTTAACTTAATTTATGTACATTCCAATTTCAGAAAAAAAGGTAATGAAATTCTCAGAACTTGTTTCGACGGCATTTCGATTACTTCCTTAGATTGCATGTTTTAGTAAAAAAAATCCTTACATTTGTATGTGTGATAGTTGATTTTGTTTATCATAAACATCACTTTAAAATATGTTTTATTTCTCGCTTATTTAATCTGGTCTCTTAAAAGAATGGAACTGGCATCATATGCAAAGAAATAGATGCATTGACTATTGATTTTGTCCATTTATATTCTGTTATTTTTGTTTTAATACAAAACACGGTACCTTAGATGTTATGTATGCTTTTAAGGCACCACATATTTATTTTAATTTGAATTATGGTTTGTTCCTACCTAGCTACCTACTAAAAGATCGTAAGAACTTGGCCATTTTTATATTTGATACCACATTATACTTCTACGTGTATAAACTAATGCTCAATATACAGTTTGTCCCGGAATTCCGTTAGCTGCTCTTTTTCCTAATTCAGAAAGATATTTTTTTTAATAACATTTTGGTCGGCCCATTACTTCGTAGTAAATGTTTATAACCATTGCTAAGCAGTGTTGCCTAAGTTTTTCGTTGATAAATGTCGTCAACGTACTAGCACGTATGTTTAATGTAAGAAAATGGGGTAAATTTCAGATCTTGCTGTACACATTGAAATACAATTACATCATCATTTTATTATGTTATTTTTGTAATTTACTATAAGACATGTGGCAATATAATACATTCAAAGACTTTTAAGAATACATAATATTTTAATATAAATTGATTCAGACTTTTTTCTTTTCAGGCCTTCTTTTGGGCTACTTTAATTCTTTATTTACTTTGTTATGGTCGCAAGTATTTCATATAAGAAAACATTTGCTAGAAATAGGAAAAATTAACAAGAGTAAAAGTAGCAACTTTAACATAGTAAAGAAACGGATTCTCTGGGAAAAACTATATTTAAAAACAATTTGACATCGTGTAAGTTTTCACATGTTTTATTATATCTTAAGTTTAATTACGAAGACTGCAAGTAAATGGAAAAATGGCCAAGTTTTCATTATCAATTAGGTCCAATATTTCCCGTTCTTTATAATAAACAGAATCAACTAAAACCATTTGGAGATATAGTTTCGTTCTTCCTTGTGATTAATCTAAGTTGTACATGCATTTAAAAAACCTTTGTTTCTATTTTTTGATTTATAACTTCTACTGCCAAAAATTCACATTGGTATGTATGACGGTATCACGGTTTGTTTAGTTAAATTAATTACTTGTCTACATACTTTCAAGTTATAAAAACCATGAAATTTTAAAATGATCATAGACATTGCGGCGTTTTCGGAATCTATATAAATTCAATTATTTGTTTCGATAAGTTGTGTTTCCAATTTACAACCCTTTAATAAAAGTACTGAAAAAGAATGTCATTTTTGATGAATCAGATAGTATTCGAGGCTATTCAATGTGGTCCATTTATTAAATTAACAATTATATCTTTTTACGCTTGTACTTTCCATTTATACAATTTTATCTTGCAACAGTATAATTTTCAACATTGTCTGATTTTCTTTAGTGCTATTTGCCATTTACAACAGCATTTAGAGTAATTTCTTTAGGGTCTACTAACACTTTTAAAGCAAAATTCATATATTTATCAGTTGTCTGTTTAAAGGCAACCAACAAGATTAAAGCTAAATTGGAAATCTAGTTCGATACTAGATAAAAAGAACCATTTTTTGAAAATTATAAAAACACTAATCTTAAAATTGAAGTGGTGAAATTAAATGCCTTTCTGCACACTGTCCTTTACGAATTCAAGTAATTTGGAAACATATTAATTGCCTCTATGTACATACACTACCGCTCACGGAAGTATGGAATCAAGCATCAAGAAAAAAAAATAAAAATAAAAAAAATAACACAATTAAAAAAAATTAATATTTATTGATACTTTATATAATAAAAATTAAAATTACAATTCATTAAACTGGGGTTGAGGTCCAGACTCTGACGCGGCCATGCCATTACTTTCAAAATATGTATTTACATTTTTCTCCGCCTCAAGGTAATTTTTAATTTTTTTTATGCATAAATTCAAAATAATTACTGATTAACCACAGGCCTGACGGTAAAGCGTGATTTTCCAAAATTTATCGGTAACTCTCCTTTCTCATTATATCATCTATTTTTATTAAATCTCCCATTCCGGCTAATAAAAAACAGCCCCAGACTACAACGGAACCACCCCCATGTTTCACCTTTGGAGCTATGCAATCTGGCAACATTTTTTCTCGCGCAAATCGTCTGACGAAAATTCTTCTCTTTTGCCCGAACACTTCAAATTTCGATTCGTCTCTCCACAATACGTTCTTCCAGTCATCGATTGTCCAATTACGGTGAAACCTTGCCCACTGAAGTCGTTTCTGCTTATTTCCACATCGTAATAATAGTTTCCGTGAAGCAACGCGACCGTGTAAATTTGCTTCTACTAATCGTTGTTTTCTGTACTCACAAATTTTTTTTAGCACGGCCCTGATTAAATTCGGCTGTCCTTTCAGGTGCCGTTAATTTTCTATTTCTTTTGCTAGTTATTTTAATTGTTTCGTCGTCAGCTTTGGAAGTACTTCTCGATGGTCCCGGCCGATTACGGTCTTCCAGACTGACAGTTTCTTGAAACTGACGAATTGTGAGATCCACTGTCGATTTTTTCACCAATATCGCGAACTGAATATTCCTCACGACGCAAAGTATCGCTGATCGTGTTCCACTATCAAGCGGCTTTCCCCGTGGCATTTTGTAAACATTTCAGAAATTTATCAATGACTGTATCACTAATCCTCGTACAGCGCTATTGACAATATCAGTTAATTATAGTTATTCTTAAAATTGTTTCACATATTATTGAAATATATATATATATATATATATATATATATATATAAGATATAATTTTTATGATATAATAATACTATGGCTATTTATATAATATAATTTTTATGATCGTTATATAAAATTGTCCATATTTGCATGAGCGGGAGTGTATGTACATGCAAATAAAATTATCTATGTTTAACGTAATCTTTGTCATTTTAAAATTTTATTGTGGTACATGCATATCAAACATAACATTTTCAAGTTCGAATTCGAAATATTTGAACTTATAGTGTTCGATAAATATTATAAAACTTCATCTCATTTTGCTGTTTTGAAATTTTTATTAGATCTGTACAGTATTTTTTGTTTATTATTTTCATTGGCTATGCACTTACTCATATTTCCTTACTTATTTAGTTCTCATATTTTGCACTACAGAATAATCAGTTTCATTTTCCATCTTCTTCAGGAATTTTTGTATTTTTATATATACCCTTTTGTGTTTTACATACACTTTCATTTTATTAGGATTATTTTGTTTTGAAATTTATTTTAAAATTCTGGAAGAAGATTGTTTTAAAAATAATACGTAAAGCATGCTTAGTAATAACATTTGCCTATGTATATTTTTTTCGAATAATATACAAAAAAATCAATAAAATGAAATATATTTTAAATAATTTAATAATATTAGTGTGATAGTTTTTATTTGCTTTTAATTTTTTATTTATTATTATTATTATTATATTAGAGTTTTAATATTAAAATTAATTCATATTTATATACAATAAGAATATACAAATTTAACTGTCAATTAAGCAGTTATACTTAGTTTTTTGTGCAATTTTATTTAATTCAGGCTGTAAAAAAGATTTCCACAATTTTAATATACAGATATGCACATTATGTAAGCTGTGCATCTTATAGTTATTTCATTCATTTATATGTATTATACATTAACATGATCACAAAAGAACATCAAAGAATATGGAAATTAAAATTCCCCACAATTCATACAATTTTTTCCCGAAATTCTTGTCATTTTTGTTTCATTTTAGTGTAGGTAAAGTAAAATAAACTTTAATATAATTTGTCTTTTTACACTTTTGAATTTCAGAATATAAAGAAAAATTATTTTCTGAGATATTTAATTCGAAAACAAACATTCTTGAAACATTTTTGATTGATGGACCTTTTTTTGCTTTGATGTTTAAGGTTACAGTTTCACTTAATGTTGTCTATTATTATTTATATTCTAATAGAATCTCCAAACAAGTGTAAATTACTGTGAATCGTTTTTGATTTTTCGTTTCATATTCCCTTATGCGTGCGATGGTGTAATTACTTTCAATGCCATTTTTGACCTTTCAAAAGTGCAATTCGGCCTTAATAAAAATCCTAAATACGGTACTTAATACTAGCAACAATCTACATTATAATTTCATAAATGAAATCAATGCCGTAAGTATTTGTTTGGTGGTGATTTTGATGGAGCCTGTGGTTGATTAACTTGATCACTAAGGTTGCTATATAACCCCTTTCCACATTAATTTTCGTAATTCTGTATACGTATTTCGACAATTTAGTTGTCACTACAGCAGATAAATTAAGCAGTATTGCACCTGGAGAACTATGGCAATAAATACCCGTACAAAGCAATTAATCCCGCACACGATCCGTACCGCTGAATCAGTGTGCGTCTTGGCTTTCAGCGGTACGGATCGCGTGCGGGATTAATTGCTTCTACCCGTACGAAGCAATTCATCTGCTTCATACGGGTATTTATTGATTTGTAGTTCTCTGCCATAGTTCTCCAGGTGCATTATGCTTAATTTGATGACCATTTAGTCGAAATAGGTATACAGAATTACGAAAATTAATGTGGAAAGGGGTTATATAGCAACCTTAGTGATCAAATTTGTTTGGTAACATAAGTTAAAAGAGATATAATTTTCTTCTTGAAAAATACTTACCTAATATAAGCGTAAGATATATTTTTGAATTTATGGTAATTTTCCCAAGAAGTTTCCTTAGTCCCTTTCTTAATGTAACTTCACTTGTCTCCTAAATGGGAAATTCCTCACGAATTGGAATCATTGATTAGTACTTACAATGTGCCTTAATTAGTAAGATACATTTATTCAGTTCTTGACATGTTTGTAATATTATATATATTTTTTGCTAAACTGTAATTTACATGCCTTTAAGATACTTCGCGTTTGTTGGGTTGAAACGTATTTCTTCGATCTCAGATTTTGATTGCGAAAAACGCATGATAAAACCTTGATAGGGAATTTCGATTTGCAATTATAGAAAAGTATATCGCTATCAAGGGTAAACCCTCGTTTAGAATGTTTAGATATCCTAGATTCATTTTTATCAGTAAACTTATATTTCTGATATAGATCATTGAACAGCTTTGCGAGTTATTCAGTGACTACAGCATACGGAAATGATTTACATTTTCTGATAGCCGGCCGGCACATGATTCATTTTGAAATCCTAGGAGATTCATTTTTAAATATTTAAATCCATATCATATCACAATAATGTAATTTACATTAAAGTAGTTATTACAAATCATTCTTAAAATAAAATTAACCCTCTACAGAAGATTTTGTGGATGGTATTAATCGTATATTTTTATATGTATGTAGGATATCATGAACGCAGTTAAATGGGAATATGGCATCATCAGGCACTAGATTGTCATGTCATAGATTTTGAACTCAACCTACCTAGGATTGTTTAAAGCGAACACATTCATTTTTTTCTTATAAATCAGTGTCCACAAACGTTTCGCTTCCAAACTACTTAAAAATTACTTAATTCCGAGTTCTTCTACCGCTAGACGTCTCACTATTAAGTGTCTCTACACTATATATCTTTTTTATTTTTTTCCTCACTTCCACAATGATTTTCTTGACCTTTTTCTTTTGTTTCTGCTTTCTATTCTGGCGATGAGCATATATCCTAGCCATCTTAATTGTCTTCTTCAATGATGTCTTCTAACTGCTTCTTTTGTGTCTTATTTTTCCATGCATATTCCTCAAGGATCTCACTTGTGCTGTGTTCAATCTGCTTCTGTGTTTTTTTAAGGCAATTCATCCTACACAGGCGTATAATGTTGACGTTATCACTCTTTTGATCACTGCCACTTTTACGCTTTTTGGAACTTCTTTTTTCCTACAAGAAATTAAATTATTAAAAATCTTTTCGGCTTTCTCCGCTCTTTTGTTTATTTCCTTGTCCAGTTTTCCATTTTGTTCTATTGTACGCAAGTATTTATTCTAAATTTCTTATTTAGATTAATATTTTATTTCTCTTTTATCCAACCCATATTTTTGTACTCTTCGGTGAATAAAATAAATGCATCTGTTCTTTATTTGCACCTACCATTGTTTTTGTCTTTTCTACATTTATATGCTTCCAAATTAATGATATTAATTATAATGAATTAAACCCATAACAATATTAGATTAATATTTGTGTAATTTTTAAAATGATATACAATGTTAATAATACGCCAATGTTGACATTTTCAGTATTTCTAGTGTAACTAAGTACAAATATCAAATACTATTGACTGTTTGCTGAAGTTTTGAAGTTTCTTCATGCGTTTCGATGTCATGTTCTTTCCTGACTGCTTCCAGTTCGTGTCTTCCTTCGAAACATGCTTCCAGTTTTGCTCTTCCATGCTCTATCCGATCTTTCACGTCTATATTTCTGGTTTACTCCTGGTTTCCAGATTTACACTGCCTTTCTACCACCAGTAATCGTCATCGTATGATTAAATTATTCAGGTTGTTTTCTTCTAATTCTATCTAGAATAGACTCGATATTACATAATTCAAGAATAACTTTGTTACTGATTTTGCAAACCTACCTATTGTTCAAAGCCAGATCAGGAGTTTATTCAAGACTTGATACATTTTCGTTGTTCCTTTGTTTTATCTAGTATCTATTATATAAAATGCTCGTTAATGAATAATAGATTCGTATTGTATAGACGTTAAGCAACTTTGGTAGCGGGTGACTATAAATGATTGAAGCAAATATTTAATTTGGCGACCCTGAGCGATTTCGTTTTGCCTGATCATTCATCTTTAGATCTATTTTTAGATTAGTATAGTTTATGTATGGTTAGAATTGCTTAAATTAACTTAAAATTATGAAATTGTTGCCTTAAAAGAACAAAAATTCAATAATCAATACTCACCCTGGTATATCAGAATTGTCTAAGCACGTCTTGAGTTTTACAAAATAATTTTTATAAACTAAGTTTGAAATTTTTTCTAAATTATATATTCAATCTGATATACACAATTTCATTTGTTGATAATGATGTAATTAGTTTATTTATCAAATTATTACAGTGCAATTTGGGTTTATATGCATAAGTTGAGATCGAGAGCTATTTTAAAAAGTAAATTGGTTCATAGTTGCTAACAAAAGAATTCCAATATTTGCTAAAATTTATTTAAAAAAATCGAAATACGAAGTCTTTTTTGTACAAACTTTGTAGACTTAATTAAATCAACAAGTTTCAACAACGTTAGGCGAACTAATGTGGGTATTTTTTTTACAATCTTGTATTATTTTTTTTTTTTTTAATAAAGAAAATGTTCGATAATGTAGAATAAGAACTGCTTAACATTTAAAAAAAAGTAATAAAAATGAAAACTAATTGCTGCATGTGATAGAAATGTTAAATAGTAAACATTTCATGTAATAGATTGTTCATGTAATAGAATACGCGTTCAAAAAGTAGTTTTCCAATTCGCTATTTCATAGTAAAATCTCGTGTTATTTTATTAGGTGGACATTCTATCCAAATACAATTTGGCGCTGTAATATAATTAGAATCATCGAAACAGGAATGCCTTTTTAAGTATATTTAATCTGTTCTTCCTAAAACAAGAAAAGAAATAAAAAAACGTAAACTTTAATTTTTTGCACTGTTTACTACTACTTAGTTACTAAAAAAATTACAAGTCACAGTTTAGATTTTTAGTAATTGATGAAAGTATCCAATTATATTGCTCTATAACAGATGGAGTATATTTGTTAACTCTGTTTTAATAAATATGTTTATTATGTAAATAAGATTTAGTTTTTTTTTTAATTTATAATATAAAAATTACATCACGCTAGCTAGAAATTTCAATTCGTACAAATTTCCAAATAAAAAATGTTATTGAATACTTTTCATGGTATGGAGTTGATAACGACATTTTAGCTTAAATAATTTTATTTATTTTTGTCAGTGTTGTCTCGGTGTCTTTGAAGCTTTTGTGTATGTTCTTATTCCTTCCATTTAATGTATAAAAATTATTAAATACCTTTTTGAATGGTGCGTTCATTCATATATTTCCTCAATGTATAGCACCACTTAAAAAAATTAAAAATATGTGTTATTCCTTCATTTTTTTCCAAATTATGTGTGGCTTTTCTTTGTCGTTTGCTTCAATTTTCAAAACTACTGCTTAGTTAATATAATTTTATAATTTTGCACGTCTATAACAAGAACATTTTCAATAGCATTTCTTGTAGAAAATCACCTGGCGTGATGTAAATTTTATATGGTAAAATGCCCAAGTATCCTCTCTTTTTCTAATGTTAATATGTAATTTTTACTAATTAATTAATCGCCAAGTCACAGGAAATACACCATAAAATAAATTATCAAATCCTCTATTCTGTTGCTATTGAAAATGTCCTGATTGTGAAAAAAAGGAAGCACGTTGCATTCGTCCACCTAAAATGAAGCGTGTGTGTCAGTTTAGTGCACGAAAAGCACCACTTCTTTGAGTTTTAAGGATTCCATGATGAATGCATTTTACAAAGTTACCGGTCGAAGGGCTTCCGTTGATCTACGTTACGGAAAGTATCGCAGGTAAGAATAATCGCAAAGCACATATTTTTATTGCCTTCATTTTGTACATAGAGGGATATATCTTAATTTGAATAGATCCGAATCTCCCACGATGACATACTGTATTTTTTTCTTTCAACGTCAATTATGGGGGGCATTGACTAATTTATTTTTACGACTGCGCTCGTGAAGCGACTTAAGATCTTTGATTCTCTTTGCCAGTCACAACCCAACAATATAACCCAAAAGTACGGCATGTTAAACCATTAACATACCACTGAGCTATTGATCGACTAAAACCATTTCAGTGGTAGCTCTAATGTAAATCATAATTTTGCAAATTTATTTAATGCGTACATATTGTCTATTTGATATTAATAGTACAGTATATCTGCACATGTTCATTATATACCTTCTTAGCATATACACAATTGAAATTACAGACCTGTAGTACACTAATGTCTACAGTAGCTGACAATTGAAGTCGAACCTTCTGATTTTGGTATTTTGTCAAAGTTATCTGAAACTCTTACCCATTCTCTGTATATCTTATCTTTTAGAACTGCTATAGTTGGATTCGGGGATGAGTACGTAAACTTTTTCAACAAGCTCTATACAGTTGCGATCGAATTTAGATGAGGTGAGTTTCCAGGCCAGGGCAAAAGGGTTATAATAGGTGTCACAAAATTAACGCAAGTTTTGAATTTGTCGCCATCTATGCAGTAAAGTGTTGGCAACCCTAAAAAAAAGAATTCGACAGCTGACAGTTTAGGGTTAGTAAAAATGGAGCGTTACACGATAGAGCAACGTGTCTTCATTATTGAACAATATTTCAAAAATAATGAAAGCTTGGCGGCGCAGTTCGAAAATTTCATACAAAATATGATCGGAATAGTGTTTTAACTTCGTCAACTGTGAAGAGATTAATTGAAAAATTCAGGGAGACTGGATCCGTTGGAGACGCCAAACACACTGGTCGTCCAAAAACAAGCCGTTCAAATGTCAATATCGAAGCAGTGCGTGAGAGTGTCGGTGACAATCCAGGAACCTTAATTCGGCGTCGTGGACAAGAATTGCAAATTTCAAGAAGCTCTCTACAGCGTATACTCACTAAAGATCTGTGTCTCCATGCTTACAAAATTCAATTAACGCAACAACTGAAGCCTAATGACCATGCACAACGAAGATAGTTCATTGAATGGATTATTGAACATCAATAAATGGATGCTGATTTTTCGAGCAAAATCATCCCAAGCGATAAAACACATTTTCACCTTGATGGCTTTGTTAATCGCCAAAATTGCCTCTTTTGGAGTTCTGAGAACCCACACGTGATTATCGAAAAACAAATGCATCCACAACCTGAAAATGTCTCATGCAGTAATTGAATTGTTTCACGGGCTATATGGCATGTGGCACCGTCTTGTTGAAGCCACATATTGGCCACATCAATATCATCCAATTTCGGCAGAAAGAACTGTGTTATCATGTCGCGATATCGAGCACCAGTAACAGTCACTGCTCGACCGGCCTCATTTTCAAAAAAGTATGGTCCAATTATGCCTCCAACCCAAAATCCACACCAAACAGTATTTGGTTTTGGATGCCATATAGCCCGTGAAACAGTTCAATTACTGCATGAGACATTTCCAGGTCGTGTACTCTCTCGTTTCGGTGATCAGAATTGGCCCTCTACATCGTGTGATTTAACACCATTAGATTTCTTTTTATGGGGTTATTTGAAATCACAGGTCTATGTCAACAAGCCCACAACCACCCCTGCATGAAAGGAGGAGATTCAATGCTGCATCAACGAAATCCAGCTACATTTATGCATAATGGTCATGGAAAATTTTGACAAGCGAGTGCGTATGTGCATGCAAAGCTGTGGAGGCCATTTGCTCGATGTGTTATTCCATAAATAACCCTATCCTATGTACTTTATGATTCAATAAAAAAATAAAAATCAAAAGACTAAAAACTGTTTTATATTTAATTCATATCTTGCGTTAATTTTGGGACACCTTTATTATGCTCTTGAAACAGATTTTTATCGATTTAGTTGTATGGCACGGTGCTTCATCCTGCATGAAGGTGTATGATCTTTCTTCTTCATTCACTGAGTTAAGGAAAGACAAAAATACAGTTTCATTAACGTTTTTATGTTACACTCGACTCATGGTGCTCTTCACAAAATTCACAGGTCCGGTACCATTCGTAGTTATACATGACCAGATCTTGACTTATGTGCCTTTTTTCCTGTACATGTTCATCATTATAACGTTCCTTGGGTCTTCGTCTAAAGCTGTGATTCTTCGTTTTAGAGGCAGAGAGAATGTGACTCGATACTTTAAAGAAATGATTTATTAATGATAAAATTTGTACTCATTTACCTTTTTCTAATCTTTAACCGTAAAATTTCTATCCACTTTTGCTCTTTGCAGACGTGCTTTTTTCACTTAGACTTCTTGACTGATCTGCGACATCATTCTGGCAGCGTACAACCGTGATCGTATCTTGAGCTCAGATATGTTTTTTTTTAATTAATCTAGCAGCTCTCTAGCAGAAGATTGTTTATTTTCGAGTACTGTTTTTATAATTAGCCGGTCGTCTCGGTGTTTTTATGGACACCATGGCAATAACTGCGATCGCTCGATGTGGATGGAATATTTTCTCGAATTAATGCGGATATTCGGTCGACTATTTGACGAGAAAGTTTATGCATTATTGCAATTTGTCGGTTCGATATATGCTTGTTTTTAATAAAGTATGTTTTAATTTTCTTTACGCTACTAATATATTTCACTTTTCCCGTTCTGAATAAATTACAAAAATTCACTAAAAGAACTAATAATGAACCAAATGAACTAATAATAAAATTCACAATATATTATTAATACACTCTCTGATACAAGCACGTACAAAATTCAACTAATATTGGTTATTATTCGTAGTGGTTTCACATATTTCATTATTTGTGTTTAGACCCTTATAGCAGATCCTGACCCAAAACTTAATAACAGGATTTTCCTAATATTTAATGGTTGTTTTTTCTAGGAATAGATCCACTTTGAACAAGAAATCCGTTTACAATCGAAAATTTGTAATATATTTCAATACAAATTACTTGTATTACAAATTTCTTGATACACGAGGTGTCTAATTCAATTGCTAGATACTATACAATTTGCACTTGATAATGCGATTTCACGTCGTCATCATTTGCGTTTGGTATTGAATTACAATTGACGTAGATTTTAGCTTGCTACAGGTCTGCAATTTATATTGCTTATACGCAAATAAGGTGTCTCTGCCAGAGCTGGATAGTTGTGTATGTCCGATTCGATAGTATGTATTCGCTCGTATCGATTGTCGCTACCGACAACCTGTCTTTGTCGAGCAGATACGATTAACCGGCTTTGCTCATTACTTTCAAGAACTGATAAAATCGCATTTCGGTCTGTTGCTTTAATTGACCAAAAACCATGAATTAAGATACTTCTCTGTTAAGATAAAGGTATTAAATATAAACCCATAGTTAAGGTAGTTAGCGTAGTGAATTTATGTTATCGCTTAGTAGATGTTGCATGCTACAATTAAAAAAATTGAGTTTATGGAATTTTCGAATGCTACATTTTTTATTTTTACTATTTACCTATTAGACTTTTTTTTTATTCTCTTTAAGTCTTTTATTTTTCTCTCGTATTCACTTCATGGTTTGCTTACTACCAAAGTCACTGTAATTTAAATCTGTATTCCAGTACACCTTTTTCCATATTTATAATATATAGCCTCTATAGAAATTAACAACGGACAATGCCAAAATGTAAAATTGTATATACTCTCAAAACCTATAGCACAAAAGTTAATCCAGTTGCCATAACTAATCTATAATTTTCTTATACAGTTTGTCCATTCTTACTGCCAAGTTTTTGCACAACTCAGAGACAGGATTTCCATATTGCGGATAATATAGTTTATATATATATATAGGAATAAAACCTATAAAAGTTTATAGTTTTAGCTGTTTATATACAAAAGTTTTGCAATATAGTGCACACTATTGTTACATCATATGCTGTAATAAGTTCAATGTAAGTTGCGACTTATTTAAGACTGCACTATAGTCGGCAGCTTGATCTCTCTCTTTTTTTTAGTAGCTCCTGAACTTGAACTATGTAAACAACTCGCAATATCGTCTTGGTTTAACATGAAATACCGGGAAAATTTATGCTACAACTTTGCATGTGGATCATACGGTTGTATTACGTGGTATAAGTAGCTTTCCAGAGAGGAAATTTCTGCTCGAAGGATGCTTTGGTGTCGAGATATCCCACCTTCTCAATTGCCAAGAAGAATATTAATACTATCAGAATAATGTTTAAGTCTGATAGCCATGTAAGATATCGCGAGATAGAAGAACTTCTGAGCATTCATTCAGCGGTAATTCGTACCATCGTCAAGTGAAGAAGACTTGTTCCATTTGTTACCATATGCTTTAACTCACAAGCAGGTAGCACGTTTCATAGTGTTGCGAAATATTTGAAAACTTTAGAAATGAATCATCTGATTAGGTTAATAGCATCTTGGCAGATTAGAAAACCTGGTTTTACTATTATGATCTGCATGCTAAAGCACAGAATGAAGTCTAGCTCTCTGAAGATGAAGGCAGGACTGCGTCTCTACAGAAATTGAGAAAGCCAATTCATTGACGCAATACAGTTTGCTTCAATGTTGTGGAACGTTGTCATTTTTGTATGATCCACTCGAAGACAACAATTATCTTTAAACAACACTTATCGATCACGCACAAAGTTCCGAAACTCCAGGTGTTAAAGCAACTCCATTAACACCTCACAGGATATTTTACAGTGAGCTTGGTAATATGTTCATAGTCCGTTCACGTAATCTGCTTCTAATTGTCATTAAACTAATATTTATGATTTTCTTGCCTATTTCGTATTGTCCTTGATGAACTGTTAATTGCGATTTTACTCAAATAAACTAATAACACTCTTATTTTATCGTGTTGTTGTAGTGTGGTCCTTCCTGCGTCCTAGAAGATCATCCACACTTCAAGTTTGTCAATAACGCCTTACCTATCGTCTGACAAAGTCTTCGACTTGTGTAAATATTTAGCCGCCTCTGCAATTGTCCTAAAATTACAATTGAAATTTACAATACTCACACCAAAAACATTTTTGCATACGCTACACTCTTTTCAACAAGAACTGCTACCTGCGACACATGTAACAGACAACTGAACTAAAACTGACTAGGCGGATTAGAAGGAAGATATTTTTACATCTCGATCTCATCCTTCCATTAACTTTCCCTACGTGCAATATTGATCTGCGATTCTTATTATGCAGACAGTACGTAAATCTTTAAAATTTATTGAAGATCCAAGGTAAAAATACAAAAGCATTGGGTCGTATCTTTTCAAATATGCTTTATTCGTATTTTCATTTTTTTTGCGATGGGTGTACAGCTGAGTCATAAATCTTTTCGACTTGTTACGACCATGGGGGCGTCACTGTATATTTTATGTGTCTAAAGTGTTCTGGGGCTTTATTACCAACCCCTCCTTGACGTAAGAGGGGAAGTAATGTTGAATATTTCTCCTCAACATTGGAGAGGTAGCTTGAACCTACGAGACGAGAAACGATTTTAAAAATTGCATCACCTGGAAGTAGGTATGAACCCTCGAGTTTTCTAGATAAATACTTGAAGTTCAGCGTTCCTACTACATACGCTACCGCGACATTAAATGAGATTTTTATCATAAATGAAAACATGTTAAATTATAACATATTTTGTCAATTAAAATTAAAATTTTAATAATCTTTTTTTGTTTCCAAGAGATACCCGTTTTTAATTTCTATACTGACTGTACTTGTAGTTTTCCTTATAGTATTCAAAAGTCTTTTTCATTCATTAAAATCATATTTTTCTAATATAATATAATGTGAGTATTCTCCTGTTCTCTCTCATTTTAAGAATATAGAAGACACAAGTTCATTTAACTTTAAATTCGTTAGTAAAGTCTTGAAATATTACAAAAGTTATGAAGTTTGCTAAACTGGAAGAAGTTGAACACTTTCACTAAAAATTCTAAAATGAAAAACTTTTTTAATAGTTTAATTAATACTAGTTCTTTGTGGGTGCATCAGTGCATCAACTATTAATTGAAGTTTTGCTAGTACTTTGTGGATGCACCAATCAATTATGCCAGAAATTGTATCTTCTAAGTTACTAATGCTGATTGAACCTGAAAAATTTTAAAAAGTGCCTCACAAAAGCATATAATTCTGATTTTTTTTTTTTTACATAATATGAATAATAGATACCATTGTAAAGGTTTCTGGATTGACACATAAAATATCTATACGAGCTTTTTGTAATTTATGAAATATTTATTTTTCCCAGAATGAAGCAAGAAAAGCACAAGTCAGAGCACATTAAATATTCCAAGGACTCCAAGTCGTCGGTCCAGTACTCATTTATTGTTTGATATTACTATTAGCTATATGTTCCACAATCATCAAAAGTATTATTTATTACCTGATACACAGCTTAAGAAGAAAACGCATTTGAAAATGTAATCTTACATTTACATAGATAATTGTTAATTCCTTTTTCATCTACTTAATATTATATACTTTGAGGAAGAATCATATTGTTACACGTGTTAGAATACAGGAAGTATGTGTGAAGATGATGTCATGTCTGGAAGAAGTATGTGGTCTAATTTAGTATTTACCATCTTAAATGAAATATAATTATGTATTATATGCTTTGAATAAATTAAGTGCAAGCGATAGTATTATTTAACCAACGCAATATCATATACAACCACGGATAGAAAAAGTGACCGTAATGACTAGCTTGACATCATCTTCATTTACATTGGACTATACAATTGTTGTATGTATTCGTATTTTTTTTTTACTTATAGAAATATTGTATTATACTTACGTTAGCTACTTACAACAATTGCAATAACACAAAAACAAAATCAAGTTTTATATTAAAAATATTTTTATCCCTAAATAACAATAACAAGATAATCTGTATTCAGCAGCTTTTAGAAGGAGATATCTCAGCCATTAAACTCCTTAACCTATTAGAATTAAGGTGCATTTCAAAAGTCTTCGTTGTAAAAACAAAGAAAATTTGAAAATAATTTTAATAAATATTCGACACACAATTTACTTATCTTCACTTATATCAGTAATTTTTATATTTATCCTGCTACAGCACGAAGGCTTTTGAAGGAAGAAGTTCTAGTGCTTATTCTCGCTTTTCAAATGTGAGTCATAAGCATGGTCGCCGGAATATTAGAATACATACTATGTGCATGCCAATGTACTGTCTGTGGAAAAAGTAATGTCGCTCATTTAATCTCACGATCGAATTTCGATACCACCTAAGATGGGTCGGTACATTCCTGCTTTCAAATACGTAAACAGAACGTGAAGAGCTTACATACATTCCGTTCGACGGAAAAGATTTTTCAAAAAGGATAAATTATTTTTGTTTTGCAAAAGAATACAAGCTACGGCTTAACTGCCACTGTTATCAAGAATAGTTTGGTACTTCCTCGACATGCTTTTGACTACATTTTTGGAGTATTCAGTTGAAAAACAGCAGCGCATCTCCCTGATTCGTCGCGATAGCTGTTTCAGAGTCATTACATTTTTTCCTTCACCTCTATTCTTTATAAATGTCGACTCATTTTAAATTGGATTTGCATCTAGGAATTGGAACGGCTAGTTTTTCTATGCTTTAGTCGCATTTCCACTCAATGCAGAGGCGGTTTTGATATTTGGTGTTACTGCCTTCTTGCAATTCCCATTTATCAATATCGTTTTCGGACATCTTTATAGACTTCAGTATGCCACGTTTATTAATTTGGATTTTTTTATCAGCATTAAAATTTCGAGTAAAAAGCTCCAAAAATCCTAATACACGCTTAGAAAAGCAACCCCAAAATGAATTTTTACCTAGTGCACATCAGGTCAAACCAGCAAGCCTTGCAAGAACCAATGGTCATGCTTTGCATTTTTTAATATGGCTTTCTAACAGTAAAGATTTCGTTATTGCACCACGAAATTGTAGCTTTGCCCCTAATAAACGTTGTCTTATTATGTTAATGCTGACATCGACCTACTGAGCTAATCTGATCTTGGCTACACACAACCCCATTGGATTGCATTTTAAAAGCACTTTTTCCTCCTTACACGTAGTCTCTCTCTTTTTCTCCGACAAGGCAAATCACCAACAGTTATTTTTCTTCATACAACGTTTAAACCTCTTTTGCACGAACTCCTTCGATTTTTTTATTTGTCCAGTAGCGACGTGTAGTACGCTTGGACCTCATGCATGTTCACAAAAAAACCGTTTCATTTCATAAATGTGCTCTTTACATTTCGAATGACACTAAATCGAACTGGTGTTTCTACCGTAACTCTTTGTAGATGTCAAAAAAGAATGAGGAGTGAATCTAGCAAATTCACAGTGAAAATGCGCCATTCTTTTTATTAAAAGAGGAGATAGATTCAGTCGTGGCCAAGGGAACATTTCTTTTTAAACAGATTGTACTTCTTATCCTAAAGTTCTTATTAATATGGCCATGTATGCTTATGACTTACGCTGTTCATAACGAACGCACATATTTAATATATTTTAGTTGTACACTTGGACCATCCTTTTAATGTGATTTTTAATTGTGATGATTAGTTGTTTCGTTAAATTTTCGTGTTTTTTTTAACGGCCGACTTAGATCAATTTTAAAGTAAGACTAATGAAAATAAATATTGATGAAATTTCAATGGCAAAATGTGACCGTTTAGTAAATATATTGAAGATTGGCTACAGAAACATTCCAGTTACAGTAGATTTCCAATCACGCAAGCCATCGATTAATCTGTGTTAATTAACTGCTGTTTGAAAAAATTATTCATACATATTGGACAATATATAAAAGGAGAATTATGAAAATAGTGCTTACAACAGTGAAGTACTATTGCTTGCCTTTTCACAAATAATGGAACTTGTTTATTTGTCAAAAAATGTGCTATATAGGAAGCAGTAAATACTCTATGTTCAGATTATTTTGAATAGGCTAGCGCTTTAAAAATAGTTTAAAATTACAGGGTTATTTCGAAGTCCTAGTTTTTGGTTTTGAATTAAAACAAATAATATCCATTTTCGTTTGACTAGTCTTAACATGCTTACGCGGTATCATATACGATTGAATAACACTTACGACTGATAAAAAATGAAAAGTAAATACAATTTTACTATTTCAAAACGGTATTGAATAAGAAAAAAAACTGTATTATTATTATTATTATGTGTGAAGTCGCTTATTATATCTAATTCGACATGAATAAGCTTGAATTTATCGATGATATTGTATAAATGATAGATCTTGTGGTCTCTTGCTGGTTGTAAGTTAGCATACATACGGTTAAAGTGGCAAACTAAATTAACCATTTAAAAGAAGAAACGTATAAGACACTTTTTTAATACTATTTTCATCTACTGACTAATTTTTTCCGTCCTTATTATGCACTTATTTGCCAGTTGTAGTTTCCCCTGACCGATCTAAGCCACACACTTCAACTATGTACTGAACCTGGCCAAAATATCAATGTCACTTATTGATATAATGATTTTATTGAAGTACTAAAATAAATCAACAATTTAAGCACACAAGTTGATCGAAAATTATATTCGCAAATGTTTTTTCAATATTTGATGGCGCCATTACATTCTTTAATTTGTTGGTATACTGTGGACGCATACCTCGATAGTTCTTTCGATTTCTAGGTTGTTTCGCCACAAATCCGTGATATTAGCCACTAATTTTTGCTTGATATTGCTTTGTCTTGAATGGATATGTAATTTTAGAACACTCCAAATATTTTCTGTGCCACTTAAATCACGCGAATTTTCTAGTGATAGAAGTATTTTTAAGTTTGCTCTCTTTATCTAATTTGGCCCTGTGTAAAATTCTTCATTACGATCCAAATCATTAACAGACGACATTAAAATCTCTTTTAATAATTGTTTATATCGTCTTTCATCCATTGTTCCTTGGCAAAAGTATAGAGGCCCAAAATTTTCTGACGTTACTTGCGATAAGACCATCACAAACGGTGAACGTTTCGTTGATTTTACTGCGCAATCCTCAAACTTCTAAAAGCGTGCCTTCAGATGAATTGAAACCTTTTAGTCAGCGCCTCTGTTCTTGTTTCGTTACTGAACGCAATCTACGAAGTTGAGAAAAAATATGCAAAAAAAATTCAAAAATTACTTGTGTGGTTTAAATATAGCCATATTTGATTTATCTTACCTTTCTTTAATCATAAATTAAGTAACTTTCGTGAACTTTTGTTCGCCGTTTCTTAATTTTACTTCTTTAACGAGACGCCTACACTTTAAAAAGGCGTCTACGAAGTGCATGCTTGAATATTTGGCGCCTTTCTGCACACAGCTTTTTTTTGTAATGGCTCTATTGAAAAATATTCAATTTTCTGTTGCTATTTTCAAGATACGTCGATCATTTCAATTGGTAATTATCCTCCTTTTATCGCATCTTCCCCATTTGTAGTGGAAATATTTCCTCTCATTAAAATGACAATATATTGCACCGCTCCTTAAGAGGTTTTTTTTTGCTGCAATTTCATTTTACTAATAATCTTCGAGGTCCAATTCGCGTCGAAATCCTTAGTCACATAAAAGCGTAAAAAACCCTATTATCTATAGATAAAAAGTATATGTTTACAATAGGTTAAAACTGTATTGAAGGCACATTATTAAGGGATCGCGCAAGGAGTCGATAGCAGGTACTAAGTAATAAACAAACACTTTTATTTCTCGAAAAGAAATATACATAGAATTTGATAATAATCAAATTCTATGTACATTTCTTTCCGTATTATCTATTTCAATCACATATTTTTTAATCATATTGGTAGAGTTGACACTGCAATCGCTGTATCAGCGACGCGTACTTCGAAGAAGTGCAAAGGGTTTAGTATATAATAAATGTAAGTAAACACCTACCCTTTTAACAACGTTTTCAGTATGCAAACACACAAAGTAGACAAGATCGGTTAAATATTTGCAGCACCAGGTATATTTTAATAATTTCTTCATGCAACAGTGTTCGCCGCGAGTAGTAATATTCTTACGTGCAGAGAACTAGTTGATATCTAATGATAAATATTTGCATAATTAAAATTATCTTTGGTAATACTTAACCTGTAAACCATCATCAAAAATTTGTTATATGCTAATAAAAGTATGTTAAGTATTAACAAAGATTATTTTAATTGTGCAATTATTTCATCATTAGATCTCTTAACGGTGGTTCTCTGCATTTAAGAATATATATGGTGAATGCGGTTACATGAAGAAACTGTTGAAACATACCTAATGCTGCAAATATTTGTCCGATCTTATCCATTATGTGCATCTGCATGTTGACAACGCTGCTTAAAAAGAAAACTGTTTGTTTAATGAATTATGGTCTGCGACTATATTTGACACAAAAACGTTGAATTCTGTTTCAATAACTTAGTTTTTTAATTTTGTTGAATGCATCTTCTAACATATAGCTTTATTTCTCCATACTGGTTTATTCCTTTTTTCGAATAATCTTTACTTTATATCTATATTTGGCAATTACTGTCTCTTTAGTTTAACAGAAGCTATGCTGAACATCCGTATATTTTATATGCTTCCGAGCTGGAACCGCGTCACTTGTATATCTGCCGACGTTTCGTATCCATTTGTATGGGACATCTTCAGTGCTGAACTACTGCACTGAAACTGCAATAGTTCAGCCCTGAAGATGTCCCATACAAATGGGTACAAAACGTCACCAGATATACAAGTGATGCGGTTCCAGCCCGGAAGCCCAGAAGCATATACCATGGACCACGACCGCGAATGTCTACGTACCAGATTAATCCGTATATTTTCTTTCAATTCATTTCAGTTACTTAGCTGGCTTCTGATTCTGGATTTTTAATAATTTCACTTGCAACGTATCTATATAAATCCATATTTTATCATAAATCATCTGAAGTTGCACAATGCAGCTTAGTACAGGTAAGATCTATTTTGTATTGGTTTCTCTAATATTTAAACCTCGTTAAATTTCTTTAACCTAATGTAGAGCTTAGGGCAAAAGACCACGAGACTGTGAATGTATTGTATTTTACCTATAATTATTTCGAGATGTGAATTTTAATGGTGGTGATTACAAGCTAAATTCTTATATAATAATATGTATTTGGTATATTTAACATAATTATATCAATTAATTTATTATTTAGCGCAGGCAGGCAGATAAAATAACATTTTCTTGCATTATGAAATTAACTAAAATGAGACTATGCAGTCTGAACATTTTAGTACCTGCAATTCAATCTCCGCTATATTTATAGATATATTGAAATTGTATTATTGAATTTTGTTCGGCTAATACGGAACAAATGCACAAATTGCACTACATTAGCAATAATAATTAAAAAAGCAGCTATTAATTAAGCACATCAAACTTAGTTAAACTTAAAATCCTTGTCTATATTTTAGCTTTCGATTTTAAACCTTCGTCAGGAAAATATACATGAGTCGAGAAAGATTGACTAAAGTTACAAGTGATTCAACATATCAAAACTCATATTACAGTCTACTCAACGAGATGGGGCGCCACAATCTACTTTTCTTTGATTTGTAAGAAAATTATTAGTAATTATTTAAGAAACGGTCCAGCCTTCATTGTTGTCGAAAATAATTTAGCATCTTCTCGGTATACTTTATTAATAATTGTTTAATAAACGGTCCAGCCTTCATTGTTGCCGAAAATAATTTAGCATCTTTTCGGTATACTTTTGACTATCAGCATATTTGGTCGAAAAAAATGCCTCTCTAATCTGTCATGACGGCTGTTTCAGATTCATCACATGCTTTTCTTCAAGTCTATTCTTTATAAAGACCTACACATTTTCAATTCAATTTGATCCAGGGATTGGGTTTTGGGCTTCTTGTAAGACCTAATTGTCGTTATAACTTCCGAACATCTTTACAGACGTCAATAGGCCTCGTTAGTTTAGACCATTTTATTGGTGTTCAAATTTTGAGTAAAAAGTTCTAACAATACGAACCCGTGCTCAGAGAAACAGTTCAAACATGATGCTTAACGATATACGGGATGAAATGTACACCAGGGACAGGCCAAGCACGTCTTGGAGGACGCAGTGTCGAAAATAATGCTTCATAGGTGAAGATCACATTCGACCAATCGTGATTAATATTTTCGATATGGCTTTCCAAGAACCAAGATTTCGTTATCGCACTATGGAATTGCAGATTCACCTCTGGCAAGCAGTGTCTTATTATGTTAATGCTAACATCGAATCTTCTTCTCTAGTCTTACGTTGGGTTGCGCTCGAAAAAGTGAAATTCTATCGCTCCTTTACCTTGACTTGTAGTCTTCTTTTTTTGCGTCCAACTAGGCAAGCTGCGATCATTACGTAATTGTCTACTCTTTACAACGTTTCGAAGTGAACTGATATTTTCGTTGTAGTTCTTCGTAGTTGCAAACAAAATTCACAGTTAAAATGCACCATTTTTGTTGAGCAGACTGTATGTTGAATTGAATCTTGGCTGTCGTACATTAGGTTCAAATCAAGATTTTTAATTAAAAGCGAAAGTTATGAGGACATGAGAATTTTTCTTTCGAACTTGTATTCGTCCAGTATGTGCCTGTATCTTTCAACATTTTGGTTTTAATATTGGCTTTAATATGTATATTACTAGAAGAAAAGGATTAAAACGTTTTCATTTAATATATTTAAAAATTGTTTTGAACCATGTTTTAGTATAGTCACTAAGGTGGATATTTAACCCCTTTCCACATTAACTTTTGTAATTCTGTATACGTATTTCGACAACCAAGCTGTCATCATCAGCAGACAATTTTAAAGTGTCGCAACTGGTAAAACACGGCGAAAAAACACCTGTACGAAAAACAAACTCCGTAGGCGATCTACACCGCTCAGAACCAAGATGTACACAGTGTACATCTTGGTTCTGAGCGGTGTAGATGTACACTGTGTACATCTTGGTTCTGAGCGGTGTAGATCGCGTACGGAGTTTGTTTTTCGTACAGGTGTTTTTTCGCCGTGTTTTACCAAGTGCGACACTTTAAACTTGTCTGCTGATGATGACAACTTGGTTGTCGAAATACGTATACAGAATTACAAAAGTTAATGTGGAAAGGGGTTAAATATCAACCTTAGTGATTAAGTTAATCAACCACAGGCTCCATCAAATTCAACCATGTTTTAGTAATTTTTATGCGCACCCGCACTAGCCTAACTTTCCGGTTAACTATGGTAAGTAATTGAAACCAGATAAGTTTTGCTATTGTCAAATTATATATGTATACTAGAATGGGTACAATGATACTCGATATTTTGAATTAGTGTATAGTATAAAAGCCCTCTAAAGAATTAAAAGTTTTGGACAATAACTGCGCTGTTTTACTTATAATAATTCTCATTTTAAGTCAGTAAAATTAACGAATTTAACCTTTGTCTAAAATCACATAAATCGAAATAAATTAGAATAATAGTCTGAGAGCGTTTTGACGAAGTTTCAAAACCGGTCACAAAGAAAAGAAATATCCTAAGATATTAATGTTGATATCTACTTGCACTGCGTTTTCTTTCACTGTACGTTCTTGCCATAATCTTCTCATTGAGAAAATGTTTCAAAATCGTGATGATTACCATATTTGTATTTTGAGTAAATTCTTACATATTTTATTGTGTAGGGGTACTTTGGTTACTATATTTTTTGTTAGAGATAGATAGTATTTAGAACACATATTAAGCATAATTGTTCTCAAGGTGGTATGTCTAGAGTATTTAGGTAGTATTTAAAATACTTAAGTATTTTGTTTATAATGCTTTTGCTATGTACACTATTACTACGATATATACATATTTGATTATAAATAAACTGTACTCTACAAATGCTTTTGTTTTACTTCCTTAGCCCTGTTACATCTTCTGCAACAAATTCAGAAACTTAGAGCAAAAGAATAACTAAGCGAGAACCTTTATAAAAATAAAAAAACTATTGTTGGCAAAGATGGAAAGCTCGGTTTTTTTAATGTTATATGATCCTTCCTAGAGAAAGTATATGGAAAAACTTGCTCGAAAAAGGTGTAGAGGAAAAGGTGATTAAATGCGTCCAAAGTATTTACCAAAAAAACTGGAATTAATTACGTTATAAGTAAAAAATATGAAATCTGACATGTTCCAAACCACAGAAGGGCTAAAACAGGGAGGGGTACTGAGTCCAGTACTATTTACACTCAAAGATGCAGCAAGAAAACGAAAAGTCTGCATGTTGGCTACAGACATCTACAGCAAATCGAGGTGTCAGAATGTGCTCTCGCTGACGACGTCTTCATAATGACGGGTAGTGAAAACGACCTGCAACACAGTATGCAGTGTGTAATGATGAATTCAGAAAAAGTAGTATGAAAATAAATACAAAGAAGACATAAGCGATGGTAATAACGGAAGAGAAACGGAACATAAACATAGAGGTAGACAATACAAAAATAGATCAGGTGGATAGCTTTCAATATTTGGCCTCGATTATAGAAAGAAAGGGTGATCAAGAGATGGAGATCAATAGATGAATTGAATGTGCCATAAAAACCTATTACACAATAAACAAGACAATTATACGTAAAAAAGAAGTGCCCAAGACAACTAAAATAAAAGTTTATAAAACGATTGCTAGACCAATATTGACCTATGTATGCGAAACATGGCTTTTGAATAGGAAACAAAAAAGTAAAATACAAGCTGTTGAAATGAAATACCTGAGAAGAATATTGGGAGTTACAAGACGGGAAAGACTAAGGAATGATAAAATAAGGGAAGAACTACAGGTAGAACCCATTGCGAAATTCATAGAGAAGCGACAGGTCAGCTTGTGGGGACATCTAGTGAGGATGGATGCAAATTTGCCGGTGAGGCAGGTATGGGGATCAAGAGACCCGGCTAGGAGAAAACGAGGTACACCGAGAGAAACGTGGGACGAGATGATGGGGAAGATTCTGATAGGAAGGTATACATCGTGGATAGAGGCCAAAACTTTGGCTCAAAAAGCAGTGGCGCAAATTTGTGAGTGAAGAATAGAAAAATAGACTACCCCGTCACCGAATGGTAGACGGCGTTCATTGATTATGTATGTATGTATGATCCTTCGTTAAACCTATTTCAATATTTTGTACACAGTTTAACTATAACTACTGTCAGTATTTTAAAGACGTATAGAAAAAGAATATCTCATACAAAACTCAAACACATTCTCAAAAAGTATAGAAGATAAACTTTTAATCGATATAAATTTTATACAATGCTTCATGCGTTCGTACACAGTTGCAAACAACTATAGATTTGCACACTGTTTCTGGCGATATTTTTGCTGCTGCTTCACAAATACTTTGTTTCGAAAACTTAAAATTTGAATGTCGTTTCTTACAAACCATATCTTCGAGAGCATCCCATAATGGCAACTTGAAAAACTTCAGTTTAGAGCTACCGAACCTTAATAAACTTAGAAGCATTGTTTTCCAACCATAGTTGTGCAGTTTTCAATTTCTTACTGGGTGCTAAATCCTGCTGAAGAACCCTTCCTTCCACCTGCAGAAAATGTCTCGGAGAGTTCAACACATCTTCTGGGTACACCCTAAGCTGTGTTATCATCTTCCAATCTCCCAAAAATGAATAGAAGCATATTCGTAGGAGAGACCCCATCAAACGACCTTACAAACTTCTAGAGAACTTCGTGCATATATCCTGTCACTAAATTTGTTAAATTTTTCCTCTATAATAGGAGTTCCCAAAGTGTGCGCCGTAGAGAGTAAACAAGAGCGCTGCGAGGCACTTCCACGAATGTGGCAGACATAGCGTGAGGTTTTTCTTAACAGTTCTTTTCATTCCTGTACCTAATTTATGTCATTGTACACATAATTTGATAAGGTCGCCGTAACAAAACACTAAACTTGTAAGTGTGCCGCGGACTAATAAAATTTGGAAATTCCTGCTCTATACTAAAGTTTTATCGCCCTAGATTTTGTTTACCTTAATAATTTAATAACTTCTTGTTTCTATCGCTTTTTGTGGTCTTTAAGACTAGTTCGAAAAGTTGATGTTTGCGTCTTCTTCAAAGCTACATACCTAAATCTTCCCCAACAACGCAAGGGATGTGTTCTGGGTGTGATGTTCATTTCACGGAACAAAATTGTTTGCTTCTACAATGCGAATAGCTTCAATGTTTGACGTATGCGCGGAGTGCAGACGAGCAACTGGGTGATCAACTGTATCACCAATTTTTAAAAACTAGCATAAACACGATATACGAAACGATACTAATGGGTGAAAAAAGTGCTAAAACATGTCACACTCTTTTTCATTTTGTACAATGCAGTGATGGCGATGCAATTATGGTATACGAATATGTATAATTGCTCTTCAGTGTACAGTGCTGCGTATTACTTAATATGTGAATATTGCACTACACGTCATGAGCGTAGATATGAAAAGCTCTGCAAACGTTCTCGATTCTCAGCTATGATTTGCTCGCTGGCTGGAATAAACGTGCCAGGTGTGTGTGTGTGGGGGGGGGGGGGTAGATTTCTTTTGTACGTAGAAATATCGCAGAAACGTAGATCAAGGAAACGGCCATTATTAGATACATTGAAAAACATTTACCGGATTTAATTTACGATGGTTTTCCTCCTTAAACATAGCCTCTAAAATGTTAGTAGCCAACTAAGCTTAGTTCGCTATTAACTTCGACTATGAATACGATTTTTCTTAATGGCATGTTAGTAGCATCTTAGTGGCCACTAAATACAACTACCTATAAAGCTCTCAGTGATTTACTAAAAACTTTCGCTGATAAGTACGGACTTGTTCTTGGAATTTATATTTAAAGAACAAGTCCATACATATCAACTTCATTACAATAATGTAATGAACCCAAATATTTAAAAAATGCCTCGTGTATCAACCAATGTGTTTTTACTGGAATTTATAGAAGGTAAATCTAATACTTTTACTTATACTGCTGCCTTAAAACTAATACCTGAAGAGTGTAGTTTATTATATTGGAAGGCCAAAACTTGAGACATTTTGTACTTTAAAAAGCTGTCATGAATATGTATGTGGTGAATTTTTATAAAATGTCCTTGCATATTTAAGCTAAAGATGTGCTTGTTCATCAAAATAATGCGTCAAAAAAAAAGTAATATTCCATGTGAATGATATTGTTGTATTCTGGCAGTGTATAAGGCACTTGAAAAACGCTTAGAAATGTATAAATCTGTATCTAATTGAAGTCTATATTGTGTATTCCAAAAATTAAATTATTGCATCAATTGATGTATTTTTTATAGAAATTTTCCCAATATTTACATATAAAATCACTCCAATATAAACCTTGTCGTCATTTACTCTATAAAGTTTTTATGAAAACTGAAATATGTTTACTTATTCTTCAGCCAATTTTGATAAAGTCTGTTTAAAATAGAAATAAGTTACGTCGGAAACTGTGACTAGTTAACCTTTTTCATAGATCTAAAATTCTATAAAACATTATTAGTAGGAATCAAAATTGGTTTCGTACTTACAACATTAGTAACATTTCACAAAAGTTTCGCTATATATTAATTACAGCATATATTTTTCTTACTTAAAGTAACATCTTAGTTGTCGAAATGTTAATTTTTATCGAGGAAAACCTAGTGAATTTCGACTTAAAATTATACTACACTTTTATTATGCAACTATAGATACAATAGCCCTGCTATGAGTCATTCCTATTCGACAGCTTGTAACAAATATTAGTGAAAATTAATAAAAGGAAAAACTTGATAAAAATTCAGATACTCTTCGATTAACATAAATACCAGTTTATTTGATACATTATCCACATACACACGAGTATATATATTGTTACTTACATAAATTGAAAAACTACTACAATTGAATTTGGTATTTTATTTTTGTTAAAAAAGTAAGGTAAGTCAATATATTTATCCACAAAATCATACTTGAGCAATTAGTATATTTTATACTTGAGTTTGAACATAACCTAAAATGACTCCCAAAACCACAAATATAGGCAGTTACTACGGAAGACATGTCTGTGTATAATAAAAAATGTATACAAAACTGGGTACTGTTTAGTTCACTTACACGATATTACAAAATCTTAAAATAACATGATAAATATCTAAAAGATAATGTACTCACTAAAAAAATAATTTAAATAATAAAGCGTTTTAGTTGTATTACCACTAACCCCTTCTCCGTAATTAAATATTTCAAATATTCTGTAAAAATATTGTATGAGCAAGTCTGTTGAAAATATTCACTATATACATTTTTAACTTAGAAAATGTAGATCGTGGTAATGAATTGCTCGATTTCTAAACAAGTAAAATTAGGCATATAATTTATCGATTTTAAATAATTATTTTCTAAAAATAATAATAAAAATAAATTGTTAAAACCATTTTCTTGTTTGTGTTTTCAAGAACAAAATATTGAACGAAATAACTATCTACAGCTACACCATAGTTAAATGAAAATATATATATACGAGGGAGTATCCAAAAATAACCGGAATTTCTCTATAAAGACCTGTATTTTATTTTTTTTACAAAACGACCATAACATCTTCAATATACTCTCCATTTAACTTTATACATTTGTCTAATCGATGATTTCATTGTTGGAAACATTGTTCGAACTCGTTTTTCTGTATTACTTCGAGCTGCTATGTCTTTTTTCACCTCTTCCACGTCGTTAAAACGATTTCCTTTCACGTCCCTCCTCACTCGTGGAAATAAAGGGTCGCATGGAGCTGGGCGAACTGATAAGGCTGTGTGGGCCGCTACATTGTTATGGTGGAACAAATGGTGACCTCTTTCGTCGTACACTGTTACGTGGTCTCCTCAGAACCTCAAAATTTCGCAGCCGTACGCTGTTCACTTAAACCCAACATTACAAAAAACGACGAGCAAACGAAAATGCTTTTACAAAAATGCACTGTAATAAGACGCAACCTTATTCGGTGAAAAAATCGCTGCATTGTTATGGTGCCACCAATCGGGCCTCTTTCGTCGTACACTCTTACGCGGTCTTCTCAGAATCTCAAAATTTCACACCCGCACGCTATTCATTTTAGCCCGACATTACAAAAAACGACGAGCAAACGAAAATGCTTTTACAAAAATGCACTATAATAAGACGCAACCTTATTCGGTGAAAAAATCGCTGCATTGTTATGGTGACACAAGTCGGGCCTTTTTCGTTGTGCACTGTTACGCAGTCTTCTCAGAACTTCAAAATTTCACACGTGCGGGCACGCTGTTCACCTAAACCCGACATTACAAAAGACGACGAGCAAACCAAAATGCACTGTAACAAGACGCAACCTTAATCGGTAAAAGAATCGAGTGCACCGAACGCAGAATAAGTTGCATCACGCGCACCTAGCGGCAGAAATGCGTACTAGGTAAGCCGCACCCTGCCATTCCAGTTATTTTTGGGTACGCTTCGTATTCTGGTATAGTAAATTTTTTTATAATTTTTAAATCGTAATGTTTTTGTAATAATGTGTATCTTGATTTGGCTCAATGTACATATACACATTCAGAAGAAAAATTACTTTTGAATATGGTCATCGACATGTAAATTAAATACTTAACCGCCGGGTTTCTTTTTTATGTAATTCATATTTAATTTAATATTAAAAAAGTTAATATTCTTAGTTTAGTATTTTTAAAATAATTATTACGCACCTTCCTAATAATATAATAAATAACTTTTCAAATAAGTGAATTATAATTTCTATCTGATTCTTCTATTGAATTTGGAAGCGGCATCCTACATCTACGCATAGTTAAAATAAGAAGCTAGATCTAAGCTCTTAACAAAGCTACTATTACTTTCCCTTCTGAAGATTAAAAATATAATTTGACAACTTTTCGATGTAATTTTACAAGTGAAATTAATTAAAATTTTAATAAAATTATTCTATTAAATCTGGAAATATTTTTAAAATTACATGTCGCATAGTTCACTTAAAAATATAGATCTAAAAACTAACCAAACTTTTACTTTTATTTTTGAAAATTAAACCATGTAATTCAACGAAACTTTCGTTGTGATTTGAGAAGTGCTATTAATTTAAATTTTCGTATTTTCTAGAGCACGGAAAAATGAATATTATTGAAGAATTATCAACAGAATTTAATTTCCTGCAAGGAAGCACCGTTCCGGAAAAACGAAAATATTTGAATTATTACATCAAGAAGATTAAAACAAGCGTCATTGGAGAAGATAGTTTAAATTTGCTTACGAAATCTATCGCACCCAGGAACCAATTAGAGCACAGCTTTAAAGTTGAAATGTTATTGCGATTGCAACGAAACGAACAGTTACTAGATATTTTAAAAGGAGATGATCCTGCGTTGCATGGAAAAATATACAAGAATTGGAAATTTTTTTCCGACGTTTTTTCAAACATGAATTGCCATACCTTCTTTAACACGATTCATCCTTATATTTCTTACAGTTGTACAATGAAAATATTTTCCCGTTTATCAAAATTGTTAGCAAATGAAGACTTGGCAGAGGAATACTTTAATGCCTTACTTGAAAAATATGGAATTCGTGTTGCTCGAAAAATGATGTGCGCATGTAACATCGATCTCATAAAAAGGACTACTGAATGTTATAAAATGCGTTTAACAAGTAAGGAGCTACTAACTTTCGTAAAGAAGGATAAAGACTTCTTAAAGTTTTATTTCAATATTCTACCAACTTTCGGCATCAAGATTTCATTCAATGAAGAATATAGCAAAATCGTTCAATATATTGGTCGAACTGATGCGGATCTCTTTTGGAATCTTTACGATATTTACAAATTTAATAACCCAAACATTGAAATAAATTTGGGAGAAAGTGTATTCGATTTCTTATTTGCAAACGATGAAACGAAAACTCTGAATAGAGAAGTTTGCGTTAATATGTTCAAACCGCGACGTGTTTATAACGTCTTGGCTAAACGGGGGAAAATGGATGTTCTATTGGCTAGTTTTTGCCATGGGGACGAAAATGAATTTCGTAAAATTTATATCGAAACTGAAGGCAGAGAATTTTATTTTATTAGGATGTTTTTAGACGACATGCCAAAATTTAATTTTTTTCATTACCTTAACAGAGCATATAAAATAAAATTCGGAAAAGATCTTATGGATTGTCCAGGATATTTCAAAGAACACATTTTGAAAGTAACTCCGAAATCGAAGAGAGAGAAAATACTAGATGTACTAGTTAAAGAGAATGATAATTTAATTTATTTATATGACAGTAAGAAGTCCATTCCTCTATTAAAAGGAATGTTGGACAGAGGTGTAGAAAATCCTGATGCTTACATTAAGCAACTCTATCAATCTTGTAAGCATCAAAATGAAGATACTTTATTGGATGTTTTAAAGTACATAACTGATAAATATAGGGATAGAGAACACTTGCTAAATGAGATATATACGGAAATAGTACAATGGCCGAATGCGGAGAAATTTAAACCTGAAATTTGGAAATACATCGACGAAATTCTTAAAATAACAGAATATTCAGATGAAATCTTTACTTCGAGAGGTTTTTGTGATTATCTTCGCAAGCATCTTGTTAATTCCGTCAATAATAACGTACCATTCGATAAATTATTTTTGGCAATGTTGAACAGACGGACAAATACAGTTTTTGATTTCAGAAGGGATAGTGGAAACGTTAAAGGCTATTGTGAGGAAGCATGCAAGTTAATGGCCAATATGCGTGAAAAAGTTGAATTTTTTTACGAAATAAAATATCTTCTGGATAGCGTCGTTTCTTTTAACATTACCAATAAAGGAAACGAAATTTCTTTATTAGATTATGGTCATCTCTTAGAAATTTTCACCAAAAGAGATGAGAATTATGGCAATGATTTCATAAAATTTGGTGCCCAAGAGAATGCTCATAATAGTTTCCATGATTTGTTTTGGAAGAGGTTTTATCAGATATATAGTCATGACAAAGTTGCTAAGTATGTCCGGAATCACCCAAAAATTTTTCTTAAAAATTTGATTTTATTGGACGTAGAATCAGTTAATTCATTAAGAGATACATCCTTTGAGGACTTTACTCACGAAATGAAAAGTAAACTATGCAATTATTGTTCAGAAATCCTAACAGTCTATGAAGAATGCAGTGCGAATAACGTTGCTGTAGCTTTAATATTGCTTTCACTTGTAAACGAAGAAGCATTTTTAAAATTGTTACGACAAAATAATTTAGTCAAATTACATGACACCCACGATTCAGAAAATTTAATTAAGGAAGTTCTATCGAAATGTCTAAAACGATCTTCAAGATTAATTAATGCACTTCCCGCAAGTGTTAAGTTGTACAAGGATACGAAAATCAAAAATTATCTGGCGGTCGTGCAAAGTTACTTGTACAAAATTCCCTTAAATCAAGTCAAGGAAATACTTACGTTATTTTCTGAGAATTCAATTGTACAACTGAGAAATTTGTCCATAACGCTTGCAGGTATATTCTTAACGAAATCGGAATTGTACAATTGGATAAAAGGAATGAATGGACGAGAGACCGATGATGCTGTGAAAAGACATCTTTATAAAAAAGCGTTTTATTTATTTAATGAAAATCAAATTGACACAAATTGGTGCTTGTTAAAGAACAATATTGATTTGATAGGTAACGATTTTCAATGCATTTTAGAATCGTGGTCAAAATTATCTTTTATTTCTCATGATTATTGTGAAAAATACATTACTCACACTATTAACGTATTTTTGAAAGAAGCTGATGTTGAAAAATGCAAACAATTGTTGATGATCATGAAATCGCCCATGACCACATATGTAAGTCTTGATTTTCTTAAAGATCTCTTGAATCAACTCCCTTTTTACACAACAAAGACACGTGAGTATATGTCTTCATCTCCGAAAGATAATTATTACATAGAACTCTTATTTTTTGTATCATATGAAAAGCAGGATAGTTTACTAGAATTTATATTGGATAAATTAAAAACATACATAAGCGAAAATTGGTGTGATTTCCCAGACGAAGAAGTATTTACGAATGTTTACGAATTCATGCGAGCTTTTTGCAAGTATTCATTCAAAGTAAAGCCACAAAATGGTATCGTCCGAAAATTTTATGATGGATGGAAATCGGTGTTTCCAAGTCCATGCTTTCAACCTAAATTTTTAATGTTGGAATTTTTAAATTTATATTTCGAATGTTGTTGTGATGTTGAACGATTTAGCAAAAGATCTAGTAATTTTCTGAAAACTTTCGTTGATATGTACGGAGGACTTGCTTTTGGAATTTATTGTGATGAACTTGAATATTTCAGAGATGCTGCGGATATCGACCAGTTTCAGTTTCTATTTGGATTTATAGAAGGTAAATCCGATTCACTTACTTATTCCGCTGCTTTAAAACTACTGCCTGACCAGTTTTCAATTTATTATACTGATCAGCCGAAACTAGAAAAATTAAAATGTACTTTAAGAAGCTGTAATGAACCTGTGGTGAATCTTTACTTTTCTGAATATATTTCAACTTAAAAATGTGTTTGTTGATCAAGGTAATGAATATATAGAAGATATACGATTTGAATGTTATATTGAATTTTCTAGTAGTGTATAAGGCATTTGAAAAATTGCTTAAAAATTTATGAAGTCTTGTATCTATATTATGTTCTATAAATTGAATTATTGCAGCAATTTGTGGATTTTTTATTGAATTTTCCCAAATTATAATTGATAGAAAATATGGCAAACAATATGTGCAAATAATACTCTCCAATGCAAACCTTGTAGCCAATAGTTTTTAAGAAAGCTACTATTTGCAGTTTTTCTTACTTATTCTTAAAACTCTAGCCGAGATAGAAACGTTCTAACAAAAAAGAACATAAAACTAACTAAATGAATGAAAGCTCTGCTCGCATCCAAAATTCTGTAACATTGTTAATAGAAATAAAAATTATGACATATTTCTTTCTTATTTAAAGCAACAACTTTGTTGTCAAAATGCTAAATTTCACGGAAAAGTGCTAGGGAATTGATAAGAATTTCCATAGATTACTACGATCGATCTGTTGCATTGAACCTAACGTATAATACAGTAATAGGTAATATTCAATGAACTACTTCATGTGCAAATTTATTCATATTGTAATTAACGGTATTACATCAATAACAGCTCTATTGTATATGAATCTCTTCACACTTTTACGTACACAGAATTTCCATATTTTCTTTACATTATGGCGTATTGTATGTATTGCTTTTCTCATTGTCATTTGATTAAATAAAACAATAAACGTATTAAATAAAACAGTTAAAACAAATATACGAAAATCAAAAATTTATTTTCAAATAAATTATCCAACAAAAACTTCGCTTTTCTTACAAAACATGTTTATAAATTTGGGTAACAGTGTCACACGCACTGCTTTTACTTCGAAATTTTCTTTGTCTATTGAGTACCATAGTTCTTTTTCCTCATCGGCTTCTACTGACGGATAAATTTCTACCTGTCTTGCTTCGATCGTATCTTTGACGTCTCTTACTTGACCTTGCTCGGATCGCCAACCTTGTTTTACGAAATCCAAGTAATCTACAGCATCGGGTCCAATATTCAAACGTAGTTTCGGGGTGCCGTTTTCCGGGAACGAAATGGCGTTCGTGGTTAGTAATTCAAAATCCGACGTCGAAATTTTTTGTTCGTGTATTTCTTTACATTGTTTATTAATCTTTTTAGGAGCTGCATTCCCCGATTTGTTTGATAAGAATCTAAAATCGAGCAAATTATTACATTTTTTATAACAATGGGAGAAGATTAGACTTTGGAAATTGATGACTGAATAAGATGTTTTTACATATAATTATGTGAAACTAAAAATTCTAATGTCCCTGTTTTTACATCATCGTAAATATTTTGTAGAATTTCTTTAAAAAATTTCTGCAACGTATATAGTATGTATAAAGCAGTAAAAATTAGAATTTTTACGATGCTTCTATTTAATATTATACAGAGGCTTAACTTTGTAATCAATTTGGATGTTTTTTTAAAAGTTGCGCATATTTGAATTGATAGTATGAAGCATTAGCTTTAAACATTGTAGCCATTAGATAATTTCACATTTACAGAACAATTTTGTTAAGTGTAGATAATAAAAAATTGGTGTTTTTACTATCTAGTGAACATTTGTTACTAATACATGAATAATTGAATAATTTCCTTTTTCTAGTATTCTTAATAGCTATTCCAACACCAAGAAAACAGTTAGGGCAACTACAATTTCATTTTGAACTAATGAAAATATTCCTTCTGTTCTACAGAATGTGTAAAGTGCAAGATCAGACACGTTGACTTGTAACGAAGTTGGGAATCTCGTATTATTCAACAAAGACCATTGTAGCAGAGTAACTGGGAATTAGAGACGAGTATGTTTAAATTTGTATCATATGTACTGATGCAATAACAAATAAACGTTCAATTTTAATTTATAATTCTGGTTTTTCAAACAGAATGATTACTGGTGATAAGAGTTGAGTGTTTGGATGTAAACTAGAAATAAAACAATTATTTGCTTGACGCATATCAACGTCTCCACAACCAAACAAGTCGCTTATTGTCATGTTAAATGTAAAGATCATGGAAAACACATTTTTCTTCGGCATGGTACTGTGACTTTAAACCAATGTTTAATGTTGCACACCATACTGTGCAATATTAACCATTTCTCCTACGCAAACGTGTCAGAACCCATATACAGGTTCTGACACGTTTGCGTGAAAAATGTGAGAAGGAAGACCATAAAAATGACATCTTAATTGAAAACTACTTTACGACAATGCCTCTAGTCATAAAGAGTTAGCAGTTTAAGGGATTCTGGCAAGAAAAATTGGCTTTGGCTTTCCATTATGAAAACAGCGGGTGTGTACAGTTCATAGCAAAAAGAATGTCAACTTCAATTGACAAGATCATTTGTGGAAATATGTATGCTTGTGTAAAAGAAAAGTACTCTGACGATAACCGGAGTCGCAATTAGTAAACATTATGTATAACTGCATTCCTGGAATTTTTAGCACTCCCTCGTATATATATATATATATATATATATATATATATATATATATATATATATATATATATATAGTTGCATTTCTTCTACACCCTATTCCAAACGCCATTACAATAGGTTTGAGTAAATGGCTACTGTAACAAAGGACGTTGTACTGCAAGCCTTTGCACAGAAAATTGTATGTTTTATCCTCTGACATGCATTAAATCTTATCTCTCTATTAATATTATACTTGTAAAATGGTGCTGACTTAACGTCTTAGTATTCTTCCGGTACAATAAAGCATTTTGTTAATTGAACTATATTTTAATCCAGTTTACCATTCATAGAGCATAATCTTTATTTTTGAAAGATCTAGAAATGAACGTTTTGTCTGGATATACCATTTACATTTCATTTTCCCTGTTTTATTAGTGTTGCAATTTTTATTGCGAATACTGTACATAGCAAGTTATGCATATGTAAGAGAAAGTATAGGGAGAAATATTTGCTACACTATCTTACAACACTTTTTTATTTTAATATGTACCATAAAAAATACAAAAGAAGTAATATCTAACTTTAAAATACTGGAACTAAAGTTTATAACGACAAACTTACTATCATCACTCACCTGTGATACCATCTAGTATTCTCTTTGGATTTCTCCATAATATAACAATTGGAACATCCATCACAAGGAACAGAATATTTTATTAATGCCTCACAATTCCAATTCAGATTGTCTTTATAGCTACAAGAAATACATTGCTATGATAAGAAATAGTATTTTTCATCAGTAAATAAAAAAGTAATGAATGTTCTACATTTGATATAAAACATGCAAAAGTTACTTGAATAAGTTAACAAATTTACAAATGAGTTTGTTTGAATATACTTAGTATATTCTACGAATTTAGTTACATCTACTACACTTTCCTAAAACAATTTAAATTCTAATTAGAATATGGAATGTATATTTTAAAACTAATAACTCATTACTAAAAATAAATACCCATTGAAAATATACGTAGCATAATTTCTCATATTTCCAAAATACCAATAGGAATCTTTCTTAACTTGAGCATCTCGATAAGCACCCCATTCAATACCATTGACAGCATAAACGGGTTTACCTAAACAAGTGTATAATAAATTTATAATTCTATATGGAAATACATATTAACAAGTTACTTGTTTCACTGTCAATGTTGTCATTAACAACTTCTATTCGCATAATGTCTATAGGCTTTATCAACTCTTCTACAACAGCTAAAGTTGCATCAGCCATTGATCGTATATTCTCTAAATAGTCTCCGCCAGGAAACAATGTTTTTGCAAAAGTATTAGTTCTTCCCAATGGTAATATACCTAAAAATCTTTGAAAATATAGAATTTTATATTTCAGTAGAAACAAAATCATATCCGACCTATTGGTAATGAATTCTTGGGATTTTCTTCTGTTTTTCTCATTATACCAGTAATTACTTCTGAGAGAGTACCATCACCACCAGCTACTACTATTGCATCTGTGGGACTTAAATCATTCATCAAAGTTTTTGCATGTCCCTCAGAATCTGTCTGTATTACATCAACACATATACCAGCCAAATTTAAAATGGGAGCACAATATTTTTCAAAATTTTTAGTAGCTTTACGCTTATTAGCACTAGGATTTAATATAATAGTTACAGTTCTAGGTAATGAATCATTTGATAATGGTTGTTTTCCATATTTAACTGCTCTTTGGCAATAAATACGCATAAGTTTATTCGTTCTATAAAAACAGACCGTTAACATATATATGTATGCACAGATTTAAAAAATTCTATACTCATGACGATCAATTAAGTATTTAATTCCGTATGAAAAAGCTGCAACGGCAAATAATGATTTTTTCCAATGATTTCTAACACCTTTTGCAAATTTTATTACTGAAGCCATTGAATTAGTAATTCTTTCACATCTTCTGAAACATAACCTGAGAAAAATCCAATCTAGGAATTCAATCATAGAATAACCGAATTGAATGGTATCACGCGTAAGTGGAGATGGAACAATGTTCTGCGCCCTCTTACTTGTATACCGGGGACTAAAACTAGACGCGCGACATTTAAATGGATCATAGTGTTTCTTAGATATGTATATTAATTTGCACATAATTCGGTGTTACGATTTTTATTAAAAGTAGTACGTCGCGGTATAAGCACGCATACGACTTCTTTTAATAAAAATCGGAACAATTGATTGTTGTTGTATGAAGTATAATGAAATTCTGGAAAAGTAAGTAAAGCCAATATTTCAATTAAAACTGTCTATATTACACAACAATATGGATGTATCTATATGGTAATAATAGAATAGAATTCCTAACGGAAGGCTCTTCAGAAAATCCTATAATATTTGAAAGTCGTGTTTACCCATAGGTAGCCAAATATGTTTGTATAACTTACCAGGTAGATTTATTGTTGGTAATGATCTCCGTGCCAAGTTTCTTCCATTTTGACATTCCCGGATAAAATGGGAAGAACAGACAAAACAGGTATTAAACAAAGTCTTTGTATCGTAAGTTAGCAAAACATTATTTCCTACTCTCTCCAACCATATCTTTAACGCCGCCTTATTTTTTATCGGAAATCGATGCCTAAAACCATGACAACAAATTTAAATATTCACATTGTGGCAGATGTGTTTGATATAAACCTGGTTACCTTGGTGATATTTTATCTTCACAACTCACTACGCAACATTTCTTGCGATAAGTGTAATACTGCAATACATTTTAAAGTTCAGCAATTGAATTGAATCACACGAAAACAAAATTAAAAAAATTACAATTAACACTTAAATCACTTCGCTCCAAGATGGCTCCGAACAGCTCCAAACAAGAGTCAAAATGAATATGGCGATATGGCGTGCACGTGAGCACGATCAGATGTTCTTGCTATTTAAAATTATTATATTTTTTCGGTCGGTATAGTAGATCATTACTTACCAATATTTACAATTTTAGTTCCAGGTATACATGCAAGAGGCGCTAATTTTGTTCCCGTGTTGGCTATAAATGATCGCAACCCCTGAATACAATGAAGGTTGTTTTATATTGTCAAACTTACTCGTATTTTTTAGTTCTATTTTACCGATAGCATAGTTATCGGCCGAGTTGAGTATGACTATTAGATTCACTATTCACATCAAAGATGTCGCCATGAATTCAACTTTGAATATCAAATCTTTAATTGTCAAGGTCAATTAATTTTTAAATTTATAAATTTAGCGTTCTTATCAACATAACATAAATTTACAGAATGGAAAAAGCAATGCTAAAAGCGCCCTTTATTATACATGTGTGGATAATAAAAAAGTTTTAGTTTTGATATTTAAAGGTAAAAAATAAATTTGTATTGTATTACGGTTTATATGATTTCCATACGTTTTGCAATTCCTTTTTGTAGATATAATGTTAAAATAATAAAACGTGTACATCAAGAACAAAACTGCGAAAAGTAGTTTTTTGTCGAAACACTGCAGCAGAGAGAAAATCTTCAACGCGAAATCTAATGGGCTCAATGTTTTGAAAATTGGTTTCACCGAATGCAGAAATGCATAGATCATAAAAACGAATATTTTGAAAAACAATAAAAAAAACTTGGTTAAAATAACTGATTTTTTTTGTATCATCCACAAAATTTTTAAAGCAACCTACGTATTTATGTCGATTAACTTAATAACACAAACTAAAACTCTGCAAGGATTCATTTGGTAAATATATCTTTGGAAAAAACAAATTTGTGAAAATAAATATCAAACTATTTAAACAAATGGGGTACTTAAATGCAAAAAAGAAATATAATCTTTCCGTAAAATTACAAAAAAAAGCTTCATTTGGGTAGGAAAATATTGAAGTTTTTAATATTTGTAGTAAGTGAATTTGCATCGTGTAAAAGTCTACACACCATTTATATTCACTTCTTAGGAATATTATAAAACGCCTGATAAATTCCTTAATACTTGATAAAAACAGATATACAAAGGGTACTAGGAAAGTTTTGCAATATGACGCAACAATGAATCGTAGGAAGCTGCTTGTTGCTGCATGTTGAGACATGTTCATACGTGCATAGTAGCCGCCGCGCCATGTCGATGGGCTCAGTTATTCATTAGCAGTGAGAGTGTAAAGTGCTTGCCATGGCATCGTGGTCACGAAATGAGCTAAGGGCAGTTTTGCGTTATAATTTCGTGCGTGGTTTAAACATAGACCAGTGCTTCGAAGAAATGACTCTTGCACTAGGTGATGTTTGTCCACATCGCACAACGATATTCAGGTTGTATAGAGAATAAGGGGAAATTTAACTGTGGAGGATGCTGAGAGGCCGGGAAGGCCACGAACGTCAGTTACGTAGGAAAACGTTACTACTGTGAGGAAAATGCTTGGCGATGACAGGCGAGTGACCTACCAACAGATAGAGGGTAATTCAGGCCTAAATGCACCAGCAATTCGTTCGATTCTGCAAGATCATTTGCACGTGAAGAAACTTTGTTCTCTCTGGGTGCCGCAACGACTGACCGAAGAACAGATGACACGACGTGTGACTTGGTGCCGAGAGATGCTAAAAAAGTTTAATAAGGGACAATCTCGGTATGTGAACCAACATCGTGACAGGTGACGAGACTTGGCTGTACTATTACGATGTGCCGACCAAAGCTCAAAACAAAGTTTGGGTCTTTGATGACGAGGGCACATCAGTAGTTGTCAGAAAATCCCGATCTGCAAAGAAGAAAATGATTGCTGTATTTTTAAAATCGAGTGGAATTTTAGAACGCGTCGTTTTGGACACACAGAAGATAGTCACAGCTAAGTGGTATACTGAACAGTGCCTGCCCAAGTCATTGGATCTATGAAGAACCTGCGGCCAAAGTCAAGAATAGACATTTGGTTCTTCCATCACGATAATGCTGCAGCTCACCGCGTCAAAGCCTGCACCGAATATTTGACCACGAGAGGATTGAAACTTCTCGAGCAACCTCCCTACAGTCCAGATCTTACTCCCTGCGACTTTGCACTGTTCCCGCATGTGAAAATGAAGCTAAAAGGGAGGCGGTTTTCCAGTGATGCGGGCCTTTTGCGGGCTTGGGACAACGAGTGTACTTTACTCCCTAGTGAAACTTGACAGAACTGGTTTAAAGATTGGTTTCGGAAGATGGAGAGGTGTATATAGTGTAGAGGAAATTACTTTGAAAAAAATAAATAAAAATGTATTGCAAAACTTTCCTAGTACCATTTGTATATTTAGGGAAAACGTATAATTATTTTTTGAAAAAATAATATTGTTTCATTATCATAATTTTTGTAAATTTGCCTTGGACATGGCAAATTACTTTATTTGGAAATTGCGACAAGTCAGACCACGAGCGCGGGCGTAATAATTCATTAAGCTGTTGGGGGATGTGAAGGCATGAGTTATTATTGTATATATTTTTTAATGTTTGCCGGTGTATTGTTAATAAGTGGCTAAAAACTGTGGTTGAATGAATGCGTTTTACATTGACTGATTGTCAGTGTACAATAATGGTAAGATAATTTATTACTTGGTGGTTTGATTATAACTGCTTTCGGTGTATTCATCTTCTTATTCCAAAATTTATAGATCAAAATGAATAGTAAATAATATAACTGTTAATACGGAATAGTTTTATTTTTACTTTTCAGCAATACCTTTAAAAAGGAGAACCATTACATATTTTAGATAATGATAAATGTATGTATTTTACGAAGGTATAATATAAAAATATATATTTTGAATTATACATTCGCTTTATAATGTATTGGGAATTAAATTTAACTTAACAGAAATTTAGATTTCTGCAGATCCAAGATTTGGTATTCTCTCCTTTGATTTTCACTGGTTTAATAGTTACTTCTTTATTTCTATACACTTCTGCTTGCGCGGCGTCGTTTTGTGCAATTAGAGCATCTTTAATTGTTTTGCCAGAATGAGGTAACGTATAGAGTTTATCTATAAGTTTCATTACTTCTGCTGCATTAACTATAACCTTTGACGTGGACTGGTTGTCCTGAGCTTGTTTTAATTGTTGCTCTAGAATTTCTTTATGATGTGTGTATGTGCTGATTAGCTTTCTGAAATTTTCAATACGATCCTTTTTACCAAGTTCACCCAATTTCTCTTCCCTGTACAAAAAAAATAAAATCAGTGATAATATTAATACATTAGGTAGTACCAAAATCATCTTCTTTACTAAAGGTGTATTTAATTAGTTGGTACTTAAAGGATATATTGGATTATTATTTGTTTAAAAAAAAATAATCGAAATTGACGTCCATACTCTCCGGTTATTGGAATGCATTCTTGTAAGAGATGAGACGAGTTCATTTTTGCATTCGCATCTAATCTCATTCTATGCTATATAACATTCTAACAGTTCTAGTTTTATTACGGACAAAATTTGGCGATTCAGTTAAATGTTTGAGAGTTGAAAATGAAAGATTAATGTGTGTATTTTTATAAAATTTTACTCTTTTACTTCTAAAAGCTGTGTAAAGTTTGCGATGATAGTACTGCACGCTTCTATGCCTACTATGATCCACAAAATTCCATGATGGTAATTTTGATCTGTGCGTTGTTGTTCCTCGATTAAGGAGGTTGATGACATAGTAAAGGTGCTGATTCATTACTCAAATATTCATAATCACATTAAAAAGCTAGAATATGTCAACAAGCTTGATATCTGTGTTTCCCATGAACTCAAGGAACTTCACTTGACGATGCGTATAAAAATCTACAATATGCTCGTGAACCGTGAGAAAAGAGGACCTTTTTTTAAAGAGTCTGATAACTAATAATGAGAACGGAATTATTTACTACAATATGCGGAAACGGTCTTAATTCAAAGAAGACGATTGAGGATTTGCGAGAACGTCGTCATGAATTCATCGGGGAAGGTTATGTGGTGAGATTTGAGATGTGGTGTTTTTCGAGCGCCTAAAAAACGAAAAAATTAATTTAAGTGCGTACTGTCGGCAATAGGACAATTTGATCGAATCCTTCGTCCAGAAATGTCTAAGGGTGCAATATTGCACTAAGACATCGCGAGACTACATACATGTTTCATCGCCCGTTAAAAAATTATTGGAACTTGGATGTAGAATGGAGTGAACATTTGAATCAAATGAAGCTGCATTTCAACACCTTGTAAAGTTCTTCGCCGAAAAATCATGTTCACCGAAAGACTGCAAAAGGTTATGGAAGAAAACGAGCGATATTTGAGTGATTGATTTATTTATATTAATGAAAAACAAAAGAAAAAATACGTCCTGACTTTTCCGACAACCCAATAGTTTTGGGCTTGAAAGAAATGTATTATTTAATTTCCTGCAGTTGTCTAAAATTACAGGATACCGATTGGAAATAGCTGATCCGAATCCTTCTTTTACAATAAAAACCGTCGAGTTGTAATTCAAATATTTTTTCTTAATTATCTAAAAGATAGTAGAATCTCGCCAGATTTTTCAATAACCCACCATTACGCTAACAACTCTGTTATAACAAGTTTTTTGTTTTAGAATTTCGTTATTCGAGCGTAACAATGTATGATTACTGAACGGTTATCTTCAAAAGCAAAAGCTTTAAAATTCTAGGTTATCTACTCTGGTTGCTAATATTAATTTGAGTAAGAAAACAATGAAGTTACATAATTACAAACGTCTACTGAAAAAATCTTCGTATATCTTATAAATAAAAAGGCATGTAGAAAAGTTTATAAACATTTTTAATTTGTAGTTATGTAAACCTTTACCTATGAATACATATGTACTATTTAATACAACACACTCTATATCGTAAATCCGAAAATACGAGTGGTCTCCAAATTTAAGAATTTAACCCAAAATTTGAATTCCATAAAGTTATAATATGTTATCAAATACAATAATATGATACATTCTGTTTCTTCGTTGTTGTAATTTCGCGATAAGTTTAGTTTTATAAATAAAACCGTAATTAATTTTTAACATCTCGTATATTATATGTACGTACCTGTCAATTAAGTATTCAATGTACTTTTTGTAACTGTCATTAAAAGGACTGATAGCGTTATTTTTCAAGAAATGTGCGAACTTCGCCATTGATTTCTGAATAGTTTCGATCTCATTCTTATATTGTTGACGCTTCGCAGATAAGTCGTTGATTTTGTTTTGAATATCTGTCTCGTCGATCAGATTCTTTTCGATCTTCATGGCGATATTGGTATCTTCCTCCATCACTTCTTTCGTTTTGGATTTGTAGCGGATATGCATGTGATCTCTAAAATTGTGATTGCATGCTGCATGCTTACATATGATAGTATTATCTCTTGTGGTCATTGCTGCGCAATACATTAATTCTGAATGACCTCTAACTTCAACTGGTACATCGGTGAGGTAACATGGATCATGACATATTTGCTTATAATGGATAGAAGATGAGTCCTCGATCTGTGTAAGTAATACGTTTTAATATTTACATTTTTTACATTTTGACTGTTACAGAAAATTTATTCAATGTTTAATGTTGACAGTAATAGATGTATTATTAAACAGACAAAAGTATTGTCGTAAACAATGTATATTAATATGAATTAGGAAATCATGTTAATATGAGCATTTAAATGATCGTACATAATTATAAGTTTTTCGAACACCATTTTAATGAAAATTTGTTGAAATAAATCCCAGCTTTGTAACAAGTTTCTAACTCAATTTTTAGTCAATCTGTGATTTCTCTGTAACAATGTGCTACCCTCATCGCTCTATACGAAGAAATGGGTTTAAAACCACTCTGGTGGCTATTTTGAACATTATTTTTGTAACAAGGTCACATATGTAACAAATTTCATTTCACTACTGCAACTTATATGCCAACAAGCTTTGAGCAATACTAATATTCCATTCATTCCATTTGAAAGAAAGAATAGAGAAACAGTTGAATCTCTTAAAAATGATTTCTGTTCTCTCTTTTTGTCACAGAAAAAAGGAATAACGAAAATAGAGAATATATTTTTTCTCTGTTTTCATGTCAAGTATGTGGAGCTTGTCCATGATCGGTTCATTATGCCGTTTTATCTGGTAACACAAATTTAATTCTGTTCTTATTTCTAGTTGTTAAAATCGTACTAAATAAATATATCATCTTTAATTTGGAACTATTATATTGAACAAACAGATATGATAACTATGCACGAACTAAGTTTTATGAATCTAAAAACAATTAAAGTAAAATATCAATTCGAAGATTAATAATTGCTTCCATTTGCCTTATCTTAGAAGAAACTGGAGTAGACAGAGGAATCTATAGACCATAATAAAAAAAGATGCTAATGCTTTAACTGCCACATTAATAACTTGATAACAGATTGTCTTGAAAATTTAAATCAAAAGGAAAGTCAACACATAATCGTAACAGAAATTGCCTGATGTAACGTTTGCAATCTTATTTATGAGCATTAAAAAATAAATGTCTCTATATCTATCAATATAGGTCAATATGAAAAACAACGAAAAAATAATTTATAAACCACAAAAAAAAAGAAATTGAAAACATCCGAAACAATACTTCATTTCGAATACGCTTCTCTGGATAAGCGATTGATGAGTCTTATTCAAAAAGCAAACACCATATTAAGGTATTTTTGAAGACTCCTGTGGGAAGAAACTTTGAATGCCTTACCGATCTTAGTTGCCGCTGCTTCAGCTTTTGATCCGCTCAACTAAAACTGTTTCAGCAGTGAGAAGATCAATAACAGTCCTAAAGAGATTCCTTGTAGAATCAGACGAAGCGTGCCAAAGATACAGTTTCAGCCCGGCACCCCAGAAGAAACTATCGACAACGATAAAATGATTGCGAAAGTCTACAAATCAGTTTAGCCTTATTAATCTATTTGGATCATACAAATTAGCAAAAGAAATAATTTGATCGAGATTACTTATAAGTAAAGCTATGTATAATCCAATCTCGGAATTAGACACTGCAAAAACATATTAGCATTCCATTTTTATTTCAGTAGTTAAAGTATTCTACGCGAAGAGAACGAAAATTAAAAATCTAATAGGATTTATGACGTAATATTGTAGCCTAAGAAAACACACGCACATGAGTACAGACATATA